>SJYT01021118.1:144884-262771 GCA_006410635.1 Cephalophus harveyi
TGTGCATAGGTGGTAGGAATGTAAAATAGTGCAGCAGCTATGAAACCATTATGGTGATTCTTCAAAAAAATTAAACATAGAAGGAAAAGCAATAATACAGTATATTAACACATATATATGGAATTTAGAAGGATGGTAATGATGACCCTATATGTGAGACAGCAAAAGAGACACAGATGTAAATAACAGACTTTTGGACTCTGAGAGAAGGCAGGGTGGGATGATTTGAGAGAATAGCATTTAAACATGTGTATTACCATATGTGAAATAGATCGCCAGTCCAGGTTTGATGCATGAGACAAGGTGCTCAGGGCTGGTGCACTGGGATGACCCAGAGGGATGGGATGGAGAGGGAGGTGGGAGGGGGTTTCAGGATAGGGGAACACATGTACACTCGTGGCTGATTCATGTCAATGTATAGCAAAAACCACTACAATACTGTAAAGTAATTAGCCTCCAATTAAAATTAATTAATTAATTAAAAAATTAAACATGGAATTGCCATATGATCTAGCAATTCCATTTCCAGGTATTTATATAACCAAAAGAATTGAAAACAGAAACTCAGAGATATTTGTACAGCCCTATTCATAGAAGAATTTTCTCAGAATAGCCAAAAAGAGGAATCAGCATGTGTCCATCTATAGAACAATGTATAAACAAAATGTGGTATATACAGACAATGGAATATTACTCAGTCTTAAAAAGGATGAACATTTTGGCACATGCTACTACCTAGATGAACCTTGAGAACATTATGCTTAATGAGATAAGCCAGTCACAAAAGGATAATTCTTGTATGATTCCATTTATATAAGGTACTAGAATAGCAAGATCAAAAAGGCTGAAAGTAGAGCAATGGTTGCCAAGGGCTAAGAGGGAAAGGAGAGTTATTGTTTGATTGGTACAGATCAATTTGTATTGATGAGAAAGTTCTGGAGATGGATAGTGGTGATGGTTGAACAGCAATGTGAATGTGTTTAATACCACTTAACTCTACACTTAACATAAAATTAATCATTTTGACCATTGTTGTATATATTTTCCCCTGAGAAGAGAATGGCAACCCATGCCAATATTCTTGCCTGGAGAATACCATGCACAGCAGAGCCAGGTGGGCTAGAATCTATGGGGTCACAAAGAGTTGAACATGACTGAGTGACTTTCACTTTACCAAAATAAAGAAAATCTTTACAACCATGCTTAGTATAGGTACTGTTATTCTATTACTGTCCCCATTTGACAGGTGAAGAACCTAAGGTTCAGAGTAGTTAATTGATTTGCCTAAGGTTGCCCACCTTAGTGAGCAGCAAACAAAATAAAATGAACTCTCCACTGACTCCCCATTTTAGAAGAAAGATCATGTCCTTTAAATGACCCTCCATAATCTGGCTCATACCCTGCCCAGCCCATAGCTCTCTAAAGTCTTCTTTTATACTTTCCTTGTATTTGCTTTGCTCCAACCACACATGTTGGAGAAGACTCTTGAGAGTCCCTTGGACTGCAAGGAGATCCAACCAGTCCACCCTAAAGCAGATCAGTCCTGGTGTTCATCGGAAGGACTAATGTTGAAGCTGAAACTCCAATCCTTTGGCCACATGATGCGAAGAGCTGACTCACTGGAAAAGACCCTGATGCTGGGAAAGATTGAAGGCGGGAGGAGAAAGGGACGACAGAGGATGAGGTGGTTGGATGGCATCACTGACACTATGGACATGAGTTTGGGTGGACTCTGGGAGTTGGCATTGGACAGGGAGGCCTGGTGTGCTGCGGTTCACGGGGTCGCAAAGAGTTGGACACGACCGAGTGACAGAATTGAACTGAAAACCACATGTGTGGGTGACACTCCCATCACAGGACATTTGCACTTGCTATTCCCGCTGTCTGGCATGATCTTCCTTGCTCTTGTTTGACTGTGGCGCCTTCCTATACTGCTTTCAGGATTCTGTTCACCTGTCATCTTTACCATGAGGCTTCCGCAACAATGTTTAAATTTCAAACTCCTCACCCCACACACATACCTCTCATTCTACCTTGCTTTTCTTGCTTCATTTTGCTCCATATCACTCCTCTCCATCTGACACAATTTATCTCTCTGTGTTTTACTTACTTTTTATCATCTGACTTGCTGCATTATTGGGTAATAACTATGCAAACTGAGATTCTTATCTGTTCTGTTCTCTGCTCTATTCCTGGCACCTTGAAAAGTGCCTGACACATGATAGTAATAGGTGCCAACTTAATATTAGCTGAATGAATGAATAAATAAAAGATTAAAATATTGTATGCTTATACCCTGATGAGTTATGACATCTCACTCTGGTTCCCTTTGTGTTTTTAGCTATTCATTCACATGTGAATCAATGCTAATCTCTTCTAGCTTATCGGTATGAAGAGTCTTTGCTGTTTTTGTCTCCCTAAAGTGTCTGCATGATTCAAACCACATTGAAGAAGTTTCATTTGCATGTAGATTAACTGACTATTTGTGAAAAGCAAGACTCAGATGCTAAAGAGATCAGCGGGTCTCTCACTGTGTCCCTATCAACATGTCCCATTAAAGTTTCCTAAATAAATGTGTGTTCTGCTCTTGGGACAAGATGGAAATGATTAGTACCTACTAATGTCCTATTCTTGTGGTCTGGTTTCAGATGTAGAAAGTGGTGTCAATCAAGTGAGAGGTTT
Source organism: Cephalophus harveyi (assembly GCA_006410635.1). Taxonomy (NCBI): domain Eukaryota; kingdom Metazoa; phylum Chordata; class Mammalia; order Artiodactyla; family Bovidae; genus Cephalophus; species Cephalophus harveyi. The sequence continues at coordinate 147,567 of SJYT01021118.1, forward strand.
AAAAAGTTTAGCGAACAGCGTCTCTGAATTCCTGCATCTGGAGGCTCAGAGCCAGAAAGAGAAGACACAGCATCATGCTGTTCAGGGCTTGGCCCTGGTGACTCCTTAACCAGGCAAAGAAGCCCCTCATAGCCTTCCAGGAAGGCAGGCTAGGAGACTTTGTTCAAGAGTTTCCTGTAATGGTCTAGATTTTCATTTCAGAATCCCTCCTTGATCCTGTTGGGAAACTCTTGGCATTTGTTTCCCCACCAGTGAATGGGTCCAATAGCGAGAAAAGGAAGATACTTGGTGTGAAGGATCTGAGGTCTGGAAGAGATGTGTTCCATTTGCTGAGGCATTTTTCCCACACGACTGAAGGTTTTTTTCATATTTTCTTTTTTTAAAATTCTTGCCTATTTGTGCTAATAAGATGATAGTCTTCAAGTCCACAGACTAAGGACATGAATTATCTTCTGGAAATTAACTCTAGCGTATATATATATATTTTTTCTTCTTCCTCTTCTCCTTTCCAAGGTCACACATACACCACACATACTTGCACACTCATAACATTGGGTTTTCCAAAATTTCCCGCTTGCCTAAGAAGCAAAACACAAAGTTGGATGAGGAAAAGTGACTCAGCCCCTTAAGTTTGGTGTTTACTGCCAAAGAACAGATTTTCAAGAAGCAAGACTATTTCCCAGACCACCACCAAAGTAAAAGAAATCAAGTCCTTAGTGCCTGCCGCAGAAACTCCATGAGGCTGTGGTTCAGTGAGGCGCCGTGGCTGGTGGTGTGGACCCCACAGAGCTTTGCCTCCTCTTGAGGGATGACATATTCTGATAGCTATGGGCAATCTTCATTTCCATGCTACAGACAAGGTCCATATGGTCAAAGAAACTTGACCCAAGCCTTATAAAAGCAAGGGTGTGATGTTTTTACTTGAGAGCATGTACTGTGCAGGGCAATCTGAGTGGAACCGAGAGCGCAGTGGGCTGTGGTGCAAACAACCACACTTACATGGTATTTTAGAAACAACACAGCCTTTTCTGAAGGACATTCTGATTTAATGGTAAGAAAATAGCCTGGGCCCCAGAAGTCTGGTCCAAACAAGGACCCTGAGATATGCACGTCTATGACTCTCTTTGGTTCTGGGTTTTCTTATCTGTGGAATCAGGTGTCAATATTTAGTAAACAGAGGAGTTACAAGGATTAACATTTTGGAAACGTTAGCCCCACTGATAGCTGTTCTCCCCGAGGTTCTGCTGGGCTTGGAAAGTGTTGGTGTGATAATTGCAGGGAAAAACCTCTGCTTCTGAAAACCACATGTTACTGCACATCCATAGAGCTTTTCTCCGTTTCCAAACCCTCAAGACTACCGTGTCACTTAAAACAGCTCCCACCTCTTCACTGATGATATCTAAAGTGAGCAATAACAAAATTAAAGTGTTAGTAGCCCAGTCATGTCCAACTCTTTGTGACCCCATGGACTATAACCTGCCAGGCTCCTCTGTCCATGGGATTCTCTGGGCAAGAATACTGGAATGGGTTGCCATTCCCTTCTCCAGTGGAATCTTCCAAACCCAGGGATCAAAACCTGCATTGTGGGCAGATTCTTTACCTCTGAGCTACCAGGGAATAAGATGATCTGAAAGAACAAATACAATGCTTTGTGGAGGTCAGTCTTGAGTTTTGCATGGTGGCACTAATAAATATCTCCACATTTCTCTCAGCACTGGATAGGCTACTCAGTGTAAGGAGATCGGGAGAGAGAGATGAATATACAATTTTCTTTTGAAGATGTTACACTTCTGATTATGTTTACAGAGACGTTTGTTCCTGGGGGTGCCACAAAACCATGCAGTTAGGTTGTCCGAGGAATAAAAACGGAAATAGGGCTGTTCTCTGGTCTCTCTTTCCAACCACTGTCTGCGTGTTCAAGGAAAGGCATCTCTCAGCTTATTCACAAGTGGTGCTATCTTTCCACAGGATATTCATTGTTTTGAAAATAGGAGAAAACCTCACCAGCTCTGAAGCATGTAATTATGCTTTCTTATTACGCAACAGAATGTTCTCCAGAGTGGTGCGATGATACACCGCAAGTGACTAGGCAGAGGGAAGGGTAGCTGGCGGGGGTCGTGGGGAGTGTGGGAGGGCAGTGAGCAGAGTGGCTTGCCCTCTTTATAAAAAAATTTTTTTTACACTGCCTTCTATTCTGCTTCTGTCTGTTGTCCAGCAGCTCTTACAGAGCTGGGGCTCTTCCTCAAATAAACTGGTTGTGGGTTTCCCAGGCTCCCTCTAGTTATCAGAGTAATAAGTGATTTCAGAGTATTAGCGCAGATTCCACTACCACTGAATCATTTAGATACTCAAAGCCAGACGATGACATCAGAAACATATGTGTTAGTCTGGAGGCAGAACTTGGCCTAAGAAGCAGAGCAAGATCTCCAGTGGGAGAACTGGCTTTCATTGGCCTGGAAAAGACTCCAAGAGGTGAGCGTCTTTATCTTTTGCCTTCAGGCAGGAAGTCACCTAAAAAAAAAATCCCCCTTAGATGGTTGATGTGTTCTTGTCAATTATTTCCAGGGAAGCACTTTCAGAAAGCTAGGACTTAAGTGTTTTGCAAACAAGGCAAAGCTTTGCATGTGAAGGATAAACTCCATATGCTATAAATCATAATTAATGTGATTTTATATACCTGGAATTTCCTAACCAAGCTATATTCTCATTCAGAGTAGCATCTAAGAGACATTTCTTCATTAATCATGTTGGCCCACCCAAATGTCCACCCATTAGAAGAAAAGGTATATTCCCAGATATGTGTTTTATATGGACACATGACTATATTAGGGTATGAGAATTCCTCCAAATGCTTTTTATCAGACCATGGGACATGTTTCAATCACTTTATAAGTTAACATCGTATTTGAGCTTTATGCCAACCCTGTGGTTTCCATAGCAACAAAATCACTTCACAATGTAAGAAACACGTGGAAAATTATAGAATAAGAAAAAGGCATCTGAAGGGAACAAAAGGCAAGAGCTAAAGTCAAAATTTCTTTAGATGCTGGAAAAATTTTATTACTGTTTTATTTATCTCAAAAGGCTGGTACAAATCCCCTTGATGTTACTAGATGTAAAATTGTGTTAGCATTCTCATAATCTTTCAGAATCTGAGATCATCTTACTCTAAGCCATAGTCTTACCCATGCCTACACTCCCCACACCTCACTGTGTGTGTCTATGTGTGTGTGTGTGTGTGTGTATCTACGCATACACGCAAGCATAGATTGAAGATCAGTGTCTTTAAAAAAAAGAAAGAAACTGGTTTCATCATGTTAGGCTAGAAACTGGTAGTAAGAAAACTTTCCTCATTTTCTTTCTCATGCATGCAGAAGCACTAAGACAAGCTAAACTCATATTCAGAAAAACAGTATAATTACCTGGCAACAGAACTCATTCATTCACTTGCTCATTTGTTAGAGGCATATTTATTGAGCATCTATTAAAATGGATAGGTTTCTTGTACTAGAGACTGCTGTAAGTTGACAATTAGGACACCTGTATGTGCTCTGTGGGTTATGTCTGAGGGTTTAGAGGGAACCTTCCAGGTCTCTCATCTGGTCCTCTTTTTCACCAAGACTTCACATTCTTTCTCCAAGGTCCCTATCTGTGGGCAACTCAGCTGGCAACTTGAGTCCCTTACTTAATGGGTTTCAGGCTCTTTTGTTAGAGGGCTGGCCCGCTGGGTTTTTTAACTTCTTAACTTCCATGGTTGAGGAGACTTGTGTTTCTAATCCTGTTTCTCCTACCGTTCTAGTTAGATGACTACAACATAATCCTAGTAACTTTGGTCTTAAAGTGATGAGAACCAGGACAGGATTAGCTGGGAATTTTAAGACAGCGTCTATGCCTGTGATCCATCATTAAAAACAAAAACAAAAACCAACTTGCCTGGGTGATTAATTTCTCTTTTTGTTAAACACTGGAACCAAAGGGAAGCCCTTTGCCCCAACTCTTCTCAGTGATAGGAGTCGGGACCCTTGGTTCCAGGGCCAGAAGAAATGTCCAAACATCTCCCCAGAGACTGACAACCAGTGAACTCAGACACCCTCTTCAGTTCTGGCCAAAGAACCTCAGTGCTTCTTTTAAGGTATTTCTCAGGAGGTGGCTCTTCGTGTGGCGGCAGGCCCCTGATGGCCAGCGGAGAGGGCTTAGTGGCGATGGTTCAGCCTGTGAGGTGAGGCGGGTGTGCCCGAGAATACATCAAAGGCATTGCAACCCACCTCTGAAGGAAGTTCTGGTAATTAAAACCTCTTCCATCTTTCTCTTTGAGAAGGACTTTTGTCCCATGACAACATAATAGCACTAATAAGTATGATCTGTCTGAGTGCGTGGCTAGAAATACACATGATGGAAGGGACACAAAGCTTTCAGTGAGCCACCTCTGTCCCTCTGCCTGAAGCAAACCTCCCCCCACGCATCCACGTCTATCCCTCTGTCCCGTCCAGGACCTACTCTCCATTTCTCCTGGCCCATATCTTTAATTACTTTCTTTTCTCTGGCTTCTTTTCACATACAAATATACACGAGTCTCCCCAAACCTCCTCTGTCCATGGAATTCTCCAGGGAAGAATACTAGAGTGGGTAGCCATTCCCTTCTCCAGGGGATCTTCCCCACCCAGGGTTTGAACCTGGGTCTCCCACATTGCAGGTGGATTTTTTACCACCTGAGCCACCAAAGAAACCCCTAAAAAACAAACCGTATAAACAAAACCTTGTTGCCAGCCATTCCTTTTCAACTTCTTGTCTCGTCATTCAGCTGAAATTCCCACCGAGGTATAGTCACCTCCCAAATGCCAGATTCAGGGCCTGTTTTTTGTCCTCCTAACTTGCATCCTCTGTACCCTTTGAGGCTGTTGGAAAACCACACCTTTCTGAGAAGCTCTCCTACTGTGGCTTCTCCCATTCCTCCTCCTTCAGTTTCCCCCATGTTGCTAACTTCCACCAATCCTTAGCAATTTTCTTCACAATTTCTCCTTCTCTGCCCACTCTTGGAAGCTAATGTTTCCCAAATAATACCCTGTCCTTGGGATTCTTCCCTCTTATTCAGTATATTTGAATACAAAATATTCTCCCAAATGAAATTGCTATTTTTGTAGGTAAAATGTGATCAATTGTGGGCAAGTACATACAGCTAAAGTCACAGTAATTTCTAGATTCCTATTTCCAGTCCTGTTCTTTCTTCTAAGCTTAGGCAAATATTTCCAGTGACCAACTTGATACTTTCAGTTGGACCACCTTATGTCACCTCAAAATGAATACATCTCAGATGGAACCCTTTTCTCCATCACCTATTCTTGATCTTGATTCACAGTGTCACTGCCTCCTCGGTTTCCCAGGATAGAAATTTCAGTCATTCTTGAATTCTTCATCTCTTCCACTTTCCTAGTCAGTCATAAAGCTAGAGACTTCTACCTCAGAAATACCCACACTGTGTTATGTTAGTTCGGGCCATCTCCACTGTTCACTCTGCGGGGAGTGGGAGGTGGCAATGACTCCATCTATGGAGTCCCTGATTCTACTTGCACTGCGTTCTGGTCCATCCTTTATAAACCAACAGAAATATCTTTCTAAAAAGCAAACCTGATCACATGACTCTAAGACTCATCAAAGTCCAGTTCCAACCGATAGCTATGGCTCCCCTCCTATCACTTGCACCCTTCATCATGGTCTTCCTGGTGGAATGGCTTGCTGCTTTCTGAAAAACCAGACTCTTTCATGACCTTGTGCTTTCTTTGGTCTAAAATCCCCTCTACAATCCCCAAGAAACTTCTTTCAATCTCTGAGAGCCAGGTTAAATTCCTTCTCTTAGATCAAGCCTTCCCCAGCTCTCCCAACCAAGACAGTCCTTCTCTGATTTCTAAGTTTTGCCCTGAACAGTTATTGAATCATTACATGAAGTGATCGAAGGAGACTTGTGCCAAAACTTGAATTCTAGGTTGAGATGGAATAAGGAGTTCTCAGGCCATGGGTTGTGTTTTGCATATAAACTCCTATTGGTTCAGTTCAGTTTAGTTGCTCAGTCATGTCTGACTCTTTGCGACCCCATGAATCGCAGCACACCAGGCCTCCCTGTCCATCACCAACTCCCAGAGTTCACTCAGACTCATGTCCATCAAGTCCATGATGCCATCCAGCCATCTCATCCTCGGTCGTCCCCTTTTCCTCCTGCCCCCAATCCCTCCCAGCATCAGAGTCTTTTCCAATGAGTCAACTCTTCGCATGAGGTGGCCAAAGTACTGGAGTTTCAGCCTTAGGATCATTCCTTCCAAAGAAATCCCAGGGCTGATCTTTTTCAGAATGGACTGGTTGAATCTCCTCGCAGTCCAAGGGACTCTCAAGAGTCTTCTCCAACACCACAGTTCAAAAGCATCCATTCTTCGGCGCTCAGCTTTCTTCATAGTCCAACTCTCACATCCATATATGACCACTGGAAAAACCATAGCCTTGACTAGACGGACCTTTGTTGGCAAAGTAATGTCTCCGCTTTTCAACGTGCTATCTAGGTTGGTCATAACTTTTCTTCCAAGGAATAAGCGTCTTTTAATTGCTGTCCTGGAAATCATTTTGCAGATTGTAAAATGAGAAAATAAATATTCACCATTTGTGGTATTTGATTAGTAAAACACAAAATAGAAGTTGAATCTCCAAAGGAGAGTTATAGTTGAGAATGTCCACATTGCCATGAAATGGTATATTTCATTTTCAGTGGAACTGGGCAATGTTCTGGCAGTATTCTATATTCAGAATGTATCCATGTCTTCTCTTGTTGAAGTGACGTGAGTGAGCATGCCCCTGGGATTTCACAGGAAGTTGTATAGCAGAGAAGGTACAAATAATTCAACTTTTCATTAAGCATTTCTCCACAAATTAGAGAGACTCCGTCTTGACACAGGGTCCCAGTCTACTCTTGATGACCAGAAAGAATGGGAGTCCAAAGTTGTTGTTAGGTCACTGGTCCTCAGGGTACCAGGTGTTAGCAACACCCACTGTTATGCCAGAGTAGAACAGAGAAGGAGAAAGAAATCACACTCAAGGCAGTAACTTGAGTCAGTGTAAAGAGCTGACCCTGTGACCCACTCCCCCTAGACTTGGTGGGCTGCTTTTCACATGGCAGGCTCACTGCTACCTTGCTTGGCCCCTGCCTAACACATGGACTGCCATTCCTGGCCTCATGTTTAATAGTACCCAATTAATTGTATTTTCCTTCATTGAATGTGCTCTTTCCTGCCTCTTTGCTTCTGTTCATGCTTTTCTCTTCCTCAAATACGGTTTCAGATTCTCCTATCCATTTTGATGAATAAATCCTTATTCAGAATAAATTCAGCCATCACTTCTCCAAACCCGTCTCTGACCAGGGTGGCTGATGCTATTCGTTTTCCTCTCCAGGGTGGGCGATGCTATTCCTTTTCCTCTCCAGGGTGGAAGATGCTATTCTGAAGTTCCACCATATATAGTTGTGCAGGTTTTTCAGTGCATAATGTCACCTGCCTAAGGAATTAGACTCCTGAATTCCAGCCCAAGTTCCACTGCCTAGCATGTGTCCTCAGGGCTAGAATTGTTTCCAAATTCACACAAAGGCACACTCCTAGTGCCCTGTGCGTGTCCCCATCACGCCAGGACCACAGCGCACGATACATATCTGCCTGTCTCCCCAACTAGACTCCCGGAGGGTCAGGTCCTCACTCAGCACACTTGTAGAAAGAAATGTTGGCTTCTGACACTTATTAAGAACTAATGCTGTTCTAAGAACTTTAGGTGCCTTTATGTTGTTGTTTTTGTTCAGTTGCTCAGGCATGTCCACCTCTTTGTGACCCCAGGGACTGTAGCCCGCCAGGCTCCTCTGTCCACGGGGTTTCCCAGGCAAGAATACTGGAGTGGGTTGCCATTTCCTTCTCCAGGGGATCTTCCTGACCCAGGGATAGAACCTGTGTCTCCTACATTAGCAGGAGAATTCTTTACCACTGAGCTACCAGGGAAGCGCTTAGATGCCTCAAGTCATTCATTTATCATCACAATCCTGAGGAGGGGGTATGATTTAAGCCAATTTGCAGAAGAGTGAACTGAAGCCCTGAGTGATGAGGAAAGGTACGTGTCTCACAGCTGGTTGCTGAGGAACTAGGGTTTGCTCTTAGTCGGGCTCTGTAACCTATTCCCCTGGCCACTGCACCACACTGCCTCTTTATGAATGAAAACTTGTCAGGACTCCACTGCATTGCATTTCTCCTCCTTCTGGGGGAGAAAAAGGGTCCTTGTTTGCAACAGCTAGGAACCCAACTTCCAAGCAAGGCGCTTTCTTAGGCATCCCTGAGTTCCCTCTACATGGTGTCATTTCCCCGAGAGCTGGTTTCTAGTAGAGTGGGTTCCTGGCTTCCTTTTCTAGGGAGTGCCAGAGATTCCATACACAGAAGGTGAGCTGGAGGGCCAGGCCTTCAAGGCAAAGGAGGGTGGGTGTGAGGGTCTGTTGAAAGAGAACTGCCCTGGGTGTGTCTGTGGGAACAGGAGATGGGCAAGAAAGGGAATCTGCAGCTTTGCCACATTCGTGGGGGCTCCTTCCTGTAACATCTCTGTTGCTGAGGATGCATATGGAGGGAATGTGAGAACTGTCTCTCTCAGGAAGGGAAGGGACACGTTTTGCTCACATCACGGACTTGTCAGCCGGAGAGAGTACAGCGGGAATGGAGGTGTTTCCAGAAGGGATGGCATGGGATTGAGGTGATGACATAAGAACTGAGACTCTAAGTAGGGAGGCAGGGATCAAGCCTGGATGGTGAGATATCTGAAAGGCTCGGGGAGCGAGCTGAGGCCTTGTGGTCTGATGTTCATAAGAGAAAGCTCCCACCTCAGGCCCGCTTTCTTGACCATCTCTGGGGCCTCAGATGCTGTTTGATGTGCGTTCCACCACTGCTATCTCCTGTTCTCCGCCCCTCCTGGGCTACCACACCCTTGCTCACTGTGGCTTCAGAATAAGACCTCAGAGGAGGTGTGGGTTGTAGCGAGCAGCTTCAAATAATAAATGCCTGGCCGTGAGCATGGGGCCAGGCCAGTGGTGTGGGTGGTTGGTGGCCAGGAGTTTAGACCCTCCCTCTCATCCTGACTCAGCCTGTGGTGACTCGATTCCTCAAACTTTGACACAGGGATCGTGAAACTCGCTACTCTGCAAGAGGGTATTAATTAATGTTTGCAAACTGCTTGGCAATGCAGCGATGAAAGGGATTAAAAGCAAAGTGTCACGGTGACGCCGGGCCAGCTGGGCCATGGATGTCGTGATTAGGATGGAGGTAGACAGGGAACAGCCGCCTGAGAACTTGTGCCCCAGGGAGCATGGCTTACGCTGGAGAATCTGCGGTGGGAGCCATGCTGGTCTCTAAACTAATTCCAAAGTAACCTCAAGAGGGGCGTGTGGATTTGCCTGTGGGAGGGGTTCCGAGGCCAACACTTTCCCTTACAGTTTTGTCAACAGTGAGGAGAGCTGATTCTCAAATGTCCCAGGTTTCAAATTTTCCATCAGAGACTTTACCCCTTTACCATTCAAACCCCACAGAGAAGTTGCTGACAGAAAACATGTCCCCAGAAAGCACTGCTGGGCAGTGGGTAGGGGATGAGGGACATCTTAGTGAACAAAGCCCAGGACTTTTTCACTCTCTGAAGTGGCTTTCTTCAGAGGCTAAAGAGTGTGAACTCGGTTAACCCGGGTCTCAGAGGCCTGCCACTGGCCCCCCTACCTCCTGGCCGGACCCCGCTCCACTCCTCGGAAGCATGTTGCCACAAGAAGCCGCGAGGACCACAGTGTGGCTGTCCCAGGGCCATGACTGCATGACGGCCCTCCTCTCTCTGTCTCGCCTGCCCCAGCTCAGATCCCGGAGTGGCTTCTGTTTAACCAGTCGACATGGTGTCATGTGTGAGACTGATTTTCTGGAAATGACAATCAAAGTCTCTTGGAGAGACCAGAATGCCTTTGCAGATCACAGATGGCCAGCATCACGTGGCTGTGGACGTGGGGACTTTGGCAATGGTCAACGTGGTGAATGCGCTTCCTCTGGGCCTCAAGGTTGAAGAGATTGAATAATTCAAAAAAAAATCTAAATTGTGAAGTACTGGAAAGCTTTAGATTCTCCCAGTTTCGTCAAGTGAGGCAGTAACTGAACCATCAGAGCAGGGAATCCATGCCTTCATTCAGGAGCTATATTGATTTATTGAGTGTTTTGGGGTGTGTGTGTGTGCCAAGCACTGTTCCGGGTGCTAGGATACAGCAGTGCACAAATCAGACAGAAGTTCCTCTCCCTGTGGATATCTTTCTGGTGGAGAAATGTCCAAAGCAGAGGAAAATGTTTATAGCATCGCCACTTGGATGACCAATTCTGTTCCTGGCTGCCCTGCCTCCTTGTGGGATTAGGACTTGGTCCAACCCCATCCCATTGCATCCTTCTCTATTAATTTGTTGTTGTTCAGTCACTCAGTCATGTCTGACTCTTTTTCGACCCCATGGGCTGTAGCCCGCCAGGCTCTTCTTTCCATGGGATTTCCCAGACAAGCATACTGGAGTGGGTTGCCATTTCCTCCTCCAGGGGATCTTCCCAACCCAGGGATTGAACCCACGTCTCCTGCATTGCAGACAGATTCTTTACTGCTGAGCCACCAGGGAAGCCTCCTCTCTATAGATTAGGAAGGATAAAAATGTCTAAAATGAGGGTAGTGGTGGTGGTTGTTTTTACCTTAGAAGTGAGATGTGCAAGTCAGGGGGAGGGGAGAGAGTTGATAGAGTATTTAACAATTGGTATAGCACAATTGGGGTTCCCATAGAGGCAGCATAAGAGACGTGGGTTCGATCTCAGGGTTGGGAAGATCCCCTGGAGGAGGGCATGGCAACTCACTCCAGTATTCTTGCCTGGAGAATTCCATGGACAGAGGAGCCTGGCAGGCTACAGTCCATAGGTTCGCAAAGAGTCGGACATGACTGAAGTGACTTAGCATGCATGCCTGCATAGCACAGGTGCTGAACCATCACTACAGATACCTGTGATCCCTGTGGGCCGATTAACCCTTTCATCCTTGAGTCATGCCAAGGTCCAGAAGTCTGGGAGGAGGGGCTGAGATGGCTGGGGACTTTGGAGACGGGGTGCTTAGGGCACTGGCTACTTATTAAATGGTACAGAAATATTTCAGTAATTTAACTGCAGGAAGGCTGTTCCAGGCAGCACCAGATGGATATAGATTCTAATCTTGAACGTATCTAGAAAAAGGCTATGCCCACGTGAGATCTCAGTCAACACCTATTGCTAAAATATCCAATATCCAATAGAGGAAATACTGTTAATTTAAAATTTTGAATCTGAATGGGGACTCAGAGCTCCTGAGTCTCTACAACCTCATAAGATGACTTTGAAAACCAGCTGGCCCAAAAGTCATCCTAAGCGGCAGTCAGGTGGAGGAGAGGTCTCAGGGCCACCCAGCCACGGGGAAAATAAAGTCTTCGCCAAAATGAATGCAACAGCCCCGGGCCATGCTTTGATGTGGTGAGGTTCTCTTTTGGGTCTGCCCTGGCCTGGTCACACAGGAGTTGACCCAGGAGGAAGTCACACCCCATTGGCAGGTAGACTGAAAACACAGGGCAGGGAGCACTGGGCAAGCCATGCAAGTTGTGGCTGCCGGGGCACTAGTGCGTTTCCGGTCCTTCCAGTTCCTAACGTGTCATCATGGCTGGTAACACCCCCTGGCTTTTATTGATGGCCTAATTGGAGAGTGTCTGATGCCTGAAGGTCTTTGCCAGTTGACAGTCTTGAAAGGGATGGAAGAGACTAAACTGAGGCAAGCTGTTCCCTCTGCAGCCTTTCTCCTCTCACAGGTGGAGCGTGGTGAAAAGTAGCTTCTCTTTGGGATGCACAGTAACTCCAGGGATAGCTGGAATAACCAGAGGCTGCCCAGGAGATTTATTCATTCACATAAGAAGAAACCTAGCCTAATCTCATCACACTTGGTAACACTTTACTGTGGAAGAGATGCCATTCACTCACACCCCTTTCTAAGGGAAATGCCCCACCTTGGGGCCCTCTTGGGGACCCAATTTTGTGTCACATGACCAGCAGTAACCAGAAGACCCTGGGGAAGTTAATTCACAGACTTGCCAGGATACTGTGGCGTGGCGCACAGAGAGCTCTACCAGTCTGGCTTTGCCTCTGTGACTTGGGAACTCCTGAGAGTCTGGGAGGGGGTCAGGTGGCTGCTGTGGCTGACAAACACTGGGTGGAGTCAGAGTAAGGGTGCCTGGGGCGTTTGGGTGCAGGTCAGATGGTAGGGGAGATTGCAGGGAAGGAAAGAGGCGGCACTATGGTGTACCAGCGTCATTACACCATTCAGCCACAGTGAGTGGGCATCCGCCACGCATCAGGTATTCTGGCAGGCGCTGGTGAGAAAGCAGTGTGCAAAGCAGACAAACACCCCAGCCATTGGGGAGCTGACGCTCAGGTGGGAAAGACATAAAATAGCCAAGAGACTAAGAAATATGCATATTGGTGACAAGTGCTGAGAGGTTTAGAAATACTGCAGGGGGAAAAATGAAAGACTGGTAAACAAGAAACAAGATCAGTGAAATGTAGACATCTACTTGATGCTGGAATTCATTATACAGTTTTTGAGTATGTTTAAAATCCTTCATAACCCTTGGGGCATCCCTGGTGGCTCAGTGGTAAAGAATCCACCTGCCAATGCAGGAGACATGGGTTTGATCCCTGGTCCAGGAAGATCCCACATGCCGTGGAGCAGCTAAGCCCAGACGCCACAGCTATTGGGCCTGTGCTCTTGAGCCCAGGAACCACGAGTCACAACTACTGAAGCTCCCATGCCCTAGAGCCCGTGCTGTGCAACGAGAGAAGCCACCTCAATGAGAAGCCCAAGCACCGCCACTAGAGAGGAGCCTAGCGGTGCAGCCACGAAGACCCAGCCAGGCCACAGATAAATAAATAAAAGGTACAGAATTTCTTTCATAACCCCCAATTTTAAAAAGAATGCAGACAGGTTGAACAGGAAGTACTGGGGTTGAGAAGGACTCACAGAGAAGGTGACATGTGAGCAGAGATCTGAAAGACACGGCAGCAGGTGTCAGGGGCTGAGCATCAAGGCAGGGGGAAGAGCGAGGGCAGCATCCCTGAGGCAGGAGTGTTCCTGGCATGTTGAGGACCACAGAGTGGGCAGCGTGGCCCCAGCAGAGTGACCGAGGGGGAGGCAATGGGTGAGGGAAGCAGGGCCTGAGAATCACATAGAGTCTATGGTTGTGGCAAGAACTTTGTCTTCACTCCAAGCGAGATGGGGAGTTCCTGGAGCATTTTGAGCAGAGGGGTGACATCATCTGACACGGGTTTTGGCCGATCTTGACGTTTTTGGAGCGCAGATCCATTAATTCTTACCTCTGGGGTCCACTAAGTGTCCTTGAAGCCAGGACCTCCCCTCAGCACTTCTGAGAACTAGCTCTAATACAGCCCTTCTTCTCGGATGTCCTTGGAACTCCGTTTCTTTTTCATTTCTCATGTATTCCCACAATAAAGTCTCCTTTATTTGACTTCTTTCCAGGAGGTCTCTATTCCTCAAATTGAAGCAGACCACGAGGACAGCCACTGTTCCTTCCGGGGCTGCCTCTCGGAGAGAAGGCCACGTGCCCAGCGGGTTATCCCTCGCCTGAGCTTGGGAGGTGGGGGGATGATACCACAACGTCTATTTGAGACGGCGCTTCTCCCTGATTTCATAAGCCCCCAGGCAGTCTAAATTTCTATGCTATTTCAATTCGGAAACTTTAAAATAAAAAGCAATCTTGAACCCGAAACAAATTTAGATCTCTTTATTTTAAAATATGAAAAACAATAAAATCCAAAGGCACTCTCTCTGCTCCTTAAGTACTAAAAGTTGAATTTCTAGCTGGAAGTTAAGAGGTACGACCAACTGAGTAAAGGGGGCCCTCTGGGAGAAGAGCTTTTAATCATTGTTCTCTGCTGCATTTGGTGGTTAGACCGGGTGCCTTCCTTTAGGGTCTTCTTTGGCTCAGCATTTATCATGTCAGTAAGACTGAAGAAGTGGGATCTAAAAATAGCACCTGGCGCTGAGTCTGTCAGGTTTCCAAGCCCTCCAGTGCCTGAAGCCAGCTCCTCTCCTCACTCCCATCTGAACCTCAAAAGGCCACCTGCATTGCTTTCATGTGGCCCACAAACAACTCCACCAAAGTCAGACTCACACTTGGAAAAGTCTGCAGGGGCCCACGTGACCGCCTTACCTGAGAATGCCACAAAACCAGTTTGCTAGAGAGCTCGCACGCTCTTCTGAATGAATGAACAAGCGTGAGCTGGAAAGCTTCTTCTAATGAGATTATTTACCTTGGAATCCTTTTGTACTCTGGATAAATGGACCAAATGCTACATTTTCCCACCCCCCTATTATAAAGTTTTACTAAGCAAGGAAAAAAATGTTTTAAGTTTTTTTTTTTTTAAAACCACTAGACTCTTGTCCTTTTTTTCTTTTCTATATATGATTTCATCTTTTCCCAAACTTTAAGGTGTTTATTTTGTATTGTGTGTGCATGCTAAGTTGCTTCATGTCCGACTCTTTGTGACCCCATGGTCTGTAGCCCGCCAGACTCCTCTGTCCATGGGATTCTCCAGGCAAGAATACTGGAGTGGGTTGCCGTGCCCTCCTCCAGGGGATCTTCCTCACCCTGTGGTCAAACCCGTGACTTATTCTCCTGCATTGACAGGCGAGTTCTTTACCACTAGCGCCACCTGGGAAACCCATTTTGTACTGGGATATAGCCTATTAACAATGTTGTAGTTGATAGAACCGTCTTGGCACCGAGGCTCATAATGCATCTGAGGTGTTTATTATCTAGTCCTGTGTATTTCTCTCATAGTTGCTGTCTGTAATCATTTACTACCTAACCACCTCTCCTCCATGAGATTGGCCCATTTTACCAACCTTATTTTACAGAGGCTTGGTGGTGTCAAATGCTTTGCAGCCATCATATGGGTACAGGGTAGCATCATAATTAGACAGGGTGCCTCTCAGTGCCATGTTCTTGGGCTGGGAACCAGCATGGCAGCCCTCAAACACATGTGGTCCCAGGCAACCTAGTAAGGACATTGTACTTTGATCAACACTATGTCCTTCTCTACAATGTGATAGGAACACAGGGGAAAGAGGGCTCTTGCCTATCCTTGTGGCCATGTTCTATTTTTTTCTTTGACTCCGCTTAAACACTCACATTTAGAGAGGCAAAATTGCAGGGCAGGCCCCCAGAGTGAGGGCTCCTCTGTGGCAAAGGCATTCATTTTTCCAGGCCCAGGGCGTGTTTAGAGGGGCGCCAAAAGACATTATTCTCCTGATGATGCAGCAAGTTGAGCTCTAGGAAGAATGGCCCAGGTACTGAGGATGGCTCACATGGGACTTTGCGCCTATCTTTCTTTGCGTCTAAGTACATAAATTAGAGTAATCTGAATTTATTACCATGATCAAGGAAACAATGCCAACTATCAGTCTATTCAGAACTGCCAAAACCTTTCCCAAGAAGCAAACTGGTTCTCAAAGGATGATCAGCTAATAACACGTTCTAGAAATAGCTGCCACTTTATTAATACGCCAAAAGCCAAATTAATTTGTCCTGGTTTCCCCATCAAGGTCACCCACAGCTTGAACTGGATATTCTTCACTGTGGTGTGTTTTTTTAGTTCAAAACAATGATGGGATCATTTTCTCTTGACTCCCTATGGGAGTGTTATTGTCATTTTTGCTTCCTGAATTAGCTGCTGTAACAAGTAGACCAAACATTTTTCACGGTTAACATGATAGCAGTGTATTTCTCCCTCACTTCCTGCATAGCAAGTGGCTTTCCCCCATCTGATGCTCTTGAGACTGTGTGCTTTTTTATCTCTTGATATCCCCTGGGCCTTCCTTACCTTATCCACATCAAGCTGGCACAAGGGCAAGTAGAATATGAAGAAGGTACACTCACTTTTTAAAGTGGTGACTTAGAAGGACAGGAGTCATTTTGCTTATTCTTCAGTGACAACCTGCCACACGGCTGCACTAAGAGGCCAGCAAATCTCGGAAACAGAGCCCTGGCTGGGCAACCGACACTTAACGATAACTTCATACTGTGAAAGGGGGAGCGAAAATGTTGGAGGACATCTAGCCATCTCTTTCCCATTTCCCTCAGTGCTTGCATGCTAAGTCGCTTCAGTCATGTCCGACTCTGACATCCCATGGACTGTAGACCGCCAGGCTCCTCTGTCCATGGGATTCTCCAGGCAAGAATTCTGCAGTGGGCTGCCACGCCCTCCTCCAGGGGATCTTCCCGACTCTGGTACTGAACCCAGGTCTCCTGCATTGCAGGCAGGTTCTTTACTGCTAGTGCCACCTAGGAAGTGATTAGTATGGTACTTTTGATCTTTGAGCCACTTTAGATGTCCAAACTTCACATCCTGCCTCTTATACAAAATCTTCAAGTGTCATGAGATTGTAGAGCCAAGGCCAGTGTGTGTGAACTCAGGCCTGTCAGGGTCTTCCCAGAAGGCAGGAAGGGCTTCTGTTTCCATGAGACCTGGATGGGCTTCAAGGAGAGACAGTGTGTGGCTGATCTGGGGATGACAATAGGTATCCTTTGCCTTGCCAGATGGTGAACAGGATGCGAAAGGAACTATACCAAGAGAAGATGGACTAAATCTCCTAGCTCTGCAGATTCTTAAAGGAAGAGTGGGACTGGTTGTGCAGGCTGGGAATAGACGGAGGTGAGTCAGGACAGCACTGTGTGGATCTTACTACTATTGAGGATCAAACCTCCTACTCAGCTTACTCTTCACGCATGACTTTACTCTTCCACTGTCTTCAACATATAACTTCATTCTTCTAGGAAACATTTGGTCAGGGAGATGAAAGTGCAGATAACTTTATTGATCATTGCAGGAACTTTCTGCAAGACTTATCAACTCTTTAATAAAAAAAAAAATCCAGTGAAAAGAGACCCTTTGAGTCTCTAGCCTTGAAATCCTTGCTGTAATTTGTCTACCGGCCCTAAGTTGTATCATGATCCTTCCTCAGTTTTGACCATACCCCCACTTTGAAACACCTGTCTTAAGCTAGACTTCAAAATCTCAGTAAATATATTTCTTTAGCCCTTCCCACTTAGATATGCTGCTAAGACTCTGACGGAAAGGGCTCTTCTTCTCTGCTGTAAGCCTTATATTCAGTCTTATTAACAAAACTTTGGTGATAAATTTATTTTTTGGTTTGGTGCTATTCAGCATTCCACAATATCTCCTGGTCTAGAGGATTTGAACCAACTTCCAAAGGGAAGGGGAACAATAAATAAAAATTGTACAAATTAAAAAAGTGATCCCATTGGCAGCTCCAAGCAACTGTCTCATATTTTGGTTTATGAAAGGTATTTTTATCAATGGTGGGAAACAGACCTCACCCCTAGACTATGAGTCAGAGAAACACACGGTAATCAGAGGAGCTACAGGACAGCCGGGAGGCAGGGGTCCCTCCAAGGGGAATCTTGATGGTGAAAAGTGGAAGAGGTAGGAGAAAAGTGAATACTGTCTGAAAGCACACT
The DNA here is from genome assembly GCA_006410635.1 of Cephalophus harveyi. Lineage (NCBI taxonomy): Eukaryota > Metazoa > Chordata > Mammalia > Artiodactyla > Bovidae > Cephalophus > Cephalophus harveyi. The sequence goes on from SJYT01021118.1 coordinate 165,199, forward strand.
CAAGACATCCCAGGGCCTCTTGAACAGGCAGTGATCATGATTTCATGAATGGGACTCCTAGCCCAGATCCTAGTTACTTTTCTCTACACTGTGCTCCCCAAGTCTGCCATGGAAGGTTGGCAACTCAGAGACCTAATAGTAAAAGTAGGTGAACGCCTGTGATCTGGGCCACGGGAAAAAACAGAGGAAGGGAAGGGCAGCTTATGTGATACCCAAACAGGAAGCAGTCAGGACCACAGGAGAACAGTCTACCAGGAAAGAACTGCCTTTCTCTTGATGAGCTGAGATCTTTTCAGCCCTGAGGACCCCTCCCACAATAGGACTGTACACCGACATCCAATCTGTGCTCGGTTAGGAAAACAGAAAAGAAAATGTGGAGGGTTTATAGTCTCAGCTGGGTAAAGGTTTGCAATAAATGCCTCTGATAAAAACTGTTTTGGGGACTTCCTTGGCAGTCCAGTGGTTAAGGCTCTGTGCTTCCAGTGCAGGGGATATGGTTTTGATCTCTGGTTGGGGAACTAAAATCCCACATGCTGTGCAGTGTGGCTGGAAAAAAAACCAAACTGCACTTTCCATGAGAAAATTATCAAGCTATCAGTCATTTACACTATAAGCTAAATTACTCAATCAGCTACTTCCCTTCTGATGTTTACATGAGCAGGGAGAAACTTCCAGTTTATATGAGAATCAGGGAGTTTGGGTGGTGGAGGGGTATGTGGGGAAGGTGAAGGAAAGGTTGTGTAGAGGTTTGCACACTTCAGAAGAAGTCAGGTGTGGCAGGATGTCACAGTGGGGCCCTGAAGCCAGAGGAAGTAGTGTGACATTCAACGTGTATGTGTGGGATGTTCACAGATGACAAAGGGACCAGACGATCCTACTTACTAAAGTATTTCCTAGGCCAGAGATCCTGTGTCTTTGAACTAGTATTGGCTAGAGTGTTTAATCTGTGAGTTGGGAATATTTGTTCAGCACTGACCTGCATACTTGAAAAATGAGCATTTTATTTGGAGGCAGTTAGGCAAAGAAATCATAAGAATAAAACCAAGAAACCCCCAAGATCTGAGCTTTATCTATAAGGACAGCAGCATTTTTTTTTCTGAAAGTGGAATAGATTATCTGCCTGGGGATGTGAAGTCTTTTCACTCTCCAACCCAACTGCTGAGAAATCTACATGGAAACCAGAGAAGCTGAGTTTGTGTCCTTGGAAAACCCTGATGATATGTAGCTGAGCTTTCAGTTAAATGTTTTGAGACCTGGTAAGAACTGTAAACTCTTCTTTCTCCTAGTTCCTCTGCTATAAAATGGAGTAAAATAAAAACAAGGGTCGGAGGGTTATTTCACTTGGAGAAGATCCCAGGAAGGAGCAAGTCATTCATCAGGTGTAGCAGATGTGGTCCAGAAAAAAGATGAGCCAGAGCAAATCCATCTGAAGGGCCTGATCCTTGTTGATAGCTGGCCTGAGAGACGTGCCAGGATTCCTCCACCCTCTGAAAGTGATCTGTCACCACTGCACCATCACCTTCTTATGGAACAATTTCTTTACTTACCAAATACATATAAAGGACAGACAATTTTTACATTAAAAATAACATTTATTGAACTCACCTTTAATATAGAGAAGTATGAAGAGATAAAAAGATAGGCTATAATCTCTCTTTTGGTAAAATAAATCAATGACCAAACCTATCCATGGTCACAAAATACAGATATATGGAAAGGCCTAATTCATGATTTATTTATTCATTTCCTGATTGCTGGACACATTCTATTTATCCCCCTACCCCAACCTCTTACATTTTTTGGGGGGGGGGTATTATAAATTTTGCTGCTATGAAAATCCTTGTATTAACATCTTGGTGAACTTTCATTAAGATAATGAGTAAGTGGGTGAAAGTCACTCAGTCGTGTCTGACTCTTTGTGACTCCATAGACTATAAAGTCCATGGAATTCTCTAGGCCAGAATACTGGAGTGGGTAGCCTTTCCCTTCTCCAGGGGATCTCCTCAACCCAAGGATCAAACCCAGGTCTCCCAAATTGCAGGCGGATTCTTTACCAGCTGAGCCACCAGGGAAGCCCAAGAATACTGGAGTGGGTAACCTATCCCTTCTCCAGCAGATCTTCCCGACCCAGGAATCAAACCGGGGTCTTCTGCATTGCAGGCAGATTCTTTAGCAGCTGAGCTACCAGGGAAGCCCTATTCAGATACAAAGAGGGCAAATTCTGAACACTAAGGAGTTAATAGAAATGCGTAACAATCATGGTAGGTCATAGCTACCTTTTACTAAACAACTACTTTGAGCCAAGAAAAGTTCTAGATGTTATTTTTAAAGTTAATAATTAATTAGTTAATTTGTCTGTGCTGGATCTCAGTTGTGGCATTCGTGATCTTTTAGCTTCGGCACATGAATTCTTAGTTTGTGGCATGTGGAACCTGGTTTCTTGGTCAGGGATCAAACCTGGGCCCCCTGCATTGGAAGTGTGGAGTCTTAGCCACTGGACCATCAGGGAAGTCCCCACGTATTACTTTTAATCCTCACCATAACCTTGCAAAGTCATTGACTTCGTGGTCACAGGGGAGGGTGACCTGAAATTCAGGCAAGAGGAGGGTCTTGCCTCAGGTAACAGCTGCCAAGGACAGAACTGGAATTCAGTTGCAAGTCCTTCTGACTTGAAACTGATATGGCCATCTTAAGGTTACAAATACCATTTGAGAGGAGATTATCAAATTTATGAACATGGGAGAGGGGAGGAGAGGGTGAGATGTAAGGAAAGAGTAACACAGAAACTTATATTACCATATGTAAAATAGATAGCCAATGGGAATTTGCTGTATGGCTCAGGAAACTCAAACAGGGGCTCTATATCATCTAGAGGGGTGGGATGGGGTGGGAGATGGGAGGGAGGTTCAAAAGGGAGGGAATATATGTATATCTATGGCTGATTCATGTTGAGGTTTGACAGAAAACAACAAAATTCTGTAAAGCAATTATCCTTCAATTAAAAAACAAAAACAAAAACTGGAAGGGCCTTGGCCATCTCCTTGTCTAAAGCTTTCAATTCTAGCCATGGCAGGGAGTCTTCAAGGTCAATGGTGTGCCAAAGGCCGCAGAGCTAGGTTGAACCCAGGCCCTGCCTTCCGAGATGGAGCCTTCCAAGTTCACTGCTGGGTTTGCATGTTGGGGACCACAGATGCCCTTCTTCCAAGGAAAAGCTTGTATGAAGCCTAGGACTTCAGAGCTGCTCTGTTTGAATAGGAGAAGGTCCAGCACCCACCTCTCCCTGTTCTCTGTCTAACTCTGTCTTGGAACCTCTGGGAGAACAGTTTGGCAACCACCGGTTTATACCACGGCTGGCTTCTGCAGGCAGAGTCTATTATCCTTGTGGTACTGGCTTCCTCCCCATGGCTGTGCAGTGCCTGGGGCCCCTTGGGCTCCTTGGCCTCATCCTCCTGTCTGGTGGAGGCCTTGTGATGGTGCCAGTTCATGCTTCTTGCCTGTTGGACCGTCTATTACAGATGCATTTAGAACCCTGGGGTTGTAAAAAGCCACTACTACTAATCCTAGAAGAAGAGAGGAAAACGTATAAGAAAGAAGAAATAATCAAAACAGTTTAAAACGTGAAACTATCTTCTTCTGCCTGGGGTGGTGTGGGCAGAGAAGTACGGCTGCTAAACTGACAAGTGTGATAAGCGTTCTTAGGCCGGATGTACCACAAGAAGAAGAGTGAAAACACCAGGAGCCGTGTGTCTATAAAGGAAGCCAAACAGGAAATTTGATGTGAATCATCAGAACACAGACCGCGCAGAGGGGCGTGTGGCTTCATCAGAGATGAAGCGCATGGTGCTGTGTTGTTTAGGGCAGCGGGCGGGCGAAAGCCCATTGGCGGGATCTAAGACAGAGATGCGGGGCGGCTGGGTTTACCTAAAGCTGAAATGAACAGATTCTGCTGCTGGAGGCGGGACAGTTTAGGAAATCGGAAATGAACTTCAGCTTCAGGCTCTGTGAGATGAGCCTATACTGACGCACAAGGAGTAATGTGAGGAGTTCTGTGTCTGAGGTGCTGTAAAAACCTTCAGCAGACCATGTGACCTCAGCTCATTTTCTGGTCATTTATCCAACAATTTCTGTCACCTGCCACCATGGGGGCAGGGAGGCAGCATCTTCATCCTTGCAGGTAGGCATAGAGTAATCAGGGCTACCCAAGGTCAAGCAGGTCTTCTGTTCAGTGAGACCACCATCTGACAAGAGTGAGGCTGCCCGCACTCTTGGACCCTGGGTGGAGTGGGCGGGTGGGGGTCCCGTGGTCCCTGGTCTCCACTCTACCTGGCTTCCCACATATGCAGGAGGTAAGGCGGAAGGTTGGGAACAGGTCTTCTAGGCTGTGATGCCACCTGAAAACTGAAGCACCCTGAACACTGAGAGAGCCCAGGGGTCCTTTTCTCCAAAGAGGAATTCTGGACACTACCTCTTGCTCACATCAGCTCCCCTTTTCAGCCTCAAAACTGACAGCTTTTGCAGGCCCATGGATGCCAGCTTGTGATACCAGTAAGAGGAGGTCCAGGTGGTTTTGAAGATGTTCAAGTCGTTTCCCACAAGGACATTAACAAACGCTGCAGGCTGAAACAAAGGCAGAGAAGGGAAGAGTCCAGGATTTGGACTCTAGAGAGGAGGCTTTGAGAGCCTCTCTTGCCACTGGACCCTTGGGCTTCATTTTTGTCTCTTTCCTCTCCTGTTACATAAAGAGGCTGGACTATGAGACAACTGAGGCCATTCCCACCAACCTTGGTGGCAGGCCACTGTCTCCTGACTGGTCCCCACTCCTTGGGTCTCTCTCCTCTCCCGGACACCTCTTATCTTCCTAAGACTAATACTGACTGCGTGTAGCTATGGCACTGTTCATAATGCGTAACAGATACAAACTGCTTAATGCCATGGAGAAACAGTGGAAACCATGTCAGACTTTATTTTGGGGGGCTCTAAAATCACTGCAGATGGTGACTGCAGCCATGAAATTAAGACGCTTACTCCTTGGAAGGAAAGTTATGACCAACCTAGATAGCATATTCAAAAGCAGAGACATTACTTTGCCGACTAAGGTCCATCTAGTCAAGGCTATGGTTTTTCCCATGGTCATGTATGGATGTGAGAGTTGGACTGTGAAGAAGGCTGAGCGCCGAAAAATTGATGTTTTTGAACTGTGGTGTGGAGAAGACTCTTGAGAGTCCCTTGGACTGCAAGGAGATCCAACCAGTCCATCCTAAAGGATACCAGGCCTGGGTGTTCATTGGAAGGGCTGATGCTGAGGCTGAAACTCCAATACTCCGGCCACCTCACGCGAAGAGTTGACTCATTGGAAAAGACCCTGATGCTGGAAGGGACTGGGGGCAGGAGGAGAAGGGAACAACAGAGGATGAGATGGCTGGATGGCATCACTGACTCGATGGATATGAGTTTGGGTGAACTCTGGGAGTTGGTGATGGACAGGGAGGCCTGGTGTGCTGTGATTCATGGGGTCGCAAAGAGTCAGACACGACTGAGCGACTGAACTGAACTGAACTGATGGGGTAAATGATCTTTTCTCTACCTTACAGGTGAAGGAATTGAGGTACAGAGAATTTATGTAACCAGTCCAGGGTCACATAGGTAGGAAGTGGCCAAGCTGAAGCAGAAACACACTGCCTCTAAAGTGTACAGTTATTAAAAAATGGGTAAAGGACTTGAATGGCCATTTCATCAAAAGGTATACCAATGGTCAATAAGCACATGAAAAGATATTCAACACCACTAATCATTAGGAAAATGCAAATAAAAACCACAATGAAATATCCCGCTAGACTCATTAGAATGACCATCATCAGAAACCTAGAAAATTACAAGTGCTGGTGAGGACATGGAGAAATTGGAACCTTGTGCTTTGTTGGTCGGACTATAAAGTGGTGCAGCTGCTGTGGAAACCAATTTGGTAGTTCTGCAAAAAGTTAAACATAGAATTACCATAATGACCCAGCAATTCCAATCCTAGGTATATATCCCAAAGAATTGAAAGCAGGGGCCCAAAGAGATACTTTTAAACCAATGTTCATAGTAGCATACTCACCATAGCCAAAAGAAAGTAGAAGCAACCCATGTATCCATCAACAAATGAACAGATACACACAGTGTGATCTATAAACACAATGGAATACTATCCAGCCTTAGAGGGGAATGAGGTTCTGACACATAGTGTAGCATGGATGGACCTTGAAGACACTCCACAGCATGAGATAAGCAAGACGCAGAAGGGCAAAAGTTCTATGAGTCCACTTGTACATGACACCTAGATCAGATGAAGTCCCAGAGACAGAAAGGACATTACAGGTTGTCTCGGACTGGGGGAGGAGGAGGTGGGGAATTATTGTCTAATGGGTATAGAGTATCTGTTTGAGATAATGATTAAGTCCCTCAGATGGATAGCTGCAATGGATGTACAATCATGTGGCTATGCTAACTGAATTGTACACTTAAAAATGATTAAAATGGTACATTTTATGTTTTGTATATTTTGCCACGATTGAAAATGTACGTCGACTCCTCATCACGATACACTGTGCTCTTCCCGCTCTGCCACCTTCAGCGGTTCCCTTGTTCCTTTCTAACTCAGCAACAGCACCTCAGCCTGAGGCAAGAGCATCACCTGGGTCTCCCCACAGAAGCCATGCTTCTGTTTACTTCCCTGCCCTTGCCAAGTTGCTCCTGGCCCCACATGCTCCCACCTCTGCTTGCAACCCACAAGCAGAAAGGTTTAAGCCCCCCTACTCTTCAGCAAGAAACCTTCTCTGTCTACACCATTGCTTTGGGCTCTGTCTTTTAGGAATTTCCCTAAGAGACGTAGTCAGTGCTACAATCTTCATACTGACATACATGGTCTTGTGGCAGCACCTGTATGTGTAAGGACCCTGCATCAATATCTATTAATAGATTCTACTCTGGATCTAGAGTAAAAGACAGAAGTGGAAAGGCAGCAAATAATAAAGAAACACTTTGTGACTTGCCTGGAAACAATGATACTGCTGACTTTTTTTTTGTCAACTCCAGCCTCTATATTGCCTTTGAGATGGGTCTGTGTGAGATGAACTGCAACTTACAGTCAGGACTAAAGAAGGGACAGGTGAACATAATTAGGAAAATTAGGAAAAGAATAATAGGCATCAGCCAGCCTGCGATCTGGTTCATGGGTAATGGCCTTCGATTAGAATAGTACCGCTCCTTGAGTGGCAGTTCTAGAAATCTCAGCATCAAGAGAGGCTGTAATTGCTTCCAGTGTTATCTGCTTTGTTGTCTTGTCATTTTATTTCTTAGCTGTTTTGTATTCTGGGCACAGAACCAGCGGGGGAGGATACCAACCCAGTGATGTCATTGCTGGTGGCTCGCTGCTGGTACCGGCTGTTTAAACCTTGGCTTTTTATCCTGGTCCTTCTTATTGTTCATGGTGGGTCACTTGGCAGGATGTGGTTCCATTTGGTAAGTTGGGGAGGAGAGGGCAAGTGTTTTAAAGGTCACCAGTTAGGCAGTACTTTACAATTGGAAGTACCCTTGGCAATTTGCTTTTTTCCTTTCTTATACTTCGGCCTGTGTCAGGAAGAGCAACGCACTTGCAGGCTCCGGCCTCCTGACATACCTGCCCTGGGTGTGACCATGCAGATTTCCCAGCCGCCGGAGCCTGCAGGTTCCTCCCACTGCGTGAAGAGAGGCGGTCAGCCCTTCCCCCACCCGCCTTGAACATGAGGTTGGAGCGTAATGAACAGCGACCTCTAGTGTGTGGTTCAGGGTTTGCGTTTGGCTAAGAGCACAGAATGAAAAGAGCAGAGACGGGAATTCTGAAATTCCCTGCAAACAAAGGCAAGATGGACTTTCCTCCTTGTTTTTCCCGGGTAGAGAAGCTCAGGACGGAGGATTTGTTTCACTTGCATTAGCACACAACCATCAGGTCTGCAGATGATACTCAAAGAGTTACCTTTTTATTTCTCCAGCAGATTTCCTCCAAATAGATCACCAGGACTTTTTTTTTTTTTTTAAGCCTTCTTGGTTGCTTTTAGAGTTCAGTCAGGTTAGCATCAAACTCTCTAACTGTGGGGAGTGTATACCTGCTGGAGAGAGCGTTGAGCAGGGGAGGATCGAGGTGGGGAATGCTCAGAGAGGGGGGTCAGGCAGGGTCTGTGGGGAAACTCAGGGTCTCCAGCTCGGCCTTCCTCCGTGGCAGCGGCTCTCCGAGGGCGGCTGTCTCTCCATTTCTTCATCTGGCTATCGGCTGTGGAAGACTTCCTTCCCCTGACCTGGTCCTTCCAATAACAGCCAGCGAGGTTCCTGCCCTCTCTCTCTCCTTTCCTTGTCTCCAGCCCTTCCCACCCTTCTGAAGCCGGGTTTTGAGTCTCAGGGGTGATGTTGAGGCCAAGTTAGCTCACAGGCTGATGGCGTTCGTTCCCTCTGAACAATGAGGTCAAAGGATGATCTCCAAACTCTGTCAGGAGCCAGGGGGAGAGTGTTCAAAGAAAGGCTAAAATCACAGTGCCTGGTCCATGACTTTGCTGTTTTGCAATGGGAATAGGGGTTTGGGGTTTGGGGAGGGAATATATTTCCCTGTAACTTCAACCCACTGAAGGCTGTTACGTTCACAGGATGTTTTTACAATAAGAACTGGGTTTGCCTCCCGCATCTCCCCCGCCCCCTGCCTTTTAACAAAACTTCAAAGTAGAAATGCTGCGTTTTTATTACTGCTTTTACTTTTTAAGTTATTTTTTTCTGCGTTGGATCTTAGTTGGTGCGCGTGGGATCTTTTGTTGTTGTGGGCAGGCTCCAGAGCATGTGGGCTCTGTAGCTGTGGCCTGAGAACTTAGTTGATCCAAGGAATCTGTGATCTTAGTTCCTCAACCAGGGATCAATCTGAGTCCCCTGCATGGGAAGGTGGATTCTCAACCACTGGACCACCAGGGAAGCTCCTTGGCTGTTGTTTTTAAAGCTGTGAGCACACCGTTGTGCTTGAGCCTTCCTGGCTTCACGAGTGCTTCCTCCTCCCTGCATTTTTCGATCACGGACCTAAGCAGATGCTTCAAGTAAGAGCCACATTCTTACAGCTGACAAACCAGATCCTGGGCTCAGGCTGCCCCTGGCCCTGTGTGTTCCCTTAACATCACACTTACATGCCAGGATCAGGAGTGACAGACGAGGGTCAGCCTGTGAACAGGAAGATAAAGGGAGGGGTGGGAATTACACATAGTCAGGGCCAGGGAAGTCTGCGAGAGTACTGGATCGGTTCAGCAAGTTTTCCCAGGTGGCCTGGCTAAGCCTGTGGCACAGCTTAGGAACAGGTTTGGGGCAAGAAGAAGGTCAGGCCAAGGGGGAGAGACAGCGAAGAGGAAAGTGGCTAGAGCTCCCTGGCCTTGGAAACAAACGATCAGACCTTGGCTCTATCTTTGGTGATGTGGAAAGCTGCTAGAATCCCAGCTCAAGAAGGGTAAGAAAAGTCAAATAAAAATGATGGTTCAATAAAAACAATATTACTCAGCCATAAAGAGGAAGGAAATTGGGTCATTTGCAGAGGCGTGGATGGACCTGGAGTCTGTCATACAGAGCGAAGTAAGTCAGAAGGAGAAAAACAAATATTCTATATTAACACATGTATGTGGAATCTAGAAAAATGGCACAGGTGATCCTAGTTTCAGGGCAAGAGTAGAGACATAGACGTAAAGAATGGATGTGTGGACATGGTGGGAAGAGGAGAGTGGGATGAATTGGGAAATTAGGTTTGACATAAATTCACCACCATGTGTAAAACCATAGCTAGTGGGAGGTTGCTGTATAACACAGGGAGCTCAGCTTGGCACTCTCTGACGACCCAGAGGGGAGGGGATCTGATGACCTGGATGGGTGGGAGGGAGGGGCCATATGTATATCATAGCTGATTCATTTGTTGTACAGCAGAAAATAACATAACATTGTAGAGCAGTTATATTCCAATAAATAAACAGAAAAAACCCGAAATGACACCAGTAGGGGAAGATAATCCTGGTTGAGGTGGCAAGGGTTGGTGGAGGAGGGTAGCAGATTTAGAGGGAAGAAGTCTGTGGTGGAGGATTGTCCTCATGGGAATTTATCAGTCTCTTCTCAGTCTGTGACGGTACAAAAAGAAAGGTAGACTGGCTCAATAGTAAGAGACAAAAGTGGCAGCAGGATTTGCTAATGAACTGGACTGATGAAGATTAGGAATGAACCAAAGATTTCTCAGAAGTTCTCGGTCATGGAATAGGCAGATGGTAGCACGGATGAAGGGAGCACTCAGGAAGGGCGGGCTTTTCCTGGCAGTAGACGGTGATCCAGGTAAGGGCTGCACCCTGCAAGCAGAGCCCCGCTGGAGAAAGGTCAGGCTCACTTTCAGTTCTCACTGTCTCCCTTCTACGCCCGTCTGCCTTTGCCTGGCATGGTTGCCATTCATCCAAAATGCGTGTTGACCCAGCAGATACTAATGGCCTTCTCTCCTTCCTCAAACCTCCAAACCACCTTCTTCACCTCATGCTCCTACCGGTTAGCTGCAGGAGCAGGCGCAGGTAGTTTTGGTTCTCCCATGACTTATAACTCTTTGGAGGGGAGTGAATCATATCCTGCGTGTCCTTTATTTCTCATAGTGTATGCTCGGCATGTCACGGAACACCTAGTGTGTTCCTTACATGCACATGTCAGTCAGGGCTCTTCAGAGAACACACACACACACACACATACACACACACAGACTTAATTTAAGAACTGGCTCACATGATTGTGGGGTTCTGGAAAGTCCTAAATTTGTGGGCAGGGAGCAGCTAGGAAACTCAGGAGGAAATAGATGTTACAGTCTTGACAGCATTTCTTCTTTGAGAAGCCTGTTCTTGCTCTTAAGGCCTTCAGCTGATTGAACAAGGCTCACCCACATTGTTTAGGGTCATCTCCTTAAGGTCAACTATTGTAGATGTTCACCACATCAACCAAATGCCTTCACAGAAACACCTAGATTAGCATTTTATTGAATAACCAGATACCAGATTGACATATATTAAAATTAACCGTCACTTAGCATTTGTTAATGGAAGCATGTTGAAGCATCCAGACACAGCTCGTTTCTTTGCACTTTGCTTTATTGTGCTTTGGGCTTCCCTGAAAGCTCAGTTGGTAAAGAATCTGCTTGCAGGATTCTTTAGGAGACTCTGGTTCAATTCCTGAGTTGGGAAGATACCCTGGAGAAGGGAAAGTCTACCCACTCTGTATTCTGGACCGGAGAATTCCATGGACTATACAGTCCATGGGGTAGCAAAGAGTCGGACACGACTGAGTGACTTTCACTTTCACTTCACTTATTGTGCTTCACGTATACTGTGTGGTTTTGTTTTTGTTTTTGTTTAACACATTGGAGGTTTTGGATAACCTGTGCCAAGCAACCCTATCAGTGCTATTTTTCCAACAGCATTTGCTCATTTTATGTCTCTCTTTCACATTTTGGTAATTCTCACCATATTTCAAACTTTTATTATTATTATATTTGCTATAATAATAATATAATTATATAATTATATATATATATATATATATATGTATATATGGGCTTCCCTGGTGGCTCAGAGGTTAAAGTGTCTGCCTGCAATGTGGGAGACCTGGGTTTGATCCCTGGGTCAGGAAGATCCCCTGGAGAAGGAAATGGCAACCCATTCCAGTATTCCTGCCTGGAGAATCCCATGGACAGAGGAGCCTGGTGGGCTACAGTCCACAGGGTCGCCAAGAGTTGGACACGACTGAGCGACTTCACTCATATATATATATAATTTGTGATCAGTGATCTTCGATTCTATTACTACAACTTAGCAATATTTTAAAATTAAGGTATGTACATTTTTTTAGACATAATGCTATTGCACACTTAAATGACCACAGTATAGTGTAAATATTAACTTTTATATTCACTGGGAGACCAAGAAATTCGTGTGACTCATTTTATTGAAATATTTGCTTGACTGTGATGGTCTGGAACCAAATCTACAATATCTCTGAGGTCTGCCTATAATTCATTGTATAGGATTCAACGAAGTGGAGTCTTCAGAGTGAGAATGGAGAAAGATCACAGAGAGCTTGGTAAGATGCAGCAAATCTCTGGGGTGTGCAGAGTAGAAAGCTATGCTGTGCTCCTGGCCAACTGGTTCTCAAGAAATTTTATGAATCAGTGGGAACTTGCAAGATTCTGGCTGTCTGAGGATTAAAAGGAAGAGGTGGGGAGATCACTCTTGGAAGGTGCTGGAAATATTTCAGTGCAAAAGAGTGGGGTGGGCTTGGGGAGAAATGAGGAGAGAGAGAAGCAAGGGAAGAGAGAGAGAGAGAGAGAGAGAAGGAAGGTGGGGAAGGAAGGCAGAGAGAAGAGGGGGAGAGAGAGGAGGAGGAAGAAAGGAGAGGCAGGGAGGGAAGAGCCAGGACAGAGTTTCAAAGTCCCACCTCGCTGCTTGTTGTCTGTGGCTAAACGAAACTGAGGTTAAATTTAAGTGGCTTCAAAATTAGAAAGAAATTTTGTCTTCTTAAACTGAGAGAAACTAGTGAGAGACTCTGGAAATGTGAGAATAAAGTCAATAGGAACCCGAGAAAAGCAAAGCAGATGCTCTAGTGAGGAGAAGGAGCTTTTGACAGATTTTCAGATGACAAAAAGCCAATTTTTATCTGGAAATTGTTTTTTTCAAATAAATTTGTGTAGATAAGACCTTGCGGGAGTTAAAGAAAAAAAAAAAAAAAACAATTAGAAAAGCCAAACAAAACCGCTTACAGCAGAAATCCAGATATCTGCTGCAAAACAATTAGCATTAGCATTGCTGGAGCATTCCCGAAATAGATGAGCTCACCATTAGCCTTCTGTGAATTCAAGCAAAGAGGCATCATTATCCAAATTATATGCCTGGAGAAGGGGGCTTCTGCACCAAGATAAACTTGTGAAAAGAACGTTTAAACTGAAGGCAGTTTTGCCTATCTGTAATTTGTGCTATTCCCCTTGCTATCGTTGAAGATATTTGTGCTTGAGCAAATTTCTCACTCTCAATCTGATTTCTCCTTTTTCTTAATCCAACCATGAAGTCATAAAATCCCCTGTTTGGGACAATATGATTTGCTGCCATGGAAACAATTACAATATCATAAATTTATCTTGCCCTGTGATATCAAAGAGGAAAAGCAATGATACTAATATTTTGCTGTTAAATAGTGCCACTCATTCAGCAGTCACTGGCTGTAAATATCATCGATTTGCAGATGGGGAAAACTGAAGCCGGGAGCTCTCAGGCTTGGGTCTAAACTCCTGAATTTTAGACTGCGACAAGAATGTCCAGCTCTTTCTGATTCCCACCCAGAGCAGCAGTTAGGGGGCCAGACTCTTGGTCTCCATGCCTCTTTTTGGATGAGGGTGGAAAACCGCCTCCTCTCCCAGTGCCTGTACTTTACCAACTGTTCCCAATTATGAGAGTATTGGATGGAAGCTAGTTTGATAAAATATATAAACGAAAAGCCTCTGGCAGTTGCCACAGTAGTGAAAACATTTATATACATAGGAATAAGAAAGAGGTTCTGAAAAGTGCATTAAAAAATAAGCGCTCATATCCAGACCAGCCTTGGCCTGACACTCCCCCAGTCTCATCTATATGCTCATTCTCTTGGTTCCTTGCCATCTGTAGATTTACCTAGAAGCTAATGGCACTTGAACTTCAGGGCTGCTCACATGTATAGACTCTCTTCAAGGCTCTGGGAAGGTGCCCTAGCATTGTGTTCACTGGACCGACTTTTTAAACAGACCTGCACTCTTCCTTCCTCTTGTGTTGGGTGTTGTTGGCCTTTGGGGTTCCTGGTAAAAGGAGGTGAGCTAGGGATGCATTTGTCTTAAGTGGTTTGCACTCATTTCTTGTATGGTTAAGTTACAGGTAGCCATTTCCAAGCAGCAGTGGCTTCCAGGAATGCTCTTATCATCCCATCTGTGGTGTGAAGTATTAATAAGTCTCAGGTACCCGTTACTGGAAACAGGCATTGTTGGCCTTCTTTCTTCATGGAGCCATGCACACGATGCGATAATTTATCCCTTATTTTGGAGAGGATGCTCTGGCATTCCTCAGATCCCTGGGGACCTAAAAGTCTTACCAATGCTCCTGAATCTTCATAGTATTTATTGCCCACCCTCTAGAGTGCATGTTGCTTAACCAGGCCTGCAACGTGTTAGCCACTTCTTGTTCATCCAATCCAATTAGCATGATGTCACTAGTATAATGAACTAATGTGATATTCTGTGGGATGTCTAACCAGTCCAGGGTTTTATTTTGAACTATATTATGCTTCCCTGGTGGCTCAGATGATAAAGAATCTGCCTGCAATGAGGGAGACTCAGGTTCAATTCCTGGGTTAGGAAGATCCCGTGGAGAAAGGAATGGATACCCATACCAGTATTCTTGCCTGGAGAATTCCATGGCGGGCTACAGTCATGGGGTCGCAAAGAGTCGGACATGACTGAGCAACTAGCACATATATTATGACAGCAGGTGGGAGAGTTGATCTAGACCTCAGGCCAGAGTTTGAATATACACTGTTTTCTGTTTCTGATCCTCTTTTTTGTACTTGCCAGTTCAGTGGCTACATTCCATGTACCCAAGGCCATGTTCATCTGGTGCAACAAATATCTCACATCTGGTACAGCAGCTGTGCTTGAGCTTGGTTGAGTGGTATCATCTATAGTCATCCTTTAGGACCTGTCTGGTTTTTGTAGAGACCAGACTGGTAAAGTAAATGGATATGCATCCTTTACATTTTTTTTTCTCCCATTCCCCTAAGAAACTATATTGCCTTTGATTTATTACTATTTTGAACTGGGTTTGGTAAGAAATGCCATTTCAAAGGTTTCTACTTGGATTTCCTCACAGTCCAAGGCAATAGTGTGGGTGTATGTGCATTGAATTGTACATTTTGAGACTTGGGAATAACCATTGAATGGGTCCATGGGTTCAGTAAGCCAGACCTACGCCAGGCTGCCTCCTGGAACTGATGTGTCCTCGCTCAAAACAGAAGGGCCACGTTGACACTTTGAGTCTCTAGTTATCAATGCTGAGTCAGATCTTAGGTTCAATAGACCTCAGAATATTTGGGCATTTTCCTTGCCTCAGTGTATGTGGGGCAAACAGTCACACTTCTTTTTGGGAAAGGACTGGAGGAATCATTACTGGGTACACTTGCTGTGATGTTTCAGGGCCTTCCTCCTGGGGACCTGACTTCTCCTTCAATTATTAGGTCTTCAAAACTTGCTCATATCTGGAAACGGGGCAAGGGATCACGGCTTCTTATTGGTATGGTAGCCCTTAGCTTCCTGGTCATTCATCCTTGATTTATCTTTGTTTCAGATTAAATAGCATCCTTACTGGGTACCCATTAATTTTGTNGAGAGAGAGAGAGAGAGAGAGAAGGAAGGTGGGGAAGGAAGGCAGAGAGAAGAGGGGGAGAGAGAGGAGGAGGAAGAAAGGAGAGGCAGGGAGGGAAGAGCCAGGACAGAGTTTCAAAGTCCCACCTCGCTGCTTGTTGTCTGTGGCTAAACGAAACTGAGGTTAAATTTAAGTGGCTTCAAAATTAGAAAGAAATTTTGTCTTCTTAAACTGAGAGAAACTAGTGAGAGACTCTGGAAATGTGAGAATAAAGTCAATAGGAACCCGAGAAAAGCAAAGCAGATGCTCTAGTGAGGAGAAGGAGCTTTTGACAGATTTTCAGATGACAAAAAGCCAATTTTTATCTGGAAATTGTTTTTTTCAAATAAATTTGTGTAGATAAGACCTTGCGGGAGTTAAAGAAAAAAAAAAAAAAAACAATTAGAAAAGCCAAACAAAACCGCTTACAGCAGAAATCCAGATATCTGCTGCAAAACAATTAGCATTAGCATTGCTGGAGCATTCCCGAAATAGATGAGCTCACCATTAGCCTTCTGTGAATTCAAGCAAAGAGGCATCATTATCCAAATTATATGCCTGGAGAAGGGGGCTTCTGCACCAAGATAAACTTGTGAAAAGAACGTTTAAACTGAAGGCAGTTTTGCCTATCTGTAATTTGTGCTATTCCCCTTGCTATCGTTGAAGATATTTGTGCTTGAGCAAATTTCTCACTCTCAATCTGATTTCTCCTTTTTCTTAATCCAACCATGAAGTCATAAAATCCCCTGTTTGGGACAATATGATTTGCTGCCATGGAAACAATTACAATATCATAAATTTATCTTGCCCTGTGATATCAAAGAGGAAAAGCAATGATACTAATATTTTGCTGTTAAATAGTGCCACTCATTCAGCAGTCACTGGCTGTAAATATCATCGATTTGCAGATGGGGAAAACTGAAGCCGGGAGCTCTCAGGCTTGGGTCTAAACTCCTGAATTTTAGACTGCGACAAGAATGTCCAGCTCTTTCTGATTCCCACCCAGAGCAGCAGTTAGGGGGCCAGACTCTTGGTCTCCATGCCTCTTTTTGGATGAGGGTGGAAAACCGCCTCCTCTCCCAGTGCCTGTACTTAACCAACTGTTCCCAATTATGAGAGTATTGGATGGAAGCTAGTTTGATAAAATATATAAACGAAAAGCCTCTGGCAGTTGCCACAGTAGTGAAAACATTTATATACATAGGAATAAGAAAGAGGTTCTGAAAAGTGCATTAAAAAATAAGCGCTCATATCCAGACCAGCCTTGGCCTGACACTCCCCCAGTCTCATCTATATGCTCATTCTCTTGGTTCCTTGCCATCTGTAGATTTACCTAGAAGCTAATGGCACTTGAACTTCAGGGCTGCTCACATGTATAGACTCTCTTCAAGGCTCTGGGAAGGTGCCCTAGCATTGTGTTCACTGGACCGACTTTTTAAACAGACCTGCACTCTTCCTTCCTCTTGTGTTGGGTGTTGTTGGCCTTTGGGGTTCCTGGTAAAAGGAGGTGAGCTAGGGATGCATTTGTCTTAAGTGGTTTGCACTCACTTCTTGTATGGTTAAGTTACAGGTAGCCATTTCCAAGCAGCAGTGGCTTCCAGGAATGCTCTTATCATCCCATCTGTGGTGTGAAGTATTAATAAGTCTCAGGTACCCGTTACTGGAAACAGGCATTGTTGGCCTTCTTTCTTCATGGAGCCATGCACACGATGCGATAATTTATCCCTTATTTTGGAGAGGATGCTCTGGCATTCCTCAGATCCCTGGGGACCTAAAAGTCTTACCAATGCTCCTGAATCTTCATAGTATTTATTGCCCACCCTCTAGAGTGCATGTTGCTTAACCAGGCCTGCAACGTGTTAGCCACTTCTTGTTCATCCAATCCAATTAGCATGATGTCACTAGTATAATGAACTAATGTGATATTCTGTGGGATGTCTAACCAGTCCAGGGTTTTATTTTGAACTATATTATGCTTCCCTGGTGGCTCAGATGATAAAGAATCTGCCTGCAATGAGGGAGACTCAGGTTCAATTCCTGGGTTAGGAAGATCCCGTGGAGAAAGGAATGGATACCCATACCAGTATTCTTGCCTGGAGAATTCCATGGCGGGCTACAGTCATGGGGTCGCAAAGAGTCGGACATGACTGAGCAACTAGCACATATATTATGACAGCAGGTGGGAGAGTTGATCTAGACCTCAGGCCAGAGTTTGAATATACACTGTTTTCTGTTTCTGATCCTCTTTTTTGTACTTGCCAGTTCAGTGGCTACATTCCATGTACCCAAGGCCATGTTCATCTGGTGCAACAAATATCTCACATCTGGTACAGCAGCTGTGCTTGAGCTTGGTTGAGTGGTATCATCTATAGTCATCCTTTAGGACCTGTCTGGTTTTTGTAGAGACCAGACTGGTAAAGTAAATGGATATGCATCCTTTACATTTTTTTTTCTCCCATTCCCCTAAGAAACTATATTGCCTTTGATTTATTACTATTTTGAACTGGGTTTGGTAAGAAATGCCATTTCAAAGGTTTCTACTTGGATTTCCTCACAGTCCAAGGCAATAGTGTGGGTGTATGTGCATTGAATTGTACATTTTGAGACTTGGGAATAACCATTGAATGGGTCCATGGGTTCAGTAAGCCAGACCTACGCCAGGCTGCCTCCTGGAACTGATGTGTCCTCGCTCAAAACAGAAGGGCCACGTTGACACTTTGAGTCTCTAGTTATCAATGCTGAGTCAGATCTTAGGTTCAATAGACCTCAGAATATTTGGGCATTTTCCTTGCCTCAGTGTATGTGGGGCAAACAGTCACACTTCTTTTTGGGAAAGGACTGGAGGAATCATTACTGGGTACACTTGCTGTGATGTTTCAGGGCCTTCCTCCTGGGGACCTGACTTCTCCTTCAATTATTAGGTCTTCAAAACTTGCTCATATCTGGAAACGGGGCAAGGGATCACGGCTTCTTATTGGTATGGTAGCCCTTAGCTTCCTGGTCATTCATCCTTGATTTATCTTTGTTTCAGATTAAATAGCATCCTTACTGGGTACCCATTAATTTTGTCCTAGGGATATAGAGAAGTGTGGGGGTGCTTCTGAAGTCTCAGAGAGTTCAGAACATCAAAGAATTCAAGATTTTGAGGGCTCCACCTTAACTATCCCTGTCTGGGGTATCACTTGTATTACATGGACTCCAAGGTCTAGTTTACCCCTGAAACATCTTTCAAGAATGACATTTTAGGGACTTCCTTGGTGGTCCAGTGGTTAAGCACCTGCCTTGCGATGCAAGGGATGTGGTTTCGATCCCTGGTTGGGGAACTAAGATACCACATGCTGCAGACCAACTAGTCTACATGCTGCAGCTACTGACCTCACGTCCTCTGGAGCCCCTGCCCCATAACTAGAGAGCCCATGCACCACAATGAGAGATCCACATGCCGTGACTAAGAGCCAGCGCAGCCAAATAATTAATTAATTAATTGAAAAAGAGTGATGTTTTAGATCTAATTCCTTAAGCAGCAAGGCACAGGCTCTGGGAGCAGACCACAAAGGTTCTAACTGTGGCTCTGCATTTAACTAACTGTGGAATCTTGAGAAAGTCACTTAATATCTCTAAGCCTCAGTTTCTTCATCTCTAAAATGGTAAAAACAAAATACTTCCCTCAGAGGAGGAAATGAACTAATGTATGTAAATAAAGCATTGATCATAATGCCTAGTACACGTTAGGTAGTTTTGTGTAAATATTTGTTATCCTGGCTCCTGCGTTCAGCAAGCTCATACTCATTTTCAGATCTGAACATCAATTTCTGCTGTCCCTGTGCCCTGTGTGTGCTGCATGCCATGTTTAACCTTTGGCACAGTGCTCAGCACATTCATCCTGGTGACTTGGGCCTTTCTGATTTTCCTGCCTCAGTTTGAGCTCCTCAAGGGCCCAAGTATGTCTTGTTTTCTCTCTGCTCTTGTCAGAGTGCAGCTGTTTAATAAATAATCCTTTGAGTGAATAAGTGAGCCTGCAGTCCAGAAACTGGCCTGTGTTAGGTCCTAAAGTGATTTTAGGACCCAGCTTTTTCTTAGCCAACTGCAGCTGCATTCTATCAAACCTGCACATCTGCATGCCTTGGTCACAGAGCATTTGCTGCCTGGCTTCTCCGGCCAGTGACCCATCCTCCCAGGCACACATGCATTCTGATTGTCACTACAGTCATTCGTTCCCCCTATTTATAATACCTACGTTCTGGCCCCTTGCTTATTTTGGTGATTGAGAACCACCGGTTCCTACCATTTTCCTAGCTTGTAGGTTATCAATTAGCTTCTCAAAATCAGCACCTCAGCTTTTCACATCTCTGCTTTGACCTCCATGCTCCTAAGCTTTTGTTTTGCTCCCTAGGCAAATAATGCAGAATCTCTTGTTTCTGTTCTGGCTTCTTGTACTAAGATCCCTCACCTAGCTTCTGGCTTCTTGTAAAGCTCAAGCACTTTTGATATTTCCCATCTCCAAACCTAGGTATTTGATTGGTACTGCCTGACCTCCTACAGCAGGGATGACATAGTCATGGCCACTCCCCATCCTGTGCCCAGGGCAGACAGGGCTAATCAATCACAGCACTCTTTCCTTGCATCCCCACAAGGCTGCAGGTCATGTTCAACTCCCAGCTGCCACTACCAAGAGTGCAATCCTGTTTGGCCTCCTTGAATTAGATCATGGCTCTTGCCCACGTGGATCCAGTTTGCTAGTTTCACCTCTGCCTCTCTGGACTTGACCTTTCTCCTGTCCATTTGACAGATGAAGCCCACCTACCATTCTTCTTGGTCCTTGGTTCCCACCAGACAGCTCTGGGCTGGTTGGACTTTAGCTACCAAGACTCTACAGAATCTAGGAGAATTATGTCACAGGGTCAGATGTGACTCTTAGCCTACAACTTCTCTACCCAAGTGTTTGAAGGACATCACAGATCTTTTCTGAAATGTCCTGGTTTCTTCTCTGTGCCCATTTATAGGGTTTTCTTGGGGACAGATCCAGGTCAGAGTGATTGTGAGAGCTTTCCTGATGAGCACTTGGAACTGGTCTTCTTAGTAGGCTCTGTGAGGACCCAATCTCCCATTCATCCCTGTGTCCTCTGCCAAAAAAAACCCTTATTCCATCCCTCTGTTCTTGAGGACAATTGTGCTGATGTGGGTCAGTGAGATTACTGAACCCTGGTGCTAGGGGTGAGGCCTGTGGTGTGAAAAGCAACATGTTTAAATACTTTGGCTTCCACATAGTCATTTGTTGAGTTTCCACTTTTCTCTTTGGCTGCTTGTTGTGGGGTGTCATCTCCTGCCCGGAAAAACTCAAGAAGAATCGGGGGCCTGGGGCAGGAATTTATACCCCAGGGCCCTGGCTTTAGGGTACGCTCTTTCTCTTTCCACTCTTTGCTGAGGTTGGTCTTCGCTCAGCCCTCTCGCCGTTGCAAGGTCAAGGTCAGCATGTTGCTGGGAGAAGAGCCCACAAGGCTGGCCCACGTGCCTTTGGTATCAGCTGCTTAGGATGCCTAATCTCTAGCATCTCCAGCGGCCGTTGCTGCTGCAGGGTGCCAAGGGAAGCCGCATGCCTCACCGAAGAGGTCAGAAACTGACTGCCTGGTGGCACCTACGGCCCACATGATGTATTTTTTTTGAAAGTGAAGTCGCTCTGTCGTGTCTGACTCTTTGTGACCCCATAGACTGTAGCCTACCAGCCTCCTCTGTCCATGGGATTTTCCAGGCAATAGTACTAGAGTGGATTGCCATTTCCTTCTCCAGGGGATCTTCTCAACCCAGGGCTCGAACCCAGGTCTCCCACATTGTAGACAGACGCTTTACCATCCTTTTTTCCATATAATATTTTTTAAGAAAGAAAACGTAGTTGTCTACATTTTAAAATTGAGGATTTCATGTGAAATTCCAGATTCCTGCTTTCTCCTGGGAAATAAGATGTACCATCCATGTTGTTTGGACCCACATTATGATGGCACACTTTAGTGGAAGTCAAGTAATGGCTCCTCTTTTAGAGGGTGTCATGGGATAAACTGTGTTACCCCAAATCATATGTTGACATCCTAACTCCCAGTACCTCAGAATGTGACTCTATATGGGAATTAGCATCTTTAAAGAGGTGATTATAAAATGAGATCACTGTGGTGGGCCCTAATCCAATATGACTGGTGTCTTGATAAGAGGAGATTAGGACACAGGGAGATACAGAGGAAAGAACGTGTGAGCGCCCAGCAAAAGACAGCCATCTGCACGGCAGGAGGAGAGGCGGCAGAGGAAACTGAACCTGCCACCTCCTTGATCTTGGAATTCTAGCCCCCAGAACTAAGAGAAAATACATTTCTATTGTTTAAGCCACCCATCCTGGGGTGCTTTGTTATGACAGGCCTTGCAGACTAATACAGAGGAACATAGCATGCTCTCCAGTGGGCCGCGGTTCCCACCACTCCTCTTCCTGGTCCCCTTCAGCCATTTCCACTGTCTCTCTGACCCCCGGGGGGCATATTGTTTGTGACCCAGTTCTTATCAGAACAAAGAGAGTGCTTTTTCCTTTTGAGGGGAGGGCACGTCCATCTACTTCCCTCGCATTCTTACAGAGTGGCGGGTTTAGAGATTCGGAATCTGGGCCTAAAGTCTATACTTTGCCTCTTGATGACCCTTTAAGATACTTCAAATTCATTTAGATCCACAGTGGGTTTAGTCACTAAGTTGTGTCCGCCCCTTGCGACCTCATGGACTGTAGGCCACCAGACTTCTCTGTCCATGAGATTTTCCAGGCAACAATACTGAAGTGGGTAGCGATTCCCTTCTCCAGGGGCTCCCACCCAGAGACTGAACCCTGCTCTCCTGCATGGCAGGCAGATTCTTTACCGAGTGAGCTACTAGGGAAGCCAATATTCAGGGTAACCTTGGGTCATGCAGCATTCATGCAGTCCCAGGAAATCCAAAAGAAAGAACTGAGGCAAAGCCTGAAGTGAGGGTCAAGCAGAGACAATACAAGGAGCGTTAACCTGAGGAGACAGTAGCATGCTTGCAAACTAGGGGAGAGGCAGCTGGACAGAGAATGCAGACACGGGGCAGAACAGACACGCCCAGGGTGAGGGGCCAGGGTGGGAGAGCAGGCCTGAGCGGGAGAAGAGCCATGAGGTTTTTCTAGAGTGACTATCACTGTGTCCCTGGTGATATATGGGAGCTTAAACAACCAGAGGAGGGCCAGATTGTGCTGCTGCTGCTGCTAAGTCGCTTCAGTCGTGTCCGACTCTGTGCGACCCCATAGATGGCAGCCCACCAGGCTCCCCCGACCCTGGGATTCTCCAGGCAAGAACACTGGAGTGGGTTGCCATTTCCTTCTCCAATGCATGAAAGTGAAAAGTGAAAGTGAAGTTGCTCTTAGCGACCCTATGGACTGCCGCCCACCAGGCTCCTCTGTCCATGGGATTTTCCAGGCAAGAGTACTGAAGTGGGGTGCTGTATGCTATTGAAAAAAAAGCCTCCTTTAGGCTTCTCAAACAACTTGTACAGGTTCTCAGCCTATACTGGGGAGGCAAAAACCAAATTAAAGTGTAAGTTCACAGAGGACAGAGATCCCCACTTGCTCCAGCCCCTAGAGGCCTTACCAATTTACTTACACAGGAATTAGGGAACTGGCATCGCTGGTGACCGCATAAACCTCTCCACTCGACTGCCTTTTCCCAGAATGTATTAATATTTTTATTTTGATACCTTCTGTCCTTCTGTGTGAGAGGATAAAGAATTGTTTCCTCCTGCTGAGGTTTCTGTGCAGGTAGATTTTGCTTATGCTGGTGGAGGAAAAACAGGGCTTTTGAGTGACTGTTGTTCAGTCACAGTTGTGTCACCTCTTTGCGACCCTGTGGACTGCAGCACGCCAGGCTTTCCTGTCCTTCACTATCTCCCGGAGTTTGCTCAGACTCATGTCCATTGAGTTGATGAGGCCATCCAGCCATCTCGTGCTCTCTTCTCCTCCTGCCCTCAATCTTTTCCAGCTTCACATCAGGTGGCTAAAATATTAGAGCTTCGGCTTTAAGATCAGTCGTTCCAATGAATATTCAGGGTTGATCTCCTTTAGAATTGACTGGTTTGATCTCCTTGCAGTCCAAGGGACTCTCAAGAGCCTTCTCCAACACCACAGTTCAAAAGCTTTCTTTATAGTCCAACTCTCACATCCACACATGACTACTGGAAAAAACCATAGGTTTGACTAGACAGACCTTTGTTGGCAAAGTAATGTCTCTGGTTTTTAATATGCTGCCTAGGTGGTTCATAGTTTTTCTTCCAGGGAGCAAGTGTCTTTTACAAGTGTCTTTTGTCTTTCATGGCTACAGTCACCATTTGCAGTGATTTTGGAACCCACAAAAATAGTCTGTCACTGTTTCCACTTTTTCCCCATCTATTTGCTATGAAGTGATGGGGCCCGATGCCATGATCTTAGTTTTTTGAATGCTGAGTTTTAAGCCAGCTTTCCTACTCTTCTCTTTCACCTTTATCAAGAGACTCTTTAGTCCTTCTTTGCTTTCTGCCATTATAGGGGGATCAGCTGCATCTGAGGTTAGTGTTATTTCTCCTGGCAATCTTGATTCCAGCTTGTGATTCATCTAGCCTGGCATTTTGCATAATGTACTCTGCATAGAATTTAAATAAGCAGGGTGACAACATGTAGCCTTGATGTGATTTGAGTAATATGCTGACGAAGGGCCAGCTCCTGCCCAGGAGGAGCAGACTGCACTGTTCGCCTTCATTGCCTCCGTCATGGCTTTACTGGTGCTCACGAAGCGAAGTCAACACCATGCCTTTATTATTTCAAGTCTCCACTGTATATGGGAAGTTGTGTTAGTTTCTGCTATACAGCCAAGTGATTCAGTTATAGACATATATATGTGTTCTTTTCCACTGTGGTTTATCACAGAATATTGAATATAGTTCCCTGTGCTATAGAGTAGTTCCTTGTTGCTTATCTGTTTTATATATAGCAGTTTGTAGCTGCTAATCCCATACTCCTAATTTGCCCCTCCTCTACCCCTTTCCCCTTTGGTAACCATAAGTCTGTTCTAGGGTCAGAGAGTCTGTTTCTCTTTTGTACATGACTTCCATTGTGTCATATTTTAGAGTCAACATTTAAGTGACCTCATATGGGATTTGTCTTTCTCTTTCTGGCTTATTTCACTTAGGAGAATAAACCAGCACTTCCCTGGTGATCCAGTAGCTAAGACTCCAGACTCCCAGTGCAGGGGGCCCAGGTTCCATCCCTGGTCAGGGAGCTAGCTAGATCCCACACACTGCAACTGAGTTCACTTGCTGCAACTCAAGAGTCCGCATGTGCAACCGAAAGATCTCGAACGCTGCAAATAAGGGCAGTCAACTAAATAGATGTTTTTTAAAAAAAGAAAAAATAATAAATCATTTTATCCTCTTTGTAATTTTACTCACCTAAAGATTCATGACTCCCCTTCATCTGTCTCCTTAAAACCAAACATAGGCCATCTTTTTTGTATTTTCTCCTAAGACTTGTTTTTCGAAATTTTATTGTTCTTATTTTCCTCAGAAGCTTCTTTAATTGGTTTACATTGATATTGCGATTTGGAACTTGAAGGATACACTTAGTATCCCCACCGGGTTTGTACTTAGTGAGGCCAAATCAAACATAATGAACTCATGCCTGTTTGACCTTAAAGTTCCTGCAGCCCAGCCCGATACATCAGGCTCTGCTGTTGCCTTGGGGCCCTCCATGGACTTCCAAACCATCTATGACTCATGCTCAGCCAGATCAACAGTGCCAATCCTCTGCTTGCTCCATATCTGTTCATGTGGAAACCACTTTGTTTTTCTTCATTGAGTCTCTGATTGATCTGAGCCCAGTCTCTAATTTTGACAAGGCACATGTTTTATTATCCTCACTCATGCAGGAAACCATCACTTTTAGTGTTCAGATACTTCATCAACAATGTTTTGGTCTAACAAGAATCACATCTTCCAAAAATTCACATAATAGAATTCCAAATTACAGAATAAATGTACCAAATGTTTTATAATCCCCTGGCCACATCTATTTTGGGAAATGAAGCATTTACTTCATTAGATAGATATTAAAATACATTATAAAATTTAAAAAAAGCACATCTTATGAGTATATATTAAGTTGGCTAAAGAGGAATATTCACTAATTCATTCATACTTTCAGTAACTGTTGATGTTCCATTCTGTGCAAGTATATGGAGGATATAATGCAGAACGAGACATAACTGCTCTGGTGTTAGGGATGAGGCTCCTTCTTTCAGTTGATCAAGAACATAATCATGATTGGGTCTATACTTTCTCCCCTCCTTGGACATCCTTCAGATTCAGAATATTCAATAAAGGTTTATTCTGGGCTTAGTGAGCTGACTGCTTTCAATAAGTGACCCTCTCCTCCACCTTCTCCCCCAAACACACACCATCACCGTGTTTGCTTCTAATCTAACACGTGGGAATTTTGATTTTGCAACTGGGAGCAAGAAAAGAAGATGAGGTCGAGGAGATCCTGTAACATCTGTCCCCATCCAGTCCAGGGAGCAGGTGAGTGCTGTGCTCAGGGGTGGAGGAATCTTGTCAGGAGCTGGTTGGAACCACTCAGACTGTGGACATAAACTCAAGTTACAAAGCCTGGCCCAGAGGTGGAAGAGAGGGCCATTCTCCCGGACACATTGGAAGTCTTCCCTAGTTTTTGAGCTCCAAAGACTGGACACGTCATGACCACTAGGAGGTAATACCCTAGATACAAGCTTTAGGTTGTTGTGGTAAGTGTACCCATTTGGAGTACATCAGTTCAGTTCAGTCACTCAGTCATGTCCAACCCTTTGTGACCCCATGAATCACAGCATGCCAGGCCTGCCTGTCCATTGGAGTACATGGAAGGGTCTAATTCCTGCTAACTTTGCTCCCCTCCTGAGAATTCCTAACAAAAGCAGGAAATGAGAGCATGACAGCTAGTTTGGAGACTTAATGGGTTGTTATTTGATATATAAATTGAGGACTTCCCTGGTGGTCCAGTGGCCAAGACTCTATGCTCCAAATGCAGGGGCCCCCAGGTTCAATCCTGAGTTGGGGAACTAGATTCTACACTCTGCAACTGAAGATCCTGCATGTTGCAATGAAGATCAAAGATCCAAGCTGCTGCAACTAAGACCTGGCACATCCAAATAGTATAAATAAATAGAAATAAATATTTTTTTAATTGAAAATTTCTAACTAGAGTGGGCATTGCAGGAAGGGAAGAGAAGGAAAAAGGGAAGATGAATATTATCTTGAGTTTATATAACACACAACACATTGGGTGTTTGAAAAATATTTTGTCTTGTGACTCATTGGAAAAGACTCTGATGCTAGGAGGGATTGGGGGCAGGAGGAGAAGGGGACGACCGAGGATGAGATGGCTCGATGGACGTGAGTCTGAGTGAACTCCGGGAGATGGTGATGAATAGGGAGGCCTGGCGTGCTGCGATTCATGGAGTCGCAAAGAGTCGGACACAACTGAGCGACTGAACTGAACTATCCACACAATAACCCTGTGAGACAGAGATCATCATCTTTATTTTCAGATAAGTAAAACAAGACTAAGTGAGGTTAGGTAACTTGACTAAACCAAGATTTGACTCTAAAGTCTGTTTGACTCAAATACTATATTCTTTCCATGATATTAATACCATTGAACTGTTATTATGAATGAGATTCCCTTTCACACTCTTCTGCTGTCATGTCATATGACCTAACCACATAAACTTGGTCTGCTTTGGGAGTGAGGCCTCCTTCTCATTGTTCTGAGATGATAATGTGACTCACCATCACACTCCCTATACAGAGAACTTCCAAGGCAACAGTGAGAGAGCGTGATGCTTCAGTGCTCTTCTCTTCTGTAACAGAAAATTGTTCCAAGTCTGGTTTGGGGTAGAATCTTTCTGTGTGATAAAAGCCCATAGCTTCCTCCTAGAAAAGAAATGCTTATGCGATTTTTTGCTGAATTTTAATAAGAGGAAAATTGGGTCTAGGAAATTAGTTACTTACCCACCCAGCTGACTTCAGCTGGTTGTCAGAAAAGATTTCAGAGACCTTTAATCAGGCACACTTTTTCTTTTGTATCTGACAATGTTATATGCACCATTTTCTTTGCCAATAGAGTATCTCTGATTTGGAGTACTAGGGCCTTTTTCCCTGTAAGCATGATTGTGGTAATATGCTGATACTTTCTCATAACTAAATTATCTGAAATTTTTTCTTTAACACGTATAGATATAAACATGATATCTACTAACAGCATTTGTTGAACTCCCACAATATGTTAGGCAAGTTTTAAGTATGAGGTTGGCCAAAAATTCATTTGGGTTATGCCTGAATGAATTTTATGAAAAATAGCTTACAAAAAACCCAAATGAACTTTTTGGTCAACCCAATTGATTACATGTATTATTCATTTTATTGTCAAATGACCATTTTATTGTCAAATGATAAGGTAGGTACTGTTAGCACCCTCATTTCACAGATGAGAAAACTGAGACTTAGGGAAGTGATTTTCCCAGCATCTCACAGCTAGTTAAAGTGGTAGTGCTGGGGTATAAATTCAGACAATCCTACATCAGTCCAGTGCTTCTTACTTTATCCCCATGATGCTTCAAGTCTCCTCTCCTTTGTTTTAAAATGTTTGATAGCTTTTGCCTTATGAAACTTTGAATATCAGTATTCTTGTATTTTCTGCTGGATTTTTACTCACCTTTCAACTAGGCAAAAAAAAAAAAAAAAAACCCAAAATGTTGTGCTTTGATTTCATTTCTTTATCTGGTTGAAATGTGTCATAATCATTCTTTGTTCTGACCCTTCAAACTGCTTTTCCTGGGGGAAATGGAGAGATTTTTAGCCAAGAAATGACGTGATCTGACTTGTACATTTATTTTCTTTCATTTTATCACTTATTTGTTTTATTTTCAGTTATATTCACATCAAAAGAATAATTTTCAATAGAAACTATAATAATCAGAGATATTGTTCTACAATTATGTACTCATATACAATCAGACCATTGAGTTCATACAGTAACATTTAAGTTGATGCCTGCTATTTGAAACATTTAAAAGCTATTATTGAGCTTTCCTTGTGGCTCAGTTGGCAAGGAATCTGCCTGCAATGTGGGAGACCTGGGTTTGATCCCTGGGTTGGGAAGACCCCCTGGAAGAGATACTGACAAGAATACTGGCAACCCACTCCAGTATTCTTGCCTGTAGAATCCCCATGGGCAGAAGAGCCTGGTTGACTATGGTCCATGGGGTAGCAAAGAGTTGGACACAACTGAGTGACTAAGCACAAAGCTATTACTACTTTTCCCTTCAGAAAATTACATTAAATAACTAAAAAATACTTCTTGATGAGTAGGCATGTTCATATGGCCTAGAATATTGGAAATAACTGGTGTATCATGTTTTCTCTTAACTTATAAAATTAATATATTCAAAAATAAAAATAAATAATATATAACAAAAAATAATATATTCCAAAGAGAAGGAAATGGCAACCCACTCCAGTGTTCTTGCCTGGAGAATCCCAGGGATGGGGGAGCCTAGTGGGCTGCCATCTATTCAGCATGATTGAAGCGACTTAGCAGCAGCAGCAATATATTCCAAAGTAACATATTCACCTTTTTTTTTTTTTGTTATTTTTTGCTTTGATCTTCTTTAATAAATAGCAGATATGTTTATTTGCTAACCATATATATGTATATATACAAATATATGTATTGCTGAGTCTCTTTGCCTGAAACTATCACAACATTGTTACATTGTTACTCTGCCATACCCCAATACAAAATAAAAAGTTCAAAATATATATATAGATGATATTTAGAATTAAGACTGGATGAGAGACGATTAATGAAGTAAGTTACATAACAAATAACAATATTGCCATGGTTGACTTGTGTCTTTAAAGGCTCACTCTGTGGTCTATAGAAGAGACTGCAGGAGGGCCAGGGTGGAAGCAGGGAAAACAACCAGGAGATACAGTAATCAACATGTGAGCCATGGTGTCCAGGACATAAGGGCTAGAATAAGCTAGGGTCTACATATATTTTGAAGGTAAAGTCAAAAGCCTTGGGTAGATCGGCTCTGGGTAAGGAGTCACAGAGTCTGACGGGAGGCTGTCTGTGCACAGAAAAGGAAAGACGGCTCGTCTTCTGAGCATGGAAGCCATGCTCCTCCCCACAGACCAGCAGCTTCCTTCTTGTGGGGGTCGTCTTAAACCCTGAGATAAAGGATGTTAGGTTTTTCATGGTTCAAGTTAGCCATGGTTTCCCTTATGAATGGTCCTGTCTACTGCTTGGAGCAGTTTATAAAAACACTTTTATCATTCAACTATTTTTAGCAGCATACATTCTTATAATATCCATGGCTTTGATTTGATTTTCTTCTTGTTTAAATTTGCCCCCTTTAAATTGCATTTCCCATATTGTACGAAACCTCTTTTGAGGTGTCTTCCCAGGGCATTGTCCCTCCTTCTGAGAACTGTTCATCCTGATCTCAGGCGATGGCTTTGTCTGCCATTTAATTCTTTATCGACAGCCTGTGTAATCTTTAGCTAATAAATTACTCCCTAATTTATCAACCTGGATAAATTGGATTGAGGAACCTGGATTTTCTTATATAGGTTTCACCTATCAAAGAGATAGACCTTCTTACTATTACCCATAAGAAGACTGTCTGCATGTTAATATAAACAATTATCTATATGTATACCCAGATCTGTATATGTTTATGCATATATACATATTTATGAACATTTACTTATTTAAACTGTCAAAATTTAAGGTTAGGGGTTCGAGCGTGCTAAATCGCTTCAGTTGTGTCCAACTCTTTGCAACCCTATGGACTGTAACCTGCTCAGCTTCTCTATCCATGGGATTCTCCAGGCAAGAATGCTGGAGTGATATGCCATTTCCTCCTCCAAGGGATCTTCCCGACCCAAGGATCTAACCCGCATTTCTTATTTCTCTTTCATTGGCAGGCAAATTCTTTACCACTACTGCCACCTGGGAAGCCCAAGGTTAGGGGTACCACGAATAAGCCTCTGTTAGGATCCCAAGTTAAGATCTCAGCTTTAGCAATAGAAATTCTCATTCAAGTCCCGGGAGCTCTAGAGCTGAAAGTGAGACTGGAATCATACCAGAGGGATGAGATGCTGCCCCTGCCCAACCTGGGCTCTGTGATTGTTTAGGCATAGGGTCCTAGTCTCCCCATGTTCTCTTGCTCATAAATTTAAAATCAGATTTGTTTCTATTACACAGTGATATAGGCTATCTGAGCGGGAATCATCAGTCCATCTGGCTGAGTGATTTACTGAAAGTGACAGAAACTCAGCTGAAACTGACTTAAGCATAAAAATGAATTAATTGGCTTATGTAAAAAATGTTGAGGTTAGTCTGGCTTCCCTGGTGACTCAGACGGTAAAGAATCCTCCTGCAATGCTGGAGACCTGGGTTCAATCCCTGGGTTGGGAGGATCCCTGGAGAAGGGAAGGGCAACCCACTCCAGTATTGTTGCCTGGAGAATTCCATGGACAGAGGAGCCTGGCAGGCTACAGTCCATGGGGTTGCAAAGAGTCACACATGACTGAGCAACTGTCTCTTCACTTCACAGTCTGGCTCCAGGAATGGTTGAACCCAGGCACTCACACTACACAATTGGGAGGAATCTGGTGCTTTCTGTTTCTCGGCTCAGTTTTCCTGTG
Source organism: Cephalophus harveyi (assembly GCA_006410635.1). NCBI lineage: Eukaryota > Metazoa > Chordata > Mammalia > Artiodactyla > Bovidae > Cephalophus > Cephalophus harveyi. The sequence goes on from SJYT01021118.1 coordinate 196,443, forward strand.
CTCTTCATATATATATCTGCACTGGATCTTCATTACTACACAGAGTCTACTCTCTAGTTGCTTCTCATTGCAGTGGCTTCTGTTGAGAGCTTCCCTGGTGGCTCATACGGTAAAGCGTCTGCCTACGATGCAGGAGACCCAGGTTCAATCCCTGGATCAGGAAGATCTCCTGGAGAAGGAAATGGAAACCCACTCCAATATTCTTGCCTGGAAAATCCCATGGATGGAGGAACCTGGTGGGCTACAGTCCATGGGGTCGCAAAGAGTCAGACACAACTGAGTGACTTCACTTTCTTACTTTTCTTTCTGTTGTTGCAGAGCACAGGCCCTAGTGCAGGGGCTTCAGTAGTTGGGGCTCATGGGCTTAGCTGCTCCAAGGTATATGAAATCTTTCCAGACCAGGGATCGACCCCGTGTCCCCTGCATTGGCAAGTGGATTATTTATCACTGGACCACCAGAAAACTCCTCCAGTGTTCTCAAGGCAAGATCTCCTGACCACATGAATGCCAGCAGCTCCAGGCTTATGTCTCAGAGGCTGGAAATGTCCGTGAAAGGAGAGTCAATTCCAGCAACTGGGTCTCAGTGGGACTTGCGTTATATTCCCAACCCTGTTCCCATCATTGTGGATGGTGGGACATAATAGCATTTGTCTGTATGACATGGAAGTTGAAAAGACATAGTACCCCAGAGAAAAATCACTGGAAGCAGGGAGACAGATTCCAGACCTTCCCACCAGCAGGTGCCCTATCTTAGATTTAAGTTCTGTTTCTGCTTCCTTGGGCTCTATCCTTAGTGGACAAGCATCTTCACTGAGGCTTGAGTAACCAGTGCCCATTGAATTCCCAACTTGAGAGAAAGCTCCTTTTGGAAAGTGAAACAATAAGGTTGTTTCTTCAGGATCTTTAAAAAAAATACTTCCTCCCCCACTCCGTGCATGAATTTAATCTTTATATTTCCATCAAAACTACTTTCTAGTGTTCTTTCATCCACAAATAAGCACTGGTGTTGTCTTTGTCTGCATGTATTATTTATCATTCAATTCATGGTCTCTCTGTCGATCAGCCTGTGGGTGTGTGTGCCTGAATTTAAATGAAATTTATCTGTGTGGTCAAAGAAGTCCTTTAGGAAATTAAAAAAGAGGCTGGGAGTGGGGGTGCAGCAGCTTGGCCACGTGCTGCCCAGGGAGCAGGAAGCTGACTTTGGAGCAGCTGCCTCTACAGAGTGCGTGCGGCCCTTCTCAGCTCTAAGGTCACGAGCGGATCTAGAGGCCTGGAAGGCAATTCCTGGATCTACTACAAAAGACTCGGTCAGCCCAGTGAAGACCTTCGAGTACCTGATAGCAGGGATACAGCATAGATGGTTAGCTTGCAACTCACAACTGATGAGAACTCATTGCCCATTCTCCTGCTTTATAATTTCTAATTTCCCTCAAAAAGGACAACTGCAAGGAAAAGAAACTGAAAAGCAATTTCTTTGTTCCCTTCTACTCTGAAGTGGTTATAGGTTTTCAGAATTTGTTGGTGGAAATTATAGATGCTATTTGCAAAATAATAGTAATAATACTAGCACTTCCCTGCATGTAGCCAGTCGCTGGAAACAATAGTTGAAGGGTTTTCATTCCCATGGCAACAGGATGTACTCCCGGAAATAAGGCGGAGGGGCCAACACCTTGGAGGCCTTTTACTCTCTCTGTGGACCCTGTGCCTGGCTTTGTCCACTCGGCCAGGAAACGTTCACAGGGTCAACAGCTAATAGTTTTGGTCCCTGGAGCTGCTATCTAAAGGTGGAGAAGCCCAGGCTTTATCTTGATGAATTCCCAAGTGCAGCTCTCCTCGTTTGATGCAAATTTAAAGAGATTTTGTTAAAAGATGAGATGCTTTTGAAAAGAACCACAAGTTGGAAAATTTCCTTAGAGTTATTGAAAAGAAAATTTTAGGCAAAATCTCCACAAAGGATATTCTCTTTCCCCTCCTCCTTTCCTTGCCCAAGTATCAAATGAGTGAATTAAGTAGGAGGCATACATAGCAGCATCCAAACTGGAGAGACAAGGCTTGGGCTTGAATAAATACAGCCAGTGGGAATGTACAGTAATCACTGCCCCGTGGCATACAGCAATTCGCACAGGCCACTCTGGCCTAACAAACCTGAAGGAACGCCAAACAACAAGAATTCCCTTTGTGAATCTCGTTCAAGAAAACATTTCAACATCCTCGAGGTCCTTAGAGCATCGTGTATTGTGTGTGTTATTGGACAGGCTGTCCCCATAAACGCTGCCAGATCCTGAGCTGCGTGTGAATTACAACTGTAGGACTGTTACTCCCTTCCTCCTCCCCATTTCCTTTTCCCCTCCTGCCCCGCCCTTCTTTCTTTAGCACTTTGTATAGAATATCTCTTTCATCCCTAACTTCATGGTGACCTGTGTTCATTTCTGGCGAACACCCTCCCCTTAAATCTCACAACACTGTAGAAACTCAGACCTTGACTTGCAGATTTGAGAACCTCTCCCTTCCAGCTGGCATGTGGAGTTGGTATTCTCCCAGTGGACGTCTCCTCTAGGCTTGAGAATTGCTTACATTCTGTTTTCCTTTTTGGGGACAGAGTTCACATATAATCTTCTCTCTGCCTCACAACTTTTCCTTGATATAAGATGGGGGTCAACTTGGTGTGCCTTCAAGAAGCCCCCATCCAGTACCATAGAGCTTGGTGGCTGTGGTAGAGAGCACGAACCCTGGAGCCCAACCACTAGGGCTTGAGTTGTGCTTTGCCATTGAGTTGTACTGTGTTGCTTTGGTAAATCACTTAACTTCTCTGTGCTCCTCTTAACTAAGTAAATCACTTAACTTCCTTTACTCCTCTTTCAAATGGGGGCAACAGTACCGACATTGTTGCTGTTCTGTCATTCTGTCGTGTCTGACTCTTTGCAACCCCATGGACTGCAGCATGCCAGGCCGCCCTGTCCTTCACCATCTCCCTACTATACATTGTAGGGTTGTGAAAATTAAATGAATTAACCTATGTTCCAAGCTTCCTTCCTTAGAAGAGTGGTTACCAAGGGGTAAATTACACAATAAATATAGCTGCTGCTGCTGCTGCTGCTAAGTCGCTTCAGTCGTGTCCGAGTCTGTGCAACCCCATAGATGGAAGCCCACCAGATTCCCCCGTCTCTGGGATTCTCCAGACAAGAACACTGGAGTGGGTTGCCATTTCCTTCTCCAATGCATGAAAGTGAAAAGTGAAAGGGAAGTCGCTCAGTCGAGTCCGACTCTTCGTGACCCCATGGACTGCAGCCTTCCAGGCTCCTCCATCCATGGAATTTTCCAGGCAAGAGTACTGGAGTGGGGTGCCATTGCCTTCTCTGATAAGTATAGCTATTATTATTCAAAGAGTGATGGTCCTGGGGCTAACATCTGAAGCCAAGCACGGTACTGAGTTAGTACATCTGATCTGCACAAAGCCCTTTTGGGGCATGAACTATTACCACCTTGTTCTTGTAGATGAGGAAACTTGCCACCTGGTGTCAGTCAATTATCCGTTAACAAGTAACAGAAACAGGTAACTAACCTGGTTCTGTGTGATCCTGAATTGCCACCTGGTGTCAGTCAATTATCTGTTAACAAGTAACAGAAACAGGTAACTAACCTGGTTCTGTGTGATCCTGAAGCACAGACAATTACAATGAACTGAATTACAATGCTGGGCTGTGTGTGTATGAGTCTGGGTTTTGTTTTGCAACGTGGGCGAAGGCTTGGGTAGGAAAAGCAGCCTTTACAGAGAGTAATTTTTGTCTTATTAGTCTCTCACTTGGATTTGAGAAACTAATTCCTATTAAATAATGACCAGATCCATGAAGATTATTTTATATAAGTGTATCCTCTGCATGCATGTCTTTCTTGGCATATATCTCTTAGATGCTCAATGGATTATACATGGCATGGGAAAGTATAGTCAATTTCAGAGGTGGGTCCAAAGCTGGGTAAAGGAAGATAAGCCACTGCTATTGACTGTGGCTTCCACAGCACCTAAAAATGCTTCTCTTCCCTGAAAAACACCAGCCTTCTGTTCTAATCATTTTACTGGTCACCTCGGAGGAAGCTCAAAAAATCAAGTCCAGGACATAAATTCCAATGAGTGCAAGAAGGGGCAGGACTGGGGCCTCCATAGGTGAGGGGCCTGGGAAGCTGGGATTAATTGCAGGTTGTTGTTGTCGATCAGTCACTAAGTTGTGTCCAACTCTTTGCGACCCCATGGACTGCAGCATACCAATCTTCCCTGTCCTTCACTATTTCCTGGAGTTTTCTCAAACTCATGTGCATTGAGTCGGGATGCCATCCAACCATCTCATCCTCTGTCACCCCTTCTCCTCCTGCCTTCAATCTTTTCCAGCCTCATGGTCTTTTCCAATGAACCAGCTCTTCACATCAGGTGGCCAAAGTATTGAAGCGTCATCCTCAGCATTAGTCCTTCCAATGAATATCTAGGGTTGATTTCCTTTAGGATTGACTGATTTGATCTCCGTGCTGCCCAAGGGACTATCAGGAGTCTTCTAACCACAGTTAGAAAGCATCAATTCTTTAGCACTCAGGCTTCTTTATGGTCCAACTTTCACATCCACTCATGACTACTGGAAAAGCCATAGCTTTGACTGTATGGACCTTTGCTGGCAAAGTGATGTTTCTGCTTTTTAATACGCTGTCTAGTTTTGTCATAGCTTTTCTTCCTAGAAAAAAGTGTCTTTTAATTTCATGGCTACAGTCACCATCTGCCATAATTTTGGAGCTCAAGAAAATAAAGTCTGTCACTGTTTCCACTTTTTCCCCTTCTATACGCAAAGAGTCAGACACGACTGAGTGACTGAACTGAACTGAACTGATAAGCCGTGAAGAGATGGAACTGGTTGCCATGATCTTTGTTTTTTGAATGTTGAGTTTTAAGCCAGCTTTTTCACTCTCTTTTTTCACCTTCATCAACAGGCTATTCAGTTTCTCTTCAATTTTAGTGGTATCATCTGCATATCTGAGGTTGTTGATATTTCTCGCAGCAATCTTGATTCCAGCTTGTGAGTCGTCCAGCCCAGCATTTTGTGTGATGCACTCTGCATGGAAGTTAAATAAGTAGGGTAACAATATACAGCCTTGATATATTCCTTTCCCAATTTTGAACCAGTTTGTTGTTACCATGTCTGGTTCTAACTGTTGCTTCTTGACCTGCATACATGTATCTTAGGAGACAGATAAGGTGGTCTGGTATTCCCATTTTCTTAAGAATTTTTCACAGTTTGTTATCATCTGCATAGTCAAAGTCTTTCATGTAGTCAATGAAGCAGAAGTAGATGTTTTTCTGGAATTCCCTTGCTTTTTCTACTTGCAGGTAGCAGACACCTGAGGCTGTCTGGGGTTTCCTAAATGAAGAAGGTGTTGATCAAAAGAACTATTGCAGATCACTTTTATTTGACAACTTTTGCCTAAATCTGGCCTTGGGTAACCCATTAAGTTTCTGGAAACCAGTAGTTTTTCCCTTCATATGCCAAAGCACATGCACCACTTACTCTCTGGGGATATTTAAACACTAGTATTGTATTAAATTTCACCTTATTAAAATAACTGCCATAGGGGGGAAGAATCCTATTGGGCACACTAGCTGTAGCAAATGGAAGCTACACTTATTCTTTCCCTCTTTAACATGCACAATCCACTGGGCTGATAACCAAACCCCAGTCTCCCTCAATAAACTCAGAGGACTGCTCTGTCTAGAAATGAATATCTGTAATTACAAGGTTTCTTTTACATAATGAGCACCCCGAATCCCATACCTTCTAGGTCACTTGTGGCTCTGTCTCAATTCACAAAGGAAGAATTTCATTTCCTTTCTCCAGAGGAGACTTTTAAAGGATGTTGGCTATCGCCACAGCATTTTCGGAAGTAGGACAATGAAGCAGGTTGGTCTTTTCCCTGAAGCCCTGGTTCCATCTTCCTTGGTGAACTGCAGGCATTTCACCTCCATAGACTAGGATCTACCTGCTGTGGTTTTGCATTCACCTGCAGTTCCCATGGGAACGGCCTGAAGCCATGTGACTTCCCTGAAGCTCATTTTCCTCCAGGTTTAAAATGAGTTTAACAGAAGTAACTGCTTCACAAGACTCTTATAAGGATTAAGCAATAAAGCACAAGAAGCATCTGGTGCTGTGCTTGTCATAGAATAAGCTCTCAATTAACAACTTGTACGATCCCTCCAGCCTTGTTGGAGTCTGGTCTTGTCTCCTTAGGTGTCATGGTTCTGAAAAGTACACTATGGTGTCTTCTAGAAACTCGTGAGAGAGTTGTATAATTTTCCTTAACTAACTCCTTGCAAGCCTATGCTAATTTACCCATGCCGTTCTCCATCAGCATTAAAGGAATGCCTCACACCTTCTCAAATGTGGAATTAAAATCAAAGACTGTAGTCATTGCTCTCAGTTCTATGAGGCATAAATAAACTTCTCTGGGAGACTTGGAAAGTTGCCTAGTTCAAGGCTAATTAGCTCTACATCTCCAGAGTGTGCATACTATGGCGCATGGCTCCCACCAGCTTGGAGATTTTGTTATTTAACGATATTTCAGTGCCTGGGAGGGGGTTTCACAGCACATATCTAAGAGTCAGGGCCTCCCTCCTTGTGTTTGGGATTTGGGAGAGGGTGTGGTCCCTCTGACCACAGAGACTAAGGATTTCAACTTCAGGATAACTCTTTCATGGGGAGTTTTCAGAATGCAGTCAGCCTTCATGGTAAAGAAGGACTCACGAGGCAGACCTTGGATGAAACAGTCAGGTGAAATCTTCAGCATCCACCTATTTTCTGAATCCTAGAATTTCAGCTAGAACATTTCCAATGGCCGTTCTCGCAGTTATTCTGAAAGTGAAGACAGGTAAAGGGATTGTTTTGGGTATTGCCTTCCAGGGCAAAGCATCTCGAAAAGTTGTCAGTGCTTGCTATTTCCTGTTCCTTTCTCCATTCTCTCCTGAGACCTCTCCCATCAGACTTTTGACCCCTTCTCTGCATTCAAACGACCCTTGCTAAGATTGACAGTGACCTCCACGTTGTTACACCCAGAACTCTTAGATCTCATGTTACTGGACCCATCAGTGTATTTGATATGGTTGAGTACTCTCTGCTGTTTCAGAAGCATCCAATGGGTGCCTCTCAGAAGCCTTCCAGTTTCCCTCTGACCTCTCCATCTGCTCCTTCTCAGTCTCCTTTGCTGACTTCTCCCAATATCCCACACTTGTGAACACTGGAGGGGCCCAGGCCTGGGTTTCGGGCATCCTGTTCTTCTACAGGCACTCCCTGGGTGGTCCAGTCTCATGACCATAAATACTGATGACTTGCAGATTTATGCCTCCAGCTTGCACCTCTTCCCTGAAATCCAGACTCGTATACGGAATTTCTTATGCAACATCTCCACTTGGAAGTCTGGTAGGCTGAGGCTACCTCCAAAACATATCTGCCTCATAGTTCCTGCCACCTACGTGTGCTACTTTCAATGGCAAAGGGCAGTTGATGACTATGTGATTATGTTAAAGGTACTGAAACACGGAGATGCTCCTGGTTTGTCTGGGTGGATCTGAGATGCGATCACCTGTAACCTTACAAGCAGAAGGGGCAGGGAGACCTGACACACAGAAGACAAGAAGGCTGTGTGAGCACGGAAGCAGAGCTTGAAGCGCTGCAGCCACAAGCCCAGGAATGCCAGTAGCCCCCAGGAGCTGGAAGCTGCAAGGAACCGATTCTTTCCTGAAGCCCTGTGGTGGCCCTGCTGACACCTCGATCTCATCCACTGAAACGAATTTCGGACTTCTGCTCTGTAGAACTGTGAGAGGATACATTTGGTTATTTCAAGCCACCAGGTTTGCGGTAATTCATTAGGCAGTCATAGAAGGAAATCAAATACCAGGCAACAGACTTCCCTGGTGACCCAGTGGTTGAGATTCTGTGTTTCCATTGCAGGGAGCATGGGTTCGATCCCTGGTTGGGGAACTAAGATCCCACATGCCATGCGTTGTGGTAAAAAATAAATAAATAAATAAAAATAATTTTTAAATTGAATACCAGGCTTAATACGTGTCTAGAACCCAACCCTATGGATCCAGAATCGCACTCTTGAGATTGCCTGTAAGTCTGCTATGAAACTTCGATTCTTCCAACTGCTCAGACCAGAAACCCTAGAGTTAGTCATAACTCCTCTCTTGATTTCATATTTCACATCCCATTTAGTGAATCCTGCTTACTCTGCCTTCAGAATATATCCAGCTGCTGCTCCTGCCATCCTGTCCAGGCCATTGCCACCTCTTGTCTGAATCATCACAGAGTCTCTAACATTTCTCCCTTCATCCTCTTGCCCCTGGCACACCCAGAGATCCTGGGGCACCGAGGACACGTGTGCTCAGTTGTGAAAGCAGAAGCCAAAATTCTCACGATGACTTCAGGGCCCCCTGTGACTCGGCCGCTACCTCCTTCTAGTCATGCCCTCGCACACTTCTCACCTCTCATCCTTTTCCAGCCACAGGGGTCTGGCTTCTGCTCCCTGAGCTCTCATGCCCTGAGGCCTTTGCTCTCGCTGTCCCTTCTGCCCACAGTGCTCTTCTCTAGGGTATCTGACAGCTCACTCCCTCACCTTTTTCAGGGCTTTCAAATGCCACCTTCCTCATGAGGTCTTCCTGGTCATTCTATTTAAAATTTCTCCCCTAATGGAAACCCTTCACCCCACTATGTCTCTGATTTCATTTTCTCTTTAGAACTTATGATGATCTGACATACATATTTATATTATATATTTTATATACTTATTGTGTTGATTGTCTTTTTCCTGCGCCAGAATATGAAGTTTATGAAGAAATAGTTTTTTTAAAAAGTTCTATCCAGGGCTTCCCTGGTGGTCCAGTGGTTAAGAATCTGCCTGGCAATGCAGAGGACACAGGTTTGATCCTTGGTCTGGGAGGATCCCACCTGCCACAGGGCAACGAAGGCCATGTGCCACAACTACTGAAGCTGGCGCACGCTCGAGCCTGTGCTCGGCAACAGGAGAAGCCTCTGCAGTGAGAAGCCTGTGCACCACAACTGGAGAGAGCCCACAAGCAGTGATGAAGACCCCCGTGCACCCCAAAATAGGTAAAAACACATTTCCATTAAAAAAAGTTCTAACCATTGCCATACGCCCAGTGCCTAAAATAGCACCTAATACGTATTGAAAGTATTAGTCGCTCACTCCTGTTCGACTCTTTGCGACCCCATTGACTGTAGCCCACTAGGCTCCTCAGACCACAGAATCTTCCAGGCAAGAATACTGGAATGGACTGCTGTTCCCTTCTCCAGGGGATCTTTCTGACCCAGGGGTTCAACCCAGGTCTTCTACATTAAAGGCAGATTCTTTACTGTCTGAGCCACCAGGGAAGCCCTAACGCATATTAAGTGCTCAATAAATACTTGTTGAATGGTTGATAGATGAATGAATGATGAATTAATTTCCTGGTGGTCATTTTGGCCATGAGAATAGAGACATTCACACTCCTTTCCCAAAGAAACTTCACAACACTCCCACATCGTAATTAAGCTTCACTAGTGGTGTGAAGCATAAGAGATCCTTTGTTTAGGAAAGAATCCTTTGTTTAAAATGAAAAGAGAATAGTAATTCCTTAATTTTCTTTGTCCTCACCCACTAGCCCGTTAGCTATTTCAATCCTTCATTCATAGAGTCTTTTAAAGTTCTCCTAGTCTCTTGAGTTTCTAGGGTTATGTAAATTATGAGAAAGTTAGAAATGTAGAGAAGAAACTGATGAAACCAGGATCATTTTACTTTTAATGCTTCAGTATCAGAAATAATAAAATAATATAAAACATTTTCCCCTGGAAGGTCACACCTGAGATCCTTAGCTTTCCTCTAGCACAGGGAAGGTGCAAAGTTAGTGCCTAGTGAATGAAAGCACAGTCAGGCTTCTGTATTCTCGGATTCCATGCCTTGGAATTCAACCAACCACGGACTGAATTTTCTTGAGATAGGGACCATTACTAATCTTTTCTTTAAAAAACAATGAAACTTCGGCACAAAGAAATTTATTTTCCAAAAGTCACTGGATTAATTTTCCCATGGCTACCATACGTAACAAAGCACTACAGACTGGCTGGCTTAAACAATAGAAATCATTCCTCACGGTTTTGGAAGCCAGAAGTCTGAATCAAGGTGCCGGCAGGGCCATGCCCCCTCTGCTCCAGGCCTCTCTCCCAGCTGTGGCTGTCCCTGGCCCTGTGCGTGTCTTCACGCAGCATTCTCCCTCTGTGTGTCTCTGTGTCCACATTTCTTCTTTTTGTTAATATAAGGACACCAGTCATATTGGACTAGAGGCCCACCCTTCTGTAACATGATTCTCATTTTAACTGATCACATCTGCCAACAGCCCAGTTTCCAAATAAGGTCACATTCTGAAGTCCCCGGGGAAGTAGGACTTCAACATACAAATTCTGGGAGCATGCAACCACAGTCGCCCACCAGTTAGCAAGCGGCAGAGCCAGGGCTTGAACTCAGTTGTCCGCTGTTGACACCACGATGGTCTATGACCCATGCCTGGACAGAGTGCAGGGAAGATGCTTGTGCTGCAGAGAGGGTGGGCCCAGATCCGCGGCTGTGGTGCTTGGAGTCATTGACATGCTACGGTGCCCAGGATGTTCATTTGCCCTCACCTTCTACTTCCATGAAAAAAAAGAGAGAGAGAGAACCATGGCCAATGTCTCACACGTTTTATAATGAATTTTTGCCTACTTTTGACTGTTCTGTTACCTTTCTGACAATGTTGATGGTTTTCCACTGGGATTTAGGATGTTACAGCGAGACATCGTGGAGTAAAGGATGAGGGTGAGTGAACATGATTCCCCTACCCTGGGACTAGACTGAGAGCTAATAATTTATTTTTGCATTATTTAATCAGTAAATAATTATTGAGCCCTCCTATTGTGCTGGGCAGCATGCTAGGCATGGGGATAACCTGAGACCGTGTCAGGCTTCAGGCCTGCCCTCTCAGAGACTGCTGTCTCATAGAGGGTGGGCAGTTATGACAGAGGCTGTGGATTTGGGGCGAAGCGCAGGTCCATGAATCAAACACCATGCCAGGAAGGTGGTGGTAAGCTTTTCGTGTTGGTGAACACCAAGTACAGTTCATGAAAAATCCTGAGGATACTTTCATAGCTTAGAGGAAGCAATACCATGGATACACACGCACAGCATTTAGATTGCTTTCCTATTACTGAGCCATGTGGCGGATGGAAAGAGGGTGGAGTGAGGTAAAGTCGAAGTGGCTGGTTTTCTGCACCCCGTGATTGTGATTTTCTATGTCAAGGCTTTCATACTTCCACCCCTACCCAGCCCACATGATTGCTGGTATCAAAGATCAAGCTGGAAAACCAGCCGCAGGACAGCTAACAACAGACAATGTCAGGAATCTTATTTCTGCTCCAGGCAGGGTGCATTTTTATCTCTCTCTGAACACTGGAAATCGCTCTTTCCATCACATGCTTCCCTTCTACCATTTTACTCAAAAGCCCAGAGAACATGGGGTAGAGAACACACTCATGACAGCCCAGGGGGCAGAGAAAGGGTGTAAGAGAGCCAGTCCCCCAGTGACAGGGAAAGATTCAGCTGGCAGGCAGCGTGGTGCCCAGTGTGTGGGAGGCACAGAGCTGCAACTCAGCCTGGAGAGAGGCCAAGTCAGGCAGCAACGAACAGAGGAGGGGTGGCCCAGGAGTAGAGGAGCCTGAACACATCGGAACTCAAGCCAGTTGGCAGCAAACTCCTTCTCACTAGTTCCCAAATGATAAAGAGGTGGAATTATGTCTTGGATCCCAACGCACACCATCATCTGAAGTTGTGCAGAGGTGTCTAAGTGTGCTCTGTGTAACATGCATCTGGCTCTCAGTCCAGGGTATTGGTCCAGCTTCTCCCAATAAATGCTTCTAGCATGTCCTTAAAAATCCTTGATCCAAGAACCCTCTCAGGTGTCACTTTAGATGGTTGTCTGTATAGAGTATTCAAATCTTTTCAGTGGCCAGAGGGGGAAAACTTAGAAAATCATACAGCTTCCAGAATGGAGCTAAAACACGGCTTATCTCAGTCTGTTGTACCTTACACCCTCATTACACAACAAGGACTGTGTCTTGATTTTTTACTTCCCATAGCACCAAGCACTACATGTGGCAGGCATTAAATAAATATACATATATATGTATATGTACATATATATATATGAACATATGTTGAACTAAACTACATGTTCTGACAGTTTCAGTCAACACTACACATTTTGGGCTGGGATTTCCAGGCTCTCCGTATCATCCAGCCCCATAGGGCTGCTAAGACATGTGAGTTTTGACTGTCTAGCCACATCCTGTTGTGCACAGGTTCTTGCCACCCAAGCACTTGTCAAAGCAGTTGACTCTACTAGTCTAAAGTGATAAAAGATTACTGATGGTGGCATTGGATAATTGCCTCCAAGAGTAGTAGACCCACTGCCGTTACTGTTTGTTAATCAGATGTGAGCTGAGATGATCTTTCCTGGATGTCAGAGGGCAGGATCCATAGAGAAAAACTCTCTGCATTCCAGTTGATCTTTAAACAGGATCTCTCATCTTGTGAGGCAAGATATCTGATACACAGAGTAAATAAGCCCAGTTGAAGGACACAGCTACAAGTTAAGCTGTAGAGTTTAATTCCTGGTGAAAGGGTCAGAGGGCAGCCAGTCTCCTCACAGGAGCTTTTAGCATCATGTGTCTGGGTTGTGAATTCCCAAGTGGTGGGGTGATTATTGCCCTCCAAAAGGTAAAAACAGAGAAATCTGGCTTCTGTTCTTCCTCATTCCCTCCTCCATTCCATGCAACCCTAGGAACACACTTTACAGAAGTGTGGGCTTATGAGGTCGATGACCTCTGGGATATCTACCCGAGTAGCAGAGACAGTGAAACCTGGACGGAGTAATGGGTTTGGGATTTGAACTCAATGTGTATACCTAAAAGTCTCTATTGCTAACTTCCTCCTTTTTATTGGCCAAACGAAATGCAAATCAACTGATACAGCTAAGAAGTGTGGCATCCAGAGAAACCCTAGGCTTGCACCGGTGGCAAATGATGGTTCAGTCAAGTGGCACAAAGAAAACACAGGAGTAGAGGGCCTTCATGGAAGGGCCCAGCTTCTTGCTGCTCGGGCCTCACATGGTGGGAAAGAAAAGGACTGTTGAAGAAATATCTCGCTGTTGTTAATTGCTCTAAGAGCCATTCAGGCAAATTTAAGGGAAAGAAATCTAGGGCAGGAATCATTCTACCCCTGTATTGCTGTAGGCTCCACTTGCCAACTCCCTCTAGGACGAGGCCCCCTGCTGGTACTCATCACAGATTCCTTGTACACTGAGACAATGAACTTGCCCTAATAGATTTTCTTGTGTTCAAAGTATCAAGGTTGGGCTAGAATACAAAGCTGTATGGCAGTTGCCCTAAGACTGGTCTGAGGGTCAGATGAACGTGGTGTGATTTGTGTACAGACAGAAGGCAGGCAGAGTGACAAGAGAAAACTAGGAGCCCACAGTTCTATCCCAGGAGGATTCCGTTGAGATTGGATCTGTTGACTGGCTTCTGAAGGCATCCTCTGTGGACCAGTACAGTCTTCATCTGCAAGACTTTCTGCTGGAGATGCAGAAACCACCTAAAGTCAGTCCTCACTACACAGATTTCTACACATTCTGTCTTTGACACTAACAATAAACAAGATATATTAGGAAGGACGGGAGTTGGGAGGGCACAAGGAGTCACGGCACTTAAGATCTGGTCGGACGGTGTGAACTATTGCGGAAATGGCTGTTGAGCAGGACGGCAGCAGAGGCGATGGTGAACCTGCTTCTCTGTGTTCCCTGCGGCTGCTCTCCCGGCCACACTTGGGCAGGAGGAGAATCTGGCGACAGCAGTGGCGTCTCTTCTCTTCCACACATCATCTCTCTGTTATTCAGCAATCTGTAGGGTGCATTATACACAAGCATTCTTCTCTTTCAGCTTCTCCCCTGTTTCCCAGGGATCAGATTCAGGGAGTCAAAAGTTACTGTCTTTAGGGAACGTGTAGCCCTCCATCCTTCTCTAATCTCAGAATAATTCTACAAAGCTGTGCCTATCATATAATGTTTTAACACAATTTGACACCCAGGACCCCCTAAATTTAAAGGAAATGACTGTGTCCTGGGTCTGGGACAAAATACTCGATTTAAATCATGCAAACAAATAAATAAATCACGCACGCCTGTGTGTATTCAGCACATCTGGACACCTACCTACTGTGTCACTAGACTTTAATGAAATCCTCTGACTTAACCTACTCCCTCTTTAGACTTTCTGTGATATGGCCCGATGCCAGCTATCTGATCCTACTTCCCACTCATTTGTAACCTCTTTGGCTGAGTACATACACCCACGAGGGTATACCACAAGCTCACTGCCGGCACGCAGCGTTGCTGCTGGGCAGCGTGCCATCTGTGATACTGCTCATCCTCATCACAGCACGGTTCACCGAGAGGAGCCCGCAGCTGGCCTCCAGTAAATACTAGACTCATTGGTTCATCTGTGAAGCCACTGTCTTTGAACTCATCAGTAAGGGGTATCTGGAGTTGCCTGGTGCAACTGAAAAGGGAAATTTTGAGAAACAAAGGAATCTAGGGCAGCTTCTGCTTTGAATTTGGGACTGAAGCTAATTTAAAAGGCTGCCAAAAATCTGGAACCACTTTGCTGGCTGCAAGTTGTTGGTGAAGGCATGGAGAGTGTTTCCTTTTTCCTGAGGTCAGCTTGTAACATTCTGGAAACAGTCCTTGGATACTAAGTCCCTGTGCTCCAATACCTTCATCGGGCCCTGCGTCCCCTCAGCCAGGTTGTCCTCTCCCCCAGGCTGAAGTCAACCTCACCCTCATTAGTTTCCTTTAAGACTTGCCTGTCTTTCCCAGCATCTCTTGCCCCGCCCCCGCCGCCCCCCACACACACATTCGGTTGGACCAGGATCGTTAATCTCCTTTTTTTAGGCTCCTGGAATTCATTACCATCCTTTCCCACTTACCCAGACATAACCTGAAATCTTACCAACATCAAAATTGTCTTCATATAAGATGTTTCTTCAGTGATTCTTTGCATTCAGTGCTGTGCTGGGCAAAGCAGCAGATAAGTTCAGGGATTGAGGTCTATGCCGCTCGGTTGTATTGACTTTCCATATTTAGGATCTTTGTTCAGTTAATAAATAACTTCTTTTCGTTTCCCTTTACTTTTTCTTTGCATTATTTCCTTTTCTTTTTGCCTGTAAAATGGGAATAAGATCACTTATCTCATGGAGCTGTTCAGAGGAATAAATGAAGTCATCTACCCGAAGCACTTTGACAACTATAAAAACTCATGTACATGCTTGCTGTTATTTTCCATCATCAAGCGGAAAGCCTGGCACTTTAGCACGTTTTGGTTGAAAGAAAGAAAGAATTAATTAATTAAATAAATAAAAACCAAAGTCTGAACCACAGAATCAGGTTGGGAAGAGGCTACACTCACCCATGAAATACCACGAGGACAGTGTCTAATGATACCTCACTAACTGAGACGCCCTTTTTGGGTAGCAGCAATTATTTAGAACATAGTTGAAGACCAGTGTTCCCAGGTCAGCCAGAATAAATATCCCTGAACACATGCACCAAAACATATGCCCTTTACTCATTAAGGAGGTCTTCAAACAGAGCCAATTTGTTCTCACGATTTTGTTTGTTCTTCAAACAACTTGCTTCTCTGGGCTCCCAACCTCACAGAAACATTTTGGAGCAAATGAAAGATGGGAACATCTGGCTAAAGGAAACTTGTCACAGGCCCAGGAGGCATCACAGTGATCTATCCTCATGTCATGATTTGATGTTTTTAATGATGGCCATTTGTAATCAGGCAAAGCCTCAAGTAGATTTAGTACCTTCTGAAATCATTTAAGCTAAACATTTACGAAATGTCAGAAAGAAAAGAAATTTGCATGCTTAAAATCAGAAACGCTCAGGGAAAGTGTCGCACGGCTGTGTCCCCAGATGCGGAAAGACACTGTCTGGGTTGCACGTGTGAGTGCTGAGAAGGGCAAGCCGAGGCTGGTCACAGAGAGCGTCCCTTCCCAGAAGAGAGGATGTGAGGGGTAACAGCTTTTGTTGTGGCAGGGGTCTTCATCTGTGCTCCATACAGCTCTAAGTGCTTTTCCTGTATCAACACTAAATCCATGGAACAGCTTTATGAAGTAGCCTTGTTAGTACCTTCCTTTTATAGATGAGAAACAGAGAGGTTAAGGAATTTCCCCCAGGTCACACAGTCATGGAGGTTAGTCTGGCTCCAGACTCTATGCTCCTATTGCTCCCCCAGGTTTTAAAAGAGGAGAATAAAATTCACCGATAGGAAGAAAAACCACAGGAGCAAAGCATTGAGTGCGGATGATGAAGGAAAAAGAAATTATTAAAATAGTACTTTGAAACTGTGAGATCAGGAAGAAGGCTGCCCTGTAGCTTTTTGCTGTTGTTAAAGAAAAATTCATGGGACTTCCCTGGGGGTCCAGTGGGTAAGACTCCCAGCTTCCACTGCAGGGGGCACCAGTTCGATTCCTAAGAGAATCAAACTAAGGGAGAACTACGAACATGCTGCCGATTCAGCAAAACAAAAAACAACCAAAAAATTCATGAAAACAATGTGGTTTAGGGAGTTATCTGCATGATGCATTAGAAGAGACCATCATTCAAAAACAGGAGTGATGATGATTTTATAAAACTCTTGTTTCAATTGTGAGTGTGTGTGTTGGGATGCGATAAACTATTTTTCTTACTAAGAGTCACAGTCAAGAGACTCTGGAAGCCCTTGCCATCTAGAGTTCGCTGCTCCACCGGGACTAAGCTGGCTGGAGCCACCAGCGATCAGATCCGGATTTGCAGTCTCATTGTTGCACCGTCGCCTAATAGCTCCATCCCTGCTGCCCACTCATATTTCCAGCAGGAGAGTCCATCACTGACCGACTTGCTTGGGCAGCATCCAGAGTGTGGGTACATGGATTCGTTCACAAGGGGCTCTTATCAGAGCCTGTGTCATTAGGTCAATTGTGAAGTGTGGGAAAGACCAGACCGACAATAAACAAATGTGGATCAAGCGCCTATTATGTGAAGCAGCCTGTGTTAGGCGACTGGCGCTCTGACATTTTTGATTTAACAAATCTAAGTCTGGTGTAAATTTAAGAAACAGCAGAGGGAAAATTTTGTTTTGAAATGAGACAAAGAAAACCAAGTCCTCCCCCGGGCGTAGCTCTGTAGCTTGACAAGCTTCAATATACGGGCTGGCTTTAACTCTGTTTTCACTTCCAGTGGGTATGCTTTGAGTTGGCACACAAAGTCAGTGTGTGAATGGCGTGGGAGTTGAGAAAGTTGCATTGCTGTTTCTCTTCTTAAAATTAACAGTGAAATCCTTATGAGAGCAGTGTAGGCCCAGGAATGTGCCTCACACGGTTCTCTAACTGCATAATTAGGGAGTTCTTCGTAAGAAAATAGTCCTCATTCTTGCCGAAATTGGTGCCCCCTCCTCCACAGCCTCCTCTGAGAAGGGGCTGACTGACAGAAGCTCCACAGCTTCTCCAAGTCCTGGAACCTTGCTGTCGATATGGTATCCACCCCTCGCCATTAGGCCCTGTCAGGTGAGGTTTTGAACTGTCCTGAAGCCTTGTTGTGTTGAGCTTCCCTGCTTTTCTGAACCGCAGTGGCTGTCTCACCATCTATAGTATGTGTCTAAGTTCCCAGAAGAGGTCAGTCTGCAGTGGCCCAGGGCCACCTTCATAGCCAAGAGCCTTCTACAAAAAGTGGTCAGCATGGGAGCTTGTTAGCAATGCAGACTGTCAGGGCCCACCCATCTTAGCCCCACCAGATCAGAACCTGCATTTTAATAAGATGCTCAGGTGATCTGTGTGCACAGTGAAGTTAGAGAAGCACTGGGCTTGACACCTAGGAGCAACTCAGAGGCAGTCTGCTGCTGCTGCTAAGTTGCTTCAGTCGTGTCCGACTCTGTGTGACCCCATAGACAGCAGCCCACCAGGCTCCCCCGTCCCTGGGATTCTCCAGGCAAGAACACTGGAGTGGGTTGCCATTTCCTCCTACACAGGCCCAGGAGGCATCACAGTGATCTATCCTCATGTCATGATTTGATGTTTTTAATGATGGCCATTTGTAATCAGGCAAAGCCTCAAGTAGATTTAGTACCTTCTGAAATCATTTAAGCTAAACATTTACGAAATGTCAGAAAGAAAAGAAATTTGCATGCTTAAAATCAGAAACGCTCAGGGAAAGTGTCGCACGGCTGTGTCCCCAGATGCGGAAAGACACTGTCTGGGTTGCACGTGTGAGTGCTGAGAAGGGCAAGCCGAGGCTGGTCACAGAGAGCGTCCCTTCCCAGAAGAGAGGATGTGAGGGGTAACAGCTTTTGTTGTGGCAGGGGTCTTCATCTGTGCTCCATACAGCTCTAAGTGCTTTTCCTGTATCAACACTAAATCCATGGAACAGCTTTATGAAGTAGCCTTGTTAGTACCTTCCTTTTATAGATGAGAAACAGAGAGGTTAAGGAATTTCCCCCAGGTCACACAGTCATGGAGGTTAGTCTGGCTCCAGACTCTATGCTCCTATTGCTCCCCCAGGTTTTAAAAGAGGAGAATAAAATTCACCGATAGGAAGAAAAACCACAGGAGCAAAGCACTGAGTGCGGATGATGAAGGAAAAAGAAATTATTAAAATAGTACTTTGAAACTGTGAGATCAGGAAGAAGGCTGCCCTGTAGCTTTTTGCTGTTGTTAAAGAAAAATTCATGGGACTTCCCTGGGGGTCCAGTGGGTAAGACTCCCAGCTTCCACTGCAGGGGGCACCAGTTCGATTCCTAAGAGAATCAAACTAAGGGAGAACTACGAACATGCTGCCGATTCAGCAAAACAAAAAACAACCAAAAAATTCATGAAAACAATGTGGTTTAGGGAGTTATCTGCATGATGCATTAGAAGAGACCATCATTCAAAAACAGGAGTGATGATGATTTTATAAAACTCTTGTTTCAATTGTGAGTGTGTGTGTTGGGATGCGATAAACTATTTTTCTTACTAAGAGTCACAGTCAAGAGACTCTGGAAGCCCTTGCCATCTAGAGTTCGCTGCTCCACCGGGACTAAGCTGGCTGGAGCCACCAGCGATCAGATCCGGATTTGCAGTCTCATTGTTGCACCGTCGCCTAATAGCTCCATCCCTGCTGCCCACTCATATTTCCAGCAGGAGAGTCCATCACTGACCGACTTGCTTGGGCAGCATCCAGAGTGTGGGTACATGGATTCGTTCACAAGGGGCTCTTATCAGAGCCTGTGTCATTAGGTCAATTGTGAAGTGTGGGAAAGACCAGACCGACAATAAACAAATGTGGATCAAGCGCCTATTATGTGAAGCAGCCTGTGTTAGGCGACTGGCGCTCTGACATTTTTGATTTAACAAATCTAAGTCTGGTGTAAATTTAAGAAACAGCAGAGGGAAAATTTTGTTTTGAAATGAGACAAAGAAAACCAAGTCCTCCCCCGGGCGTAGCTCTGTAGCTTGACAAGCTTCAATATACGGGCTGGCTTTAACTCTGTTTTCACTTCCAGTGGGTATGCTTTGAGTTGGCACACAAAGTCAGTGTGTGAATGGCGTGGGAGTTGAGAAAGTTGCATTGCTGTTTCTCTTCTTAAAATTAACAGTGAAATCCTTATGAGAGCAGTGTAGGCCCAGGAATGTGCCTCACACGGTTCTCTAACTGCATAATTAGGGAGTTCTTCGTAAGAAAATAGTCCTCATTCTTGCCGAAATTGGTGCCCCCTCCTCCACAGCCTCCTCTGAGAAGGGGCTGACTGACAGAAGCTCCACAGCTTCTCCAAGTCCTGGAACCTTGCTGTCGATATGGTATCCACCCCTCGCCATTAGGCCCTGTCAGGTGAGGTTTTGAACTGTCCTGAAGCCTTGTTGTGTTGAGCTTCCCTGCTTTTCTGAACCGCAGTGGCTGTCTCACCATCTATAGTATGTGTCTAAGTTCCCAGAAGAGGTCAGTCTGCAGTGGCCCAGGGCCACCTTCATAGCCAAGAGCCTTCTACAAAAAGTGGTCAGCATGGGAGCTTGTTAGCAATGCAGACTGTCAGGGCCCACCCATCTTAGCCCCACCAGATCAGAACCTGCATTTTAATAAGATGCTCAGGTGATCTGTGTGCACAGTGAAGTTAGAGAAGCACTGGGCTTGACACCTAGGAGCAACTCAGAGGCAGTCTGCTGCTGCTGCTAAGTTGCTTCAGTCGTGTCCGACTCTGTGTGACCCCATAGACAGCAGCCCACCAGGCTCCCCCGTCCCTGGGATTCTCCAGGCAAGAACACTGGAGTGGGTTGCCATTTCCTCCTCCAATGCATGAAAGTGAAAAGTGAAAGGGAAGTCGCTCAGTCATATCCAACTCTTAGCGACCCCATGGACTGCAGCCTACCAGACTCCTCCATCCATGGGATATTCCAGGCAAGAGTACTGGAGTGGGGTGCCATTGCCTTCTAGAGGCAGTCTAGATTTCGATTAACATGTGGAGCCTCAACCAACTGCTGACCTAAAACAAATAGACTGCTGGTTATTTCTCCAACAAAAATTGGGTTTATTCCAAGGTCAGCAAAGAATTACAATTGGGGTTTTGCAACCGTGGTGAACTCTATGCTAGTCCCATCACAGCAAAGAGAGGAGAACTCTTCTGAAGATGGGGAGAGGAAGCTAGGGTGGGGGTGGCCATTGGAGGAACTGAGAGTTCAAAGTATAGTGGTTTTTCATTGGCTGAGTGTGACAGTCTCTCGTTGGCCAAGCTCTTGCCAGGCAAGAAGAGGAGGTCTTTGTTCTTCCTTTTGAGCTCTGCTCTGGTGGGAGGGGGTGAGAGTTCCCCCTTTTGGCCCCTTGGCTCTGTTTTAATTGCGGGTTCTCTTTATTGATTTTTATACACCAACCAACTAACCAGCCAGTCAATGTCTACATTTCTTATAGAACATCTACCATGTTTACCATGATAACCAATACAGAGATCAAAGTAGTAAAAAAGTGCAGTCCTCGTGTTTCCTGAGTAAAAACTTTCATCACAATGGTAGCAGGATCAAGGACAATAACTAGGTCCAAGGAAGTAGTAGTAAGTGGAGGCATTTGGTAAGCCTGTGGTTCCTGCAAACACGGAGGTCGGGATGCAACTTTGGCTAATTGTGATTCCATCATAGTGAGCAGTCAATGTGACAACAGAGAGAAAAACTTTGGTTTTCATTTTTGACAAAAAGCAAACTGTTAGGACAGGTGGGAGGGCATGAGGGTAGGCACTGGGTCCTGTTGTGGCTTAAAACCTCTTCCAGAGAGCTGTTAACCAGAGTCTGTAGTTATACAACGGTTACAAAACCACTCCTTAGGAATACACCGGTCACGGACAGTTTTCCCTCGGTATCCATCAGGGGTTGGTTCCAGAACCTCTTGTGGATAACAAAATCCATAGATGCTCAAGTCCTTTCCCCCGTCGTCCTTTCGTGGGTGTTGATCTCTGTCGAACACTGTGCACCCCAAACTCCCTCTCAGCATCTGCTTGCAGAGAGCTTGCCTGGGACAGTAAGATTACCACATTAACAAACATTACAGGGAGACACGGACTAGTTCATCTGTAGCCTGACAAGCCTATACATTCAGGTTGGCTACCAACTAAAAAAATTCATCTCATTGGGAAATTTGATTTTACCTTATGAGCAAATGTTTTTATTTGCATACCCTCAACACTCCCCACAACCCCCAGGAAATGGCAGCCCACTCCAGTGGTCTTGCCTGGAGAATCCCAGGGACAGAGGAGCCTGGTGGGCTGCAGTCCATGGGGTCACACAGAGTCGGAGACGACTGAGTGACTTAGCAGAAGCAGCCCCCGCCCCACAGCAGGGTTGTGTTCAGTCCCGTCCACTCCATGGCCTCCACACTGCATTCTGCTCCCTGGACCACCCCCCACCCGCCTCATTCCTGCTCTTAGGTTTTGTCTTATGCTGCTCCCACTGCTGTAAATGCCCTTCCTTCTGCTCTCTTGCATGTCTGTGTAAATCCTACTCATTCAAGGTCTTCAAGGAAGGTACCACTTCCTCCATGAAGGCCTCCTTGCCTCAAGGAGCTCTCTCTTGTTACTCCTTTATTTTTAAAATTGAATTACATTTTATTGTATTTTAATAACACAGCTCTATTAGGTACTGTTATTCTTAACTTGTTTCATGTGAAGCAGATACCAAATTCATACTTCCTAGTACCTGATATAGTCCAGAGCATTAGGTAGACACCCATAAAATGGAGAAGGCGATGAAACCCCCACTCCAGTACTCTTGCCTGGAAAATCCCACGGACGGAGGAGCCTGGTAGGCTGCAGTCCATGAGGTTGCTAAGAGTTGGATATGACTGAGCGACTTCCCTTTCACTTTTCACTTTCATGCATTGGAGAAGGAAATGGCAACCCACTCCAGTGTTCTTGCCTGGAGAGTCCCAGGGACGGGGGAGCCTGGTGGGCTTCCGTCTCTGGGGTCGCACAGAGTCGGACACGACTGAAGCGACTTAGCAGCAGCAGCAGCATAAAACACTAGTCAACTGAATAAAAGACAAAGATGATGACATCGATATTGAAAATATTAGGAAATGCATCCAGGAAAGTTTAAATTTTAAATCATACCCCGAAGCAGTGTGTTCCAAAGCCCGCTTCTTGAATTTGTCGTTTAAGATAGTTTCTGTGGTCAAATTCATTTGGAAAATTTTGCCTCTAGGGTCTTCCTACTGGAGATGGGCACACTGGCCTATCAAATAGTAAAGGAGCTGAGAAATCCTAGAGTAAACAAATCTGGTTGACTTTAACCCAAACTACTTTAATATAAAAAATACATTCAGCTTCCATTTTTCCATAGCATCTATTAGCATCCCCCATGGAGTTTGTGTAGAACACACTCTGGGAGCCATACCCCAGCAGAGGGCAGAGGGGGCGCCAGCGCCGAGGGCACAGCCCCGACGGCGGAGACCTCGGCAAATGGGCTGATGAGCGCTATTCCCAAGCTCAGATGGGGAACAGGCTCCACAGGCAGGGGGACAATAGCAGGAGGACCGGCAGGAGGCAGGGCTGCTGTTCACACCAACGGCTCCCGGGCAGGGGCTCGCTTAGTCAGCCAGGCTCAGCTCTGGCTGCCAACTGGCATCACCCGGGGGAGCTTGGAAACATCCAGACGCCTGGGTCTCACCCTGCGAGATGTTGATGCCACTGGTCTGGGATGAGTCCCAGGCACTGGGAGGTTTCAAGCTCCCCAAGGCATCCCAGTGGCAGCTCAAGTTGAGAGCCACTGAGCCATGTTGAAAACATTGAGAGAAATGTTGAAAAGGATCGGCTCTTCTGCATGCTGGGGTTCCTTTACTGAGTGTGTCTGCTGTACCAGAAGTTGCTCTGGGAGACTGTCAACCTCTGCTGCTCACTGTGGACCTGAGCCTCCGGCTTCAGGTGGGGGTCCAAGAGCCACCAGCACTGACTCCAGCTGGGGGCCAGTCAGAGGGGCAAGACTCCAGGTCCTGAATGGTGATCCCCGTGAGATCTGTATTCGGCCCAGAGGCACTGAGCCGGCACGGCAGCTCCACTCAGCATAATGCCATACAGAGAGGTCACCTGTGGGCTCTTCATTCATCTTGGGTTGGAAGGCACATCTCTCCTGGTCCATAGTCACCAGCCTTCTAGACCTCAGGTCTGCTACCCTGGAGGCCTGACTGCCTGGCTCTTGAAGGAGCCTCCAGGGTCCCCAAATTAAAATTTTCAAAGTCAGTAGTTTGAGTTATCCAATCCTAAATTGGTGGAAACTTGTCTAGTTGTGTTCCCCTGATACGGTCAAAAACAAAAAACCAAAACACAGAAATGTAGTTAGATTTACAGAGATGACAAAGGGTGTCCAAAATGGTTCTTTAAGCTTTGGGTTAAATAAAGAATGGGGGAAAATCAGAAATCTAGGCCATAAGAGATCAGCCAAGTTATCCAAATTGGTCTGAGTCAGGAAAGAAGAGTCTGTTGCCCCAGGAGCTTCATGGGGCTGAGCCAGGTGGGCAAAGATGGGGAGCTTAGTGGAATACAATTCCCCCACCCTGAGACAGAGGCAAACCACTTGTGGCCCCATGAGTGACTGTCCCACAGCCTGAGCCCATGTCTCCTGCTCCGTGTGCTTGCTACCTTCACAGAAGGATCTAATTATTACAAACAGACCCAAACAGCCTCATACTTCTGTAATGAGTTGATGTTCTGGATCATCAGCTGTTCTCTTCCTTCTCCATTACCAAGCTCACGGAAGGTCTGTCCTTTCAGGGCCAACACGAATGGCAGGCTCCTCATTCTACTCCTTCCCTCGTCAATTAGCTCCCTTGTTCATTTGTTCAACAAAGGTTTATTATCTAGTGTTTATTGTGAAGAGCAATACATATGCTCATGTCTACCCAGAACTCAGAGAAAGCACACCTGTGGACACTGAATGAAAAGTTTCTGGGATGTTAGGTGAAAACTATATGTCAGGTGAAACTATAAACTCTACTCCACCAAGAGAGAATACTAATTTATTAACCTAAAGGATAAGATCATTATTAGAGGTGTTCTGGCACATACACTTTAAATAAAAGCTGAACATTTGTGTATACATTCCGTCATTCTAGGCTTCCCTGGTGGCTCAGACAGTAAAGAAACTGCCTGCCGATGCAGGAGATGTGGGTTTGATCCCTGGGTTGGGATGATCCTCTGGAGAAGGGAATGGCAACCCACTCCAGTATTCTTGACTAGAGAATTCCAAGAACAAAGGAACCTGGTGGCCTACAGTCCATGGGGTGGCAATGAGTTGGGCATGACTGAGTGACTTTCACTTCTTTCACTCATTCTGAAGACAACTTCTTTTCCTCTCTCCAGAATGTGATGTGAGCCCCCAAATTGGTAACTCTGGAAGCAGAGCAGCGTGTCTGGTACCTGCTCGGTCCTTCTGACCTCTTCCATCACAGGCTGGGCTGTGGTACAATAGTCAGGTCAAACATGGCCCAGTGGCAGTCTAAGCACTGTAGGATTGTGCACGAGTTAAGCTGACTTTATTTTTCTGGGCTCCAAAATCACTGTGGATGGTGATTGCAGCCATGAAATTAAAAGACACTTGCTCCTTGAACCAACCTAGACAGCATATTAAAAAGCAGAGACATTACTTTGCCAACAAAGGTCCGTCTAGTTAAGGCTATGGTTTTCCCAGTAGTCATGTATGGATGTGAGAGTTGGACTATAAAGAAAGCTGAGCGCCGAAGAATTGATGCTTTTGAACTGTGGTGTTGGAGAAAACTCTTGAGAGTCCCTTGGACTGTGAGGAGATCCAACCAGTCCATCCTAAAGGAGATCAGTCCTGGGTGTCCATTGGAAGGATTGATGTTGAAGTTGAAACTCCAATACTTTGTCTACCTGATGCAAAGAGCTGACTCATTTGAAAAGACTCTGATGCTGGGAAAGATTGAGGGCAGGAGGAGAAGGGGACGACAGAGGATGAGACGGCTAGGTGGCATCACTGACTCGATGGACATGAGTTTGCATGAACTCCAGGAGTTGGTGATGGACAGGGAGGCCTGGCGTGCTGTAGTTCATGGGGTTGCAAAGAGTCGGATACGACTGAGTGACTGAACTGAACTGAACTGAACTGATAGAAATGTGCCCACCTTGGAGGCTGGAGTAGGAATGTAGATTGAAGGTGGTCCAGCAAGAGCCCAGGGAGGAAGATGTGTTTATTTTTGGTCATTTAGTTACTCAAAGAGGTGAAAGGGAAAAGCAAGGTTCTTGGGTACAGACCAAAGGCAGGATAGTTCATTGCCAACATATTGGGTAACTCACAGAAGGGACAGGAGGATTGCAGAACCAGGCTTGGAAATTGGGAGGCTGGGCAGGGGGAGCCCATGATGGTCAGATCTCAGGAATAATCAGGGCAGCCCATTGGCATCAGTGCCAGCCCCTCCGGATTGGAGTCTGGACGTCAACACCACCGTCACCATGACGGCCACAAGGCACATCTGTGTCACTCCTTCCAGAGTCCTGATTTTGAGCATTCAATGATCCCGGCCCAGGTCGTGTCCATACTGTATCTGCCAGGGGAGGGGAGAAAAGGGTCACTTGGCAACTCCCAGCTCCTGTAGTAGGAAATGGGACCCTATCTCCCTGCAAGACGCATATGCTGGAAGGCTTATTCCCAAATAAATGGGTGTGGTTACTGGGCAGCCAAAAATATGGCACAAGTCCACCAAAGGTCATCCCTGTAAAGCTGTGTCTATCCGAGCTCTCCTGTCCCACACACCTTGCCTGTGGTAAGCACCTGAGGATGCTTAGGTCCACCCGGCCGTCTGCACAGAGAAGATGACAGGCAGCATTCCAAAAGATGGCACACAAGTTAGAACTCTGCTGGGTACAGAGACTAGAAACCCAATCTGAATTTGCTGACTTGAAACAGAATATTATTTTAAGAGTACGAGGAGGCATGTGTTTCTTGGAGCCAAGGGGCTGGTCATTGTTAAGATGGTGGCAACGACACAGTCCAGTGACTTGAACGCTGTCAGGATCCTGGCCGAAATATTATTATAATTAATCATAGTATTTGTGAAGCGCTTATGTCCTTACATTTATTATCATTTTTTACAGCAACTCTGTGAAATTTGAACTAAAATCACTCCCATCTTACAGAAGATGAAGCCTGGAGAAGTTAGGGCTTGCGGCCAGTGTCACACAGCTGGTAGGTAAGAGCTGGTGAACTGGGAACCTGTGCACACGACCCTCAGCACACGTGTCCTCCTGCCTCCTCGGTGCAGACCACCGTGCTCTGCACCCAGCTCCACAGACGCCGACTTTCCTGCTCGGCTCCACTGGCCCAGGGAGACGTCACTCTCTCCCGTGTCCCAAGTCCAGTCTTTCAGGGGGACCACTGTGATTGGCGTCACCCCGAGTCACTGTGTCGTAACCAAGCGGATGTTGTGGGCGAGGGCTGGGGGCTTCAGAGGCTCGGCAACCGTTCTCAAAAAATAAGGGTTGCTGGCAGACAAACGCTCGTTAACTATACATTTCCACCGTGCCTCCTGGTGACTCTTCGTGTTTGCCTCACTTTCCAGCAATTTAGAAATAAATTTAATTTTCAAAGGCAAAGACTAACTCATTCCATGTGTCTGGGAACATCTATTTCTCTCTCTCACAGAATTGCTTTCTTCTTTTATTATTAAATATTTTTTTCAATTTTTCCATTTCATGCTACACTTGATTTTTTTTTTTTGGGGGGGGATAATCCTTTTTGGAACTTTTATGAAAGTAGGTGATGTACACATCATAGATTAAAAGCGAAAAAGACCAGAACATTGTGCTATCCAAGAGCAAACAACAAAACATAGCCACGTATGGCTATTTAAATTTAATTAATGTAAAATTTAAAATTCAGTTTCTCAGTTATATTAAGCCATATTCTAAGTACCTAGTAGCAAGCACACTATGATAGCAAACTCTATGTTACAGAGTCTTTCCATCAGAAAGTTTCCCTAATAGAGTTTCTTAATGGAAGTGGTCCCTAACAGAGTGGTTCACTGACCCACACTGACGCTTCTGTTCCCAGGATCTGTGAATTCTAGCTTACCTTCTCATCACTATACCTCCTGCCAATTCCTTTCTGACTTGCTCCCATATTCGTTTTCTCAAAGCCAACACTAGAATCACATAAACGTTGAGTTATTTTTTCTTTTCTGTAGTAGAATCAGTGTGTAACTATAGTAGAAATATCTTGGACTGGAGGAACATTTATTGCTGATACTGAAATGTAATGCACTTGCTTAATTAGAGGTGGGATGGAAGTGATGTCTGAGCTGGAGCTGCTGGTTAACAAGATGAAATGTTTGCGTATGGAGATGCTTCCAGAGTACAACAGCAGGGGCCCTGTGTTCTCCATGGCAGGGAAGTTTCCATCCCTCCTCTTTTTATAAACTGTTCAGGAAAGACAAGGTATTCTTGATGAAAGCTGCTTTGAATCATTAAAATTGTTTCTTTCCTCATTAAAAAAGAACTCATTTCCATGCAGTACCAATCCACAAACTGTTTCTACCACCTTTTGATGCTAAAGGTGGTGTGTGTGTGTCGGGCGGGTCCCAGTTGCTCCTGTTTACAGTAAATTCTGCCCTGGAGGTGTGTCTTTGGAGGCGGCTGGGTGTCTGTGTGCTGAGAAGGGGTCAGGACATTCCCAGAGTGCACCTAGCCAGAGAGATTGGACCCCAGATGCAGAAGCTTCCAGCTCACCAGGGGTCCTCATGCCCCAGGAGTGGCACAGAAACAGCCAGGTCTTCAGAGCTGGAGAAGCCACAGGGACTGGGACAGCGTGGCCTGTGGGCTGCAGGAACCTGCAACCCTGCCACAGATCAGGACGAGCAGGTGTCCAGTGATGGTTATGATTCAACTGCCCCTAAGCTTAGTGGAAGGGGACTTGGAGTCACATTTAACTTGATGTAAAGGATCCTAAAAATATAGGATATTTTTCATGCGTCTGAGTTTCAGGACTAAAATTCTTGCTTGCTGCAGTTGGATATACTAAGTTTGGGCATAAAATCTGAGGGGCTGTTAAGAACAGTGTTTGTGTGACTGGCAGGGGACACAGATGGCATTCCAGCCTCCAGAACTGAAGAGTTGCTCTTCACACTGAAAATCTGACATAAGAATCACTTTGGGGAGGACTTTGTGGATGAGCCTCATTGACTAACAGCCCTGTTGGGGGTGAAAGTGAGCCCCATTTTGTTTTGCTGGACCTTAAGTTAGGGTAGCATGTGATTTTGCAATTGACTCAGTTATGTTGCAAGTGGATTTGGTGAAGTGGTAGATTAGGATATAGTTTTCATTGGTCTTTTGAAAAACAATGATTCCTTGTCTGAATTTAAGGAGAAGCTCTTTAAATGACTTCCATGTAACTGATTGGCCAGATTAACTAGCTCTCCATTTCCTTTGTGAAATGTAGTAACTGTAATGACTGAATGTTTGCCTTCCTCCAAAATTTGTATGTTGAAATCCAGCCTCCTTTGTGATGATATCAGGGAGCCCAGAGAGCTCTCTCCCTGTCTTTTCCCACATCAGCCTATAGAGAGAAGACTGCTATTTTTCAACCAGGAAGTGGGCCTGCACCAGAATCCGACCATGTCCTGATCTCAGACTTTCCGTCTCCCAAGCTATGAGAAATAAATTTCTGTCATGGGTAAGCCACCCAGTCTGCGGTGTTCTGTTACAGTAGCGTGAGCTAAGATGCTGACTGATGCCCACAGCCCACTGAGGGCTGGTGGTACAGCAGAGGCTACTGCTTAGGGTCCACAGGGCATTGCTTGCTTCTTTCCTAACCTGTTAATTCCAATTGATTGTTTTCCAATAATTACACAGTTTGACCAGATACTATTAAAACTAGTGATACCTTAGTACACAAAGAAAGGGATGGGTTGCCAGGGAAAATTCTACTTAATGCTTTGGAAAGATTCAGAGAAGGAAAGTTGATATAAAAAGCATTGTTGAATTACGTTTGATGATCATCAGTTACAGTATCTAGAAGGATTCTTGAGTCCAGATGCTTTGTACCGTCTTTACACTCTCATTTACATTCCCATTTTACTGAGGAAACCCAGTGAAACAATACAGAGGATGGGCTTTGTGTGTGTGTGTGTGGTTTGCAAAGAAAGGAAATAACACGGCACTCTAATCGGTAATCCATATTTCAAGAAAAGGCATTGGCTAGATAAAAGGACTAGTGAGTGAATATACATTTTTGAGTTCCCTTTTACAATAAAAGGTTGGCTGCATAAATTTATGCCCTTGATCCTTTTTGTCTGAGTGGATTATCGCCCTCTACTGGTCATTAGTGAGCGCTGCCAACCGTGGATCACATGGCGGCCCCACCCACGGTTTAGTTTCAGAGCATTTTTCAGTTAGAATGTGCAAATTTCCAGTTACAAAGCGGGATGAAAACGTACTCGCATCCGTATAACAATATAATGAAATTATTTTACATCCAAACTATTTTCATCTATTTATTTTCATCCGTTTCATTTATAAAAAAATCTTTTGTAATTGGCTGATGAACACCCTCGTCCCACCCCTACATGATTTTAATGCCTTTTAATTATACTCGATAATATTTAAAAACAGATGTTAATTTAAAAGGCGGTGGTCTTCAAGAAGTACAGTTGCTATTCTTTGGAGCCGTTGTTCACAATGACAACGTGAAACAAAAATAATTCTGACTATTGAAGAGATCCGGTATTCCTATGAATGAGAAAACTGCAACACAGAGCTCTCTCCTCCCACATCAAGGGACTTGGCAGGGAGGGGAAAGCATCTTGAAGGGCCGTCCCGGATGCTGCGGGAGACCTGGCGAGATGGCGGCGGGCTCCTCCCACCTCTGCGGCAGCTTTACAATCAATAATGCAGGGCTCTGCGGCAGCGCCGCGCCTTCTTTCTTAACTGGGTCCCGCAGCGGGGCGGAGGCCGAACGTTGGTCCATTGCGCCATCTAGCGTCCATCCGTGTCCACTGCAGGTTGGATCTGGAAAATCAGAAACTGCAGTAAATTGTGCTTGGGACACCACCGCTTAATCTTCAAAAGGCTAAGAAAAGGCAAAGAAAAAAAAATGACTATCGTGTTTATTCACTTGCTTGTAAAATGAATAACTTGAGATTAGAAACTCCAGGTGCCAATCATGTAAAGTAAATAAAGATTTTAAGCCATTTTGTGCTTCGCTTCAGTTCAGTCCAGTCGCTCAGTCGTGTCCGACTTTTTGCGACCCCATGAATCGCAGCACGCCAGGCCTCCCTGTCCATCACCAACTCCTGGAGTTCACTCAGACTAGCGTCCATTGAGTCAGTGATACCATCCAGCCATCTCATCCTCTGTCGTCCCCTTCTCCTCCTGCCCACAATCCCTCCCAGCATCGGAGTCTTTTCCAATGAGTCAACTCTTCGCATGAGGTGGCCAAAGTACTGGAGTTTCAGCTTTAGCATCATTCCTTCCAAAGAAATCCCAGGGCTGATCTCCTTTAGGATGGATTGGTTGGATCTCCTTGCATTCCAAGGGACTCTCAAGAGTCTTCTCCAACACCACAGTTTCAAAGCATCAATTCTTTGGCGCTCAGCTTTCTTCACAGTCCAACTCTTACATGCATACATGACCACTGGAAAAACAATAGCCTTGACTAGATGGACCTTTGTTGGCAAAATAATGTCTCTGTTTTTACATATGCTATCTAGGTTGGTCATAACTTTTCTTCCAAGGAGTAAGCGTCTTTTAATTTCATGGCTGCAGTCACCATCTGCAGTGATTTTGGAGCCCAAAAACATAAAGTCTGACACTGTTTCCACTGTTTCTCCATCTATTTGCCATGAAATGATGGGACTAGATGCCATGATCTTAGTTTTCTGAATGTTGAGCTTTAAGCCAACTTTTTCGCTTTCCTCTTTCACTTTCATCAAGAGGCCTTTTAGTTCCTCTTCACTTTCTGCCATAAGGGTGGTGTCATCTGCATATCTGAGGTTATTGATATTTTTCCCGGCAATCTTGATTCCAGCTTGTGCTTCTTCCAGTCCAGCGTTTCTCATGATGTACTCTACATGTAAGTTAAATAAGCAGGGTGACAATATACAGCCTTGACGTACTCCTTTTCCTATTTGGAACCAGTCTGTTGTTCCATGTCCAGTTCTAACTGTTGCTTCCTGACCTGCATATAGGTTTCTCAAGAGGCAGGTCAGGTGGTCTGGTATTCCCATCTCTTTCAGAATTTTCCACAGTTTATTGTGATCCACACAGTCAAAGGCTTTGGCGCTTACCTGGAAAGAAAAAAGAAAGTGAAGTCCCTCAGTCGTGTCTGACTCTTTGTGACCCCATGGACTGTAGCCTACCAGGTTCCTCCGTCCATGGGATTTTCCAGGCACGAGTACTGGAGTGGGTGCCATACGAATATAGTCTCATCAGTCTCCCCCCTCATGTGACTCAGTCCAGTAGGGAAAATCCATATAAATATATGTTCAGCTAAATCTGAGGTTCACTTTAACAGTGAATAAATTTTTAATATAAATGTGTCTCATATATATTACAATTTTAACTGGGCATCCTATCATTATTATTACCATTCTTGTTAGTAGCTAAATCTCACAACCCTCCATGGATACACGTGAATTGCAATACAGGTTTTATGAGGCCATCAGTGGTACACGAAGGGACTGAGGAGCTCAGAGGTGTTGGTTAGGAAGGCTTCTCAGGGGAGGCTCTCAGACATAACCGAACGAGTGAACGGCGAGGAGGGTTCTCCCGGCAGAACCTCACAGACAAAGGCAGGAGGCTGGGAAACACAGCATAGTGCAGTTCTGTGCTGCATAAGTGCAGAGGTGAGGATGGGAGAGGCCCAAGAGAAGGTTCCAGTATCACAGATGGCCGTTCACTGTGCTACCCAGGAGTAGGGTTTTATCCTGGGTGAAAGGGGAGGTGGTGGTGTTTTTCAGTCGCTAAGTCATGTCCGACTCTGCCAGCCCATGAACTGCAGCATATCAGGCTCCTCTGTCCTCCACTATCTCCTGGAATTTGCTCAAATTCATGTCCATTGGCTCGGCGATGATCTCTAACCATCTCATCCTCTGCCGCCTCCTTCTCCTTTTGCCTTCAATCTTTCCCTGCCTTAATGAATCAGTTCTTTGCATCAAATGGTCAAAGTATGGGAGCTTCAGCTTCAGCAACAGTCCTTCCAATGAAAATTCAGGGTTGATTTCCTTTAGGATTGACTAGTTTGATCTCCTTGCAGTGCAAGGGCCTCTCAGGAGTCTTCTGTAGCATCACAATCAGAAGGCATCAATTTGAAAGAGGGAGTAGAAGAAGGGTATTGAGTAGGAGGGTGACGTGGTCAAATCTGTGTTAATAAATCTGCAGCAGTATCTGGCAGGTAAAGAAGCCCAGAGGTGGGGAGGTGTGATGGAGACTGTCCAAGGTCAGGGAGCTGGTACGTAGCAGAACTTGGATTGTGAACTGGAGTCCACTGGCTCCATGTCTGCCAATGGGCCTGCCCATCTAATTGGGTTATGATTCACACATGCGGTCATTTTCAGGCTCAGGAATGACACCACATTATGCATATTTTCTCTCCTGAAAGATGAGGTCCACCCACATTGCAAAATACGGGAACTACCTCTCCTCTCCCTTCCAGCTTTTCAGGAGGCCCCTGAGCCTCTGAACCCGCATCTGATTGCCTCGGCCCTCTTTGCCACACAGGGCTCCTTGTGCAAACCAGTCTAACAGAGCCAAGTGACAAAGTGAATTAGATCCTCCGAGCCATTTGGCCTTGTTTTCCTTGGGCCATAGCCTGACTTTCTGATGCCCTGGGAACGAGGGCACCTGCCTCTTTGCAAGGAGACTCTGCTTCGAGGCCCACGCAGATGCCAGGGCCGCTGATTTGTGGCTGCTCCTTCTTGGACCTGGTTCACTAAAAGCTGGACGGGAGGCCAAGCAAAGCCTGGCAACCCTTCCAGCCTGCCCTCCAAGGTGGGGCATTGAAGGACCTTAGCACACACACCGCAGCCCCTCAGAGCACACACAGGTGTTGGTGAACTAGGCTTGTCAGTTAGTGGAGGAAGAAGAGAGTGTACACCTGCCCTTCTAGGCATGTATCGTGAAATTCATGTCAGAATCTTAGGGGCAGAGTTTTCTGGGGGAAAAAAAATGGGATGCATTTAATGGAAGATACACACACAGGAAAAATGTACGTGAGACTGGCGATTATTAGTTAGAAAAGGGCACGGAAGGATACAGTGGATAAATCATGCAAGATTAGAGACATGCATAACTACTTCAGTAGCTTCAGGGTGATTTTGATGAGTCCTTTTAAATAACCAACAAGGTTTCATTGGACATCTGCCACTTGAATGTCCTTCAGCACTATTGGGTCCACAGTAGCAACCAGACTGGAAGAATCCCCGATTCGAGACCTAGCTGCTGACCCAGGCGGAGCTGACAGAGAGCCGGAGGAGATGCTGTGGAGGCTCCTGGCACTGGTTTTGGTTTCAAAGCCTGTGAGTTTTCAGGAGAGAGTACACACTCCAGGAGAATGGCGATTTTGTGAGACTTACACTATTTGTAGCAAGGATGAATGTGAAGCCACAGATCCTGGGGTGTAGGAATATCCGTTTCTTCATTTTCCTCAAATTAAAGTTTTAATTAATTCAATTCAATTAATTAATTTTAATTAAAGTTAAAATTTAAATTAACGCTGGCTCCGAACCAACCTCCCCCTTCTCCATCTGGAGCTGAATGTGTTATTATTCTAAGCCACCATCGGTGGGCTCCTCCCAGGTCTACCACCACCATCACGGCAGGTTGAACAGCAATGCAGGAGGCCTAGCTGGTGCCTGGAGAAGAGGCCAGGCCATTGGCCTTCTCTTTCTGAGGTTCCTGCCCACACCTTGATGGTTCACATCTGAATGGGCAGTGGAGGCTCTTGCAAGGACACAGAGGTCCTCGGGGAACTTGTGCAGAATGGCTGAAGCATCCTGTTCTCCCCTCCCCACCCCCCAGCCCCACTCAGGGGCTTCCTGAGCTTCCTCATCCCCTTGGCTGCCCCAGACTCCCTCCTCTTTCCTCTCCCAGCATCGCCTCTTCCGTGAGATCCAGTTTCCCCAAGAGACAAAGCACCGTGGCAGCTCCTTTCTGCCTAGACAAGTACAGGGGCAAGGTTAGTCGCTTCAGTCATGTCCGACTCTTTGGGGCCCCAAAGAGTAGCCCTCCAGGCTCCTCTGTCAGTGGGATTCTCCAGGCAAGAATACTGGAATGGGTTGCCATGCCCTCCTCCAGGGGATCTTCCCCACCCAGGGATCCAACCCAGGTCTCATGCATTGCAGGCGGATTCTTTATTGTCTGAGCCACCAGGGAATCCTTCTGCTTAGAGGGAACTCTAAGTGACCTCACGAACTTCTTAAAACTAGAGAGGGGAGTAGGAGGGGGAAGAAGTCGTAGAGAATGCCATGCAGAGCAATGGCCTCACGGAATCCTCCCGCTGCAGGTTGTTCTGTAACACAGAGGCTGTGCAGAGGGCGGCAGAAGTGAAGTGAAGTGTGAAGTGAAGTTGCTCAGCCGTGTCCGACTCTGTGACCCCATGGACTGTAGCCTACAAGGCTCCTCTTGCCATGGAATTTTCCAGGCCAGAGTACTGGAGTGGGTTGCCAGAGCAGGGGGCTACATGCTTGGGATCTCGGTCCTACCTCTTGCTATTCACATGGCCTTGCCTCAGTTTCCTCATAGATGGTAATAACTACCTCCCGGCTGTGATGCTGGGAGAAGCAGCTGGGTCCACACAGGTGCAGCACTCAACACGGTAGGGATGGGGTACCTTGAGCACTTGATCACTGTTTGCTGTGGTTATTATTACTGTTTGTTGTTGTTGTTTAGTCACTAAGTTGTGTCTGTGTCTAACTGTTTGCGACCCCTTGGATTGTAGACCACCAAGCTCCTCTGTCCAAGGGATTTCCCAGGCAAGAATACTGGAGTGGGTTGTCATTTCCTTCTCCAGGGGAATCTTCCCCACCCAGGGATCAAACCTGCATTTCCTGTGTCTCCTGCATTGGTGGGCAGATTCTTTACCTCTGAACCACCTGGGAAGCTCTAGTTTCCCTGAGGCACACTTTCAGGGCATGATCGGCACCAACAATGTTGGTCTCTTTTCTGGGACAATGCTTCTGTCTCCATCACCAGTAGGAGAGGGAGGGACTGTTGAGGGGGTGAGGGAAGGGGACTCCTCCCCTGCTCGGGGCACTGACAGAGCTGTGGGTGCTGATCTCTGCCTGCCCAGGTGACACAGGAGAAGGGACTGTGCTCGCTGTGACGCTGTTCCTGTGTGTGTTTTGCCAGAGGAGCGAGCCCTGCACCAGGACGCTTCCCACTCTCCCTCTGGCTTCCCGTCTCAATGCTTAGTTCCCCCTGCCGCCGATTTAACTTAGCTCCTACCTGTCGTTCTCCCCTGTAGTTTTTTGTTCTTTATTATTAGCCTTTAGCCTTTATTCAGTTTTTCCTCAGGGATACTTTGCATGTTTATTTGTTCAGCATCTTCTCTCTCAGTAGATTATATAGCTCTACGGGGCAGGGATTAAGTGTGTTTTGTGGACCAAGTACAATCACTTAACCTCAGCTTTTTAATCTGCTAAATGAAGATGGTTTTAAATACTGCTTTTGCCTACCTCACTGAGCTGTGAAATTAAAAAAGATAATACATGTGAACTTCCTTGTAAATCATGAAATGATGCAAATATTAGTTATGCTCAATGTACATGTCTATTTGAATGTACATCACAAACTGAACGCTTGTGAAATGGACGCCTAGGCAGATCAGCATTTTGTTAAATGAGATAACAGAGGAATGTGTTCAGAGCAAGACACACACCAGGATGGCTCTTGGTGTCCAAAGTAGAAGATGGCAGAAAAGCCGTATTCATTCAGTCCATCCATAGTGGGCTTGAAGCTGTTAAATAGGAGCACACCCATGGCTGGAGATGTCTAAACACAAGCTGCAGTGAGTAGCCCAGAGCCCCTGCGTCTTGTACACTGGGGGAGAGGACTCACAGGTTCATTCTCAACTAAGATGGTCCTTTCCTACCAAGAGCCAAGGATGGGAGTCTGACCCCTTCCTCTGCCCCCGTGGCAGAGAGACTGTAGAGGGAGGAAAGCCATTTCCAGAAGAATGGCTGCTGCCGTCAGCATTTGCAGAGAACACGTGGAAGGGGCGTGAGTCTCCTTAAGTTCAGACACTGAACAGATAGGTGCAGTATCACATTCAGAACAGGAGGGATGTTGTTCATGAGTACGCTAATCCTGGGCTTAGATTCTTCTGCCTTCGATGAACCAGTGAGGAAATGAGAGATGATCCTTTCTCATGACCACTGTGGTGCATGAATCCCTGAGGCTGGGAACCCAAAGATCAGATGGTGTTAAACCAGAGACATAAAAATAATGGGTCAGATTGGACTAACACAGACCCATCGTCCTTCATTAGGCTGTTTTCAGGCGTTAGGGAGACCAAGCTTATCCTGTTCCCTGTACAACAGGCCAATCAATCTAGAGATGAACTCTCTGGGCAAGGAACATAACTCTGTTTGGAAAGTCAGCAAGCCAAGAAGATGGTGGAACCGTTCCCCAAAGAACCATCTTCCCAGAGTTAGAATTCAGGCTTATTTTATACTAAAAGGGAAGGGAGGAAAGTCAAACATCTCCTGATCTGTCAGCCTCCGGAGGGGATGTGTTAATTTCTTCCTTCCCTGCAGTTATTCACACGAGGGTCTGGTCCAGGTGTTTCCTGTGAGCTAAACAAAGGTATTTTATTGATATAGCTTTACTCTCATTACCTGGGAGGCAGGGTTCCCAGAGATGGGCCATGATGTTTAACTTTAGCTTATAGGCAACATCCCTTTAGTGATTAACTTGTAATAGAATATGAAGGCTTTTCCCTGTTACACAGGTTTTATCCTATTTCTCAGGCAGGAAGATGAGGAGTTGACATCATACCTACGCTGGGTATTCCTTGTTGTTTGGTGTGTGTGTGATTATGGTGTAATTAACTACTTAGTAAACCATGTGGGGTATGTTTGCACATTTTATGGAGTCCCTGTCTCTCTGAGGATCTCAGAGTCCTTGTTGTTGTCAGGAAGCCCAGTTTTTCTCCAGGTCTTGGGCCTTCAGTCATTGTGTCTTTGTATACAAAAAGAGAGGTGAGCAGTGAGCCCAGGAGAGCTAACAGGTAAATTGAAGGCAGGTGACAGATCACAGGGAATAGAAATTGGCCCTAGAATGGGGGCAGGAAGATGGGCCAGACACTGGATCCACAAGAAGACAAAACCCCATCGGAGGTGCACCCCAAGATATACAAAGACCATAGTTGAAAGCTGGGTAAAAAAGCCACAAACCGCTGGACACAGGAGGAGATGGGCTGGTGACCAC
Organism: Cephalophus harveyi; assembly: GCA_006410635.1. Lineage (NCBI taxonomy): Eukaryota > Metazoa > Chordata > Mammalia > Artiodactyla > Bovidae > Cephalophus > Cephalophus harveyi. Next base: position 234,542 of record SJYT01021118.1, read on the forward strand.
ACATGCTGGGGAGGTGAGAATTAGAAGCGAAGGGGCGTACAAATCTGTAATAACTTTAAAAAAAATTCTTGATTTGTTAAATGAATGATTGCCACTAGTGTAACTGTTTTGTCTTAGCCCTAAAAGATTGGGGGTAACTTTACTCTGGTCTGTCATGGGGCTGTGGCCGCAGAAAGCAGCTCCTCTCGAGCCCCAGACTGTAGGCGTCCACCTGGGTTCCATCTACAGTATTTCCAAACCTAATCCACCTGGTGGGAGAAACGTGCTGTAACAGAGGTAGGCACCTGGCACTGTGATAAGCTGCAGAGTGAGGGAAGGTGGGGCAGACCTGTCACAGTGTGGGGGGAGAATTGGGCAGGGGCAGGCTGTGACGGGGTGGTCAGAGGCCAGACTTGTCCCCTGTGTTTTGAGGGCCCCGGGAGAACAAGCAAGCAGCAAAGAGAGGGCCTGGGGCGGCAAACCCAGACGAGAGGCTGAGGGTTAAGGCGGGTGACTGCGTCTAGCATCACCATTTTGCTCAAGGCTGGCTCTGATCTCCCGGACCGGGAAGAACAACAGTTTTTTCAAACAGAAGTCACCCTTGCTCTGCCCCCTCTCAGTGCCGGGAGAAGCGCGCTCCAGGCCTCCGCGAAGGTAAATATGAGAAGAGTCGCCTGAAAGTAAACAGGGTATTAAAAGGGATCTGGGAACGCGAAAGCAGAGTCTGAGAGCTGGAGCACAAAGTCGGGAGCGGGGAGGTGGAGGCGTGGGTCCTTCCTCCAGGAGACAGAGGGGAGCTTTGTGCGCCGGCCTCGCAGCCTCTCCGGCTGGGCGAGGCCGGCCGGGGCCATGCGGGGGCCGCTGCTCTCCACGCTTCTCCTGGCCTCGCTGTCGCAGGTACGTCCTGGCTCTCCCGCCGCTCCGTGCCCCCGGGCGCTGCGCTGGCCCTCATTTCCTCAGGTCAGAAATCAAAAAGGAAGAGAAGACGGGGGAGCTGGAGGGGTGCGTTCCTTGTGGAAATAGCTCCAGACGAGTAGCGAGCCATGTTCTTCTGCTAATCAAGTCCTGTTTTAGTTCATTAGCTTCCGGGAAGAGTGGAAAACGGTGCCCCCTTTCGGGGTAGGGTACTTAATCCTGCTTCTGATATGTTTGAACAGCCCCCAGGTTTTCATAAAATGTATTTTTTCCTTTTTTTAACTGGAGTCTGCCGGGAGCTGGCTGCCCTGCGGGCGGGGCGGGTGGCGGTGCCCCTCTGCCGGCGCCGGGCAGGCGGACTGCACAGAGCTGCTGGAAAAAGTGACCCTGACGGCTCTCTTCAGCTAAGCCTCTGCTTGTTTGAGAACACTTCGGAGCAAACACTAATATTTTTAAAACATTCTTTTTTTTTTTGTCTTTTCTTAACCCATGTGTTTTTCACTTTTCATGAGACAGAATCAGTCCACAGGATTTTTAAATATTTTGAGCAGCAGACCAAAGGGAAGTTTAATTCAATATGAGCGATTCTTTGCTTTAGCATTTTTTTTTTATATAAAGACTATTGAAACGGGGTGGCTTATTTATGTATTTATCTACATGGTGGAGGTTTTTGCTAGCTCAGAGGACAGAGCTTTTGAAACTGTTTTAGAATACAGGGATGTGTGTGTGCGTTAATTTGATTGAGGTAGTTAAGCAGCAGATGTATTTTAGAAAACAGGAGGTTGAAAATTGTTATATATGGAGAGATTTAAGAGCTCAAAAGGGTCATAACAAGCAAGTCAGTGGTACCATTATGTGGACGGATGGAGAGGGGCTTTTCCCCAGTAGGAGTGAGAGGGGGCTGTCTATTGCCTAGTCCACTGCCCTTGAGGAAAACGCCTGCCACTTTTGTAGATTGAGAACTACAGCATATCCCTAAGCAGCAAGTATTCCATCAGAGAGAGATGTGCCCAAAATAAAAAAAAAAAAGAGGTTATAGATAGAGCAACAAGAAAATATTATGCTTAATGGCAAAGTTAAGGGTCTGAAGTTTTGAAGGGTTTGATAGTACCTACCATGTAGAGAAGGAAATGGAGAAGGAAATGGCAACCCACCCCAGTGTTCTTGCCTGGAGAATCCCAGGGACAGGGGAGCCTGGTGGGCTGCCATCTATGGGGTCACACAGAGTTGGACACAACTGAAGTGACTTAGCAGTAGCAGTAGCACCATGTATAGAAAATCTAATATGTGCCAAGAACTGTGCTTCACACTTAAAATAGTGATTAAGATAATAATCTTGCAAAGTTGATATTATTGATCCTGTTTTACAGAGGAGGGTTAAAGCTCAAAGATCAAATAAATGAATGTTATCTAAGATAAGCATAGCTCTGTGGTCAAAGCCCTCATTCTTTCTGTTGTATTATTCTGATGAGTCTTTTGTTGTCTTAATATTTTGATTTTGAAAACAATCAACATATCTGAAGAGAAGAGAAAGTTATATGTAATTCTTTGTATTTACCCACATATTTACCATTTCCAGCACCCTTGATTTCTTCTTATGTTTCTAGCATACTATCTGTTGTAATTTTCCTTTCAGGTGGAAGAGCTTCCTTTACTACTTCTTGTGAGGCAGGCATGCTAGCAACGGTTGCCCTCAGTTTTTGTTGATCTGGAAATGTCTTTAATTTCACCTTCATTTTTGAAAGATATTTCCACTGGAGATAGAATCCCAGGTTCCCCGCCCCCCCCCCCCCCCCCTTCTCAGCATTGTCTCAGGGTGTCTTGTTCTTATTTTCCTTCTCTTTTTTTTAAAGACATAATATCCTGGTGGTGTTTTAGGGTCACAGCAGATTTGAGAGGAAGGTTTCACAGATTTCCTGTGTACCACCTGTGGCCGCCGGTGCATAGCCTCCCCCCTCCACTCCCTGATTGTCAATGTCTCCCCCAACAGCGGCACCTTTGCTACAACTAATGGACTACATTGTAGTAGTAGTTCTCCATGAACCTCATGAACCTACATTGACACATCGTAACCATTCATTGTCATTACTTACATTAGCTTTCACTCTTGGTGTTGTACCTTCTATGACTTTGGGCAAATGCATGATAATGTGTATCCACTACTGTAGTATCATCCAGAGTATTTTCACTTTCCAAAAAAATCCTTTGTGTTCTACCTGTTTATCACCTCCCTCAACCCCTGGCAACCACTGATATTTTTACTGTCTTCATCATTTTGCCCTTTCCAGAATGTCATATAGTTGGAATCATACAATATATAGAGTTTTCCAGTTGACTTCTTTCACTTAGTGATATGCCTGTCTTTTCAAGGCTTGATGGCTCATTTCCTTTTAGCACGGAAATATTAATCCATTGTCTGGATGTGCCACCGTTTACCCAGTTACCTACTGAAGGACATCTTGGTGTTCTTCTTTTAATGAGAAGTCAGATCACATATTTATTGTTTTTTCCCTTGTATGTAATACTCTCCCTTTCTTAGACTGATTCCAGGATTTTCTCTCTATCCTTGGTTTTCAACAGCGTTACCTTGTCACCTTGGAGATTATATAGAAATGCTTCAAGAACTAGAAAGATAAACATGTGTCCCCAGGTGGGAAGTTTGGGGAGTGGGCACTTCATTAGAGAAAGCAACATGAGGAAAAGCATGGAGGAAAAGCCAGCCTGGCCCCTCTTGTCAAGTGCATGGCATGGGAGGAGAGTGCATTGAGCAATGCAGCTAGAGAGGAAGGCGGAATCAGCACTCATAGGGTTTAGATACCCTGCTCAGAAGTTTGGACTGTATACTCTTGACAGTAGGGAGCCACTGATGGGTTTTAAGATGAGAAGTAAAATAAGATATATTTTTGTTTGTTTGTTGGTGGAGATGCTGGGGACTGACAGATATTTTTTAAAGAGATCCTTAAAAAGTGGGAGATGCACTGAAGTCCTTCTTGAGAGGAGGAGACCAGTTAGGAACTTACTGCAACAGTCCTCAGTAGCAGTGAAAATGAGGGAAGAATGGCTAGTTTTAGGGATACGAGGATGATAAGAAGGATTAGTTGCTAAATGACTGTAGGAGGTACGTGAGAGGAAGATGACCTGGATGACTCCCAACTTCCTACCTCCAGAGTATGCAAACACTGTCTCGGGTGGGTGGGCCAATGATGAGTTTGTTATGTGAGTTTTCCTGTAGGAGACGCTAGTGGTGATGTCCAGTAGGCAGTCAGCTATGTGGGTCTGAGCTCAGTGGATGGAAATTTATATTTGAAGCTGCATAGGGTTAAAAACGAAGGCACGAGGGTGGGTGAGAGTGGGGATAGTGAGATCAGCAATCCATTAAGGTAATCAAGCACCCATGAGCCTAAATCTAAGTCAAATTTAGGGTTACAGGAGCCTGCAAAGGAAATTGACAAAATATGTCCAGAAGTAGGGATAGAATTGGGTTGGGGTGACAGGGAGGGGCTGGTGGCATGAAAGTCAACGGAGAGTGGAGAATTGAGAGTCCACTGCCTCAGAGAGGGGGTCAGGTGGGGACAGCATTCAGGATCATGAGCCCAGCTGAGAGGCCACTGAGCCTGGCAAGGGGTCCCTGGTAACCACGGCTGAACCTGGGCAAGAATGAGAAGCAGGCACTCACTGTTTCTACCCTTTCTATTTCTACTCCTTTCACATTTTGAATTTCCATTGCCCCTCCTCATCCTCCAAAAGCCCAGCACTGTACCCTCAAAGTCTATTCTCACATTGTACATTCAACTCAAATAGTAGCTGAAAGTGTTACTCTGGGGAATACATATTTCATCAGTGGTAAGGAAAAAAAAAAGGCTGAAGATTTAATGGTGGAATTTCAAACAGATACTTTAAAGGTTAGGGTTTTTGAGTTGGAAAGAGGTTTATATCTCTGGATCAATCTAACTGCCTTAAGTTCCATCAAATAAAAGTTGAGAATTACAGACGTTACTTGCCAGGCTCTGTGCTAAGGGCCAGTGATACACCAGCAAGTGAACCTCAGATTCCTGTGGTTGGGTAGCTTTATGGCAAGGGGTGAAGACAGGCGCTTATTCACAGTTTCAGTCCACAGGTAAAAGGGAGCATGGAGAAGTTACAGAAAGTCTTCTGGAAAAGGTGGTAACTCAGTGAGGGAGTGTGGGGGGCTGAAGAAGTTTGTAGGAAGACTGAACAGCCTCAGATATGCAGGGAACCGCAGGCATTTTCATTTGCTGGAAGCTAAGGGATGTAAAGAACTCAGGAAACAAGGAGGGCCCTGAATGCTGTGCTCAGGAGCTTGGACCTCCCTGCAGGTCTGTGACCTTCAGGTGTGAGGGAGGAAGGAGAAGGAGCAGGTAAGGCTGGGAAACTCAGCGGATGGTGTCACACCATTCACTAAAATGGGGACCAGCTGAGAGCAGTTTCTTGGGGAGAGAGAGAAAGTGAGGTCCTTGTGGGACATCAAACTGGGAGAAATCCAGCAGAAAGGATTGAGCTAGTTGTGAACCCATGGGGAGAGTCTGGGCTGGAGAGGAGATCCAGATGCAGAGATTCAGTGATCTGTTCAATATCCAATCTGATTTGTGGCAAGACCCGGCCTAGGGAAGGGAGGTGGGAAGATTCTGGAAGCTGCCTGCCTGGTTTAAGTATCTTTTCTTCTATTTACTTGATGTGTGACCTGGAGTATCTTAAGCAGTCTGAGCCCCATAGTCTTCCTTTGTTACATAGAGCGCATCATTTCCTGTTGCTACTGAAACAAATGGCTACAATCTTAGTGGCTCAAACAGTGCTGATTTATTCTGCAGTTCTGGCCCCTGCAGTCTAAAATCAGAGCTAAAATCAAAGCAGGGCTGTGTTCCATCTGGGGCACCTAGGGGGAATCTGTCCTTTGCCTTTTCTAGCTTTCATAAGCTACCTGCATTCCTTGGCCCGTGACTTCCCTTCAGCAGCGGCCTCATGTTCCCTCTGGTTCTAGCATCACATCTCCTCTGAGGCACCTGCCTCTCTCTTTCCCTTAAAGAGAGAGCAGATTGGAGGGAAGAATTGGGAGGATGTGTCTGATCTTGTGAAGTTTGCTATGCTTATTGCATGTCTAAGTGGAGGTCTGTTAATAGGCAGTTTGAGTCTGAGCTCAGAAGAGAAGCCTGGGTGGACGTATGAGATACAGTGAGGAATGTTAGTCTAGAGCACTTACCCACAGGGAGCTCCAGTGCTCAGAGAGGAGGAGAAGAAACCAGCAGAGGAGACTGAGAGGAGCCACTGGTGAGAAAGGAGGAGTAAGAAAGAGTCATGTGTTGGAAACTGAGTGCAGAAAAGTTTAAGGAGAGACTCATCTTGTCAATCGGGCTTCCCAGGTGGCTCAGTGACAAAGAAAGCTGCTATCAAAGCAGGCGATGCAGGAGATGCGGATTTGATTGCTGGGTTGGGAAGATCCCCTGGAGAAGGAAATGGCGACCTGCCCCAGTAGTCTTGCCTGGGAAATTGCATGGACCCATGGACAGAGGAGCCTGGTGGGCCACAGTCCATGGGGTCACAAAGAGTCTGACATGACTGAGCGTGCATGCAGGGTCATGTCAAATACCGATAGATATTATTACAACATACACGCTGTATTGTAGTATTAATAATTTGGGTGAAATCTGTTTCTAGAAAACCTCTGAAATTGGTTTGAGGAACCATTTCTAACACCACCTTTATTGTCCGATGAAGTTCTGCTGCAGGGTGCAGGGCGCTGGGCTGTCAGACACAGCAGGCGAAGGAAATCCTGGAGAGGTGGCAGAAGGGCACCATCGTCAGCAGTTTTGCCACTGGCCCTGTCAGTGCCCCCGTCGGAAGCCCAGCTGCCCTCCTGGAGTGAGCCTGGTGCGAGATGGCTGCGGATGCTGCAAAATCTGTGCCAGGCAGCCAGGGGACACCTGCAACGAAGCTGACCTCTGTGACCCCCACAAAGGGCTGTACTGTGACTACTCAGCAGACAGGCCTAGGTACGAGACCGGAGTGTGTGCATGTAAGTGTTTTCCTTCTGGACTGGCTGGAAAATGTGGAGTCTAGACAGGACTATTTTCTGCAGTTTTTACATTGGAATAATCATTTTCATTTGACTAAATCTGAGGTGGGTTTAGTTTTCATGCGCCAGTGAGACTGGCCTTGTCATATTGAACACATCTGAACTAGGCAGATGTTACACACACGTTCAGAAACCTGTTGTTTTCTTGCATTGAAATGATCTTGAAGTTCTTCTCAGGTAATTGCTTTTAGTGATAAAAACAGGAGAAATTATGTAAACAGTCTGACTTATTAAAGTGGCAAAAAGGACAGTTTTTGTTATACTATCAAATGCAATCTGAATTCAGCCTTTTGTGCACCTGAAAAATATTCTTTCTTAATATGTAAGGATATATCTCTAGTATTCAGATATACTGCTTTAATTTCAGCCTTCCAAACTAACCATCAAGTTACTGTACTTTTCACTGAGGCAGATTTGTAAGAAAGAGGGCGGGGCACCCCAAATCTCAATTGGGCCCTCAGCTTTACGGAGGGAGGGTCTTAGCTCTGGAGACTGGAGTGCGCTCAGTTGCTCAGTCATGTCTGACTCTTTGCGACCTTATAGACTGTAGCTCGCCAGGCTCCTCTGTCCACTGGGATTCTCCAGGCAAGAGTACTGGAGTGGGTTGCCATGCTGTCCTCCAGAGGAGCTTCCTGACCCAGGGATCAAACCCGTGTTTCTTATGTCTCCTGCACTGGCAGGCGGTTTCTTAACCACTAACGCCACGTGGGGAGACTGCTCAAGACCATCTAAACATACGCCTTGACAATAATCAAGGATGCTGATTTATTTAGGAATAAAAAGTAAAATTTCTAAGGGAAAGGGAAATATTCATGTCAACTGAGTGGTTAAGTTGCTCTGTAGAACAGTCTGTGGGAAGATTAATTACTAGCAGAAGTTAGGTTGTGAGTGTGGAGTGAGAGCACGTCTCTGGAGCTGGGGTGAATGTGTGGAATCATTCAAGTCAGTAGCCTGATGCCTCTGTCAGCTCAGTTCAGTCACTCAGCTGTGTCTGACTCTTTGCGACCCCATGAACCACAGCATGCCAGGCCTCCCTGTCCATCACTAACTCCCAGAATCCACCCAAACCCACGTCCATTGAGTTGGTGATGCCATCCAACCATCTCATCTTCTGTCATCCCCTTCTCCTTCTGCCCTCAGTCTTTCCCAGCATCAGGGTCTTTTCCAGTGAGTCAGCTCTTCGCATCAGGTGGCCAAAGTACTGGAGTTTCAGCTTCAACATCAGTCCTTCCAGTGAACACCCAGGACTGATCTCCTTTAGGATGGACTGGTTGGATCTCCTCGCTGTCCAAGGGACTCTCAAGTGTCTTCTCCAACACCACAGTTCAAAAGCATAAATTCTTCAGCGCTCAGCTTTCTTTATAGTCCAACTCTCACATCCATGCATGACCACAGGAAAAACCATAGCCTTGACTAGACTGACCTTTGTTGGCAAAGTAATGTCTCTGCTTTTTAGTATGCTATCTAGGTTGGTCATAACTTTCCTTCCAAGGAGGCATCTTTTAATTTCATGGTTTATTATATTGATTATCTCTGGGTTCAGATTCTGAACTCTGTCTGCAGAGTGACCTTGAACAAGTTGCCTAACCTCTCTGTGGCTCAGTTATATCGTTTGTACTTTCTCTTATAGAGTTCTTAGGAAGGTCAAATGAAATGATGACACAAAACCCCAAATATCTAGTATCATAATATCTGGTATGTAGTAAATTCTCAAAAATGTAATTCCATGCACAGTGTGATGAGTATCGTAACAGAGCATGGCCATGAGAATGGGGGTGGGGATGATCTATAACTGGGCTCACAAACTGTGACTCTGGGACCAAATCTGGCCCACAGTCTGTTTCTGTAAATGATGTCTCATCAGAGAACCACCATGCCGCTTCAGTTACATATAGTCTGTGGCTGCTTTATAATAGCTGCATCTAGTAGTTGCAATAGAGACCAAATAGTCTATAAAGGCTATATAACTTTACAGAGAATGTGCTGATTCATCATATAAAACAATGGTTTTCAACCTTTTTTTTGGTCTGAGGATCCCTTTAGTCTTATAAATTAATAAGGACCCAAAGAGGTTCTGTTTATGAATTATTTCTTGGCATTTAATGGATTAGAAATTTAAAACTATTTACTAATTCATTTGAAATGAAATAACCTGCCCATTGAAAAGTAATAGAAATAATATATTATTTGTGAAAGAACTTATTTTAAAAACAAAGAAAAATTTAGAGACGAGTGAAAGTGGAATTTTTTGACATTTTTGCAAATCTCTCTAATGTCTAGCTTAACAGAAGATAGATTCTTACACCTGCTTCTGCATTCAGTATATTGCTATATGTTGTTTTAGACTGGAATATATGAAGGGATTCCATCCTCATACAGATATATTGCTGGAAAAGGAATTCAATTCTATTTTTTTTCATATTATAACTTAAGTGAAGTTTCTAAAAATTAGCCGCATCACTGCTAATCATGTGGACTCTGAAACCATGTCGATGAACTTACCAGACTCTGTGACATTAAAATACATTGGTTTAGTCAAAGACCCCTTGGAACAGGGCTTTTCCTCATGCATAATTTTATAACAATAGCATACACTAGTTATTTGGAAAATACCAGTTTGGAACAATGGTTTATGGAGATTTTTTTCTTTTTTAAATCACATTATTTAGTACCAAACTCATCAGAAAAGCCTACATCTTGGGTAGCTATAAAGATCTCAGTGGTGGACACAAGTTTTCCAAAATTCTAATTTTTGCTCAACAGCCTAAAATTCTGTCATTGGCAACAAGTACTGTCAGTTGTTTTCCTTGAAGTGATAGGCTCACCTTGTTGATTTTTAAGAAAATATCTGCCAAATACCTAAGTCTGAGTAACTGTGATGTATCAGTCAGTCACTTCTTCAGGGGAAATTACCACTAAAAATGTGGCTAGTTAGGCCCACAACTGAAACAGTAACATAGGTGCTTTTCCTCAAGATAACTATCGTACTTTGGTACAGTATTTACAGGAAAGCCCTATGCATACTTCCTGTTTTTTCACATGGAATATTAAAAAGATGTTTTGATCATTAAGATTTAATAAACTCTGTTGTTAAAGACATTCTTAGTAAAATTAAGTGTACTTACGTACAAATGCATGGCAAGGAAAAACACAATGGCTAACAAGTACAGTCTGATGCATTCTGCGGTGCCAGCAGCCGTTTCAGCCACCACTCCTTTTGCACGTTCGGTGCAAATATCAACAGAGTGAACAAAGTCGGTCACATCTCGGTACTCTGAAACAGTTTTGACCTTCCAGTTCTGTGAAAGGGCCTCAGGTACTGCCAGGGGCCCATGGACCACACTTTGTGAGAACTGCTGATCCAGGTCAAGATACCCCTCAGAGGAAGTGAAAGTTTTCTTCCAGTTCTCTTAAAAACAAAATCAGTTACTGTGCAGTATTGTAAACAGATTATGATTTCTTCATCCATTCACTTACCCCAGCTTCCTAGGACCATATCCCAGCCTGTTATTGAACATCGGGGGATGTGTGTCTCACCAGCCATCATCTCAGCTCTGAGGTTTACAGTCATCCCAGTGCTGTATTCATCCCAGGGCTTTATTATGGGGGTTTCCAGATGGCCCTGGTGCTAAAGAACTGGCCTGCCAATGCAGGAGATGTAAGAGATGCATGTTTGATCCTGGGTTGGGAAGATCCCCTGGAAAAGGAAATGGCAACCCATTCCAGTATTCTTGCCTGGGAAATCCCATGGACAGAGGAGCCTGGTGGGCTACAGTCCGTGGGGTTGCAGAATCGGACACAACTGAAGTGACTTAGCACGCAGCATGCACACAGTGCTGTATTCATAGTGGTGTTTTTTTTTTTTTTTTAATTTACTGCAGAACAGGGTCTGAATTTTGAAGGTGATCACTTGGGGCGGATTATCTCCAAATCTAATGAAAATGTCTCATGTTCACTTTTTACAGATGTTCTGTGAAGGAGGTTCCAGATGGGACCAAGGAAATTGAGAACTACATGAAGGAGAGAGCAGTTTGCTCTAGGGTTTACAGCTGGAGGTCTAGACTAGCAGTTGCAGTTCTTTGGTGATTTTGTTCTTTTCTCCTTTCAGATCTCATCGCTGTGGGATGTGAGTTCAACGGGGTGCATTATCAAAATGGCCAGGCGTTCCAGCCCAGTCCCCTGTTCAGCTGCCTGTGTGTCGGCGGGGCCATTGGATGCACACCTCTGTTCATACCAAAGCTGGCCAACAGGCAGTGCTCTGGGGCTAAAGGTGGAGAGAACACTCATCAGTCAAAATGTGGCCTGGGGCCGTCACAGCAACAGCGCTCCACAAGCTACAAAACAATGCCAGGTACTTGTTATGTGGAACTATTTCTCACGGACGACTTTGCCTGGTTTTCTTTCCTGTTCCTTTTATGTACCAAGGGACTCAGTACTCACTTACTGATTGGTGGTCAGTGTGAGATTTAGTTTGAGTGTGCCATTGTACTTGGTCTTTGCCTCAGGCAGGTATGCTTTAAGTATCTGAAAAGGGAATTTTATAGTGTTTTATATTTTTTTCCTTTTTTTCTGGTCACGTGGCTTTGCAGGAAGGATCTCAGTTCCCCAACCAGGAATTGAACCCAGGGCATGGCAGTGAGAGTACTGAATCTTAACCACTAGAGAACTCCCAAACTATTCCAGTTTTCTACTAGGTCAGGAAATTCTAAATTATTACCTCTCCTTATTTCCATTTAACCTCTCAGGGCTTTCCAGATGGTGCTAGCGGTAAATAACTCACCTGCCAATACAGGAGACGTTAACAGACGTGGGTTCAATCCCTGGGGCAGGAAGATCCCCTGGTGGAGGGCATGGCAACTCACTCCAGTATTCTTTCCTGGAGACTCCCACAGACAAGGAGCCTGGCAGGCTATAGGCCATAGGGTCGCAAAGAATTGGACACAACTGAAGTGACTTAGCATGCTCATGCATAGGAAAACTGACCAAATATTGTTGACATGTACCCTAGCCTGGAAAAACTTTTATTTGTATTGTTATGGGCAAGAAGTATGAACTATCCAGTTCCAATAGAACTCTTCTGTATGGTAAAAGCAGAAATGAAAGGCTACTGATTAAAAATATTAGAGGGTATTGGTTGAATTTGTAAATATTTCTAAAAATAGATAAAATTACCCTTTCCTTCACCTGGTGGCTCAGCTGGTAAAGAATCAGCCTGCAATGTCAGAGACCTGGGTTCAATCCCTGGGTTGGGAAGATCCCCTGGAGAAGGGAAAGGCTACCCACTCCAGTATTCTGGCCTGGAGAATTCCATGGACTATATAGTCCATGGGGTCGCAAAGAGTCGGACACGACTGAGAGACTTTCACTTCACTTACTCACTCTCACTCTGAAAGTGAAGCTTAACAATTACCCGCCTCTAAATAAATGTGCACACAGGCATCTTTAAGTAGGTTGCCCAGGTATGTGAGTAGTCAGAAACTTATAGTGAGATTCTGTATTACTCAGCTGGAGCACCTGGCCATTTATAGTTGGTGTCTCTGTTGGTCTGCTCTGAGTTAGCACCTTATTTAGGTGCTGGGAGTTTTTGTGGGACAGGGTTTTCAAAATTGCCAGCAGCTGAAGGACTCAAAAGGGGGCAATACTCATGCCTGTTATTATTCACATCCATGTTTTCATCTAGAAATCAGACTGGCTTTTTCTTGAAATTTACAACTTAGTAAATGAAAAGTGCCATGGAAATATGGAGTATTTATATATGCTGCTGCTGCTAAGTCACTTCAGTCGTGTCCGACTCTGTGCAACCCCATAGACGGCAGCCCACCAGGCTACCCCGTCCCTGGGATTCTCCAGGCAAGAACATTGGAGTGGGTTGCCATTTCCTTCTCCAATGTATCAAAGTGAAAAGTGAAAGTGAAGTTGCTCAGTCAGACTAAATTCACTTGTGTTATGGGAATAGTTAATAAAAGCAACCATAATCAGAGAAATAAGTTTTAGATCTTTAAAACCTAATCCTTAAAGTGGGAACATCCTCTAGGATTCCAATTATGACTGTTAATTCAAAAAAAGTTTAATAGGCTATGGCAAATTGACATTTACCATATGTGGCTTTTCAGCTAACAGCCTGATACTACTAATGCTCTAAAACTTTTTAAAATTATAAGCCAAATTCTTTTTTTTTCCCCAATTGGACAAGATCAGTTGATTTTCTGCATTGAATCTGCGTGACTTAAGTTCTTAGGATCCATGTGTGAACCTCCCTGATGAGACCAACTTAGAGCAGCAGTTGTTCCCAGGTAAAGGCCTTTGGCTCAAAGTCAAGTTGGTCTCATTTATAAAGTTAGAGTGGCTTCAGTGGATTCACTTGGAAACTGGTGGAGGACACGTCAGATGGTCATTCTTAGTGGTTAGTACTTTGCTACAAAAAATTAGACTCTCTCAAGTGCTCTCTGTTAATATACAGACCTAGATTTGTTTCAGAGGATGTATACGTTCAGTGTAATATCTCTTGCTTACCTTTAAAACTGTACTTATGGGCCCAAACAAGTTTGGCTTTTAAAATGAAGCACAAGGACACACACATACTTTAAGATGTATTTGTCTAGTAACTTAGTTAATTCCAGAGTCCATGGTTGGAATCTAGCTTTTACTTGGACAGCGGGAAGCATGCAATGACTTAATGCCTCTATGCTTTACTCACTGCTCATTCGACACTAAACTTTTACAATTTCTTCGCGTTTCCTTGCCCTTAAATGAATGCTGAGCAAATTTCCTGAACTGCAGCTCTTGGCTTAACTCTGAGGGGGGATTACTGGTAACACGGCAATCTAAACTACCTTTATTTATTGCAGATGCACCAAGCTTTTACCCTGCTTCCTGCCCTGATGTCTTTAAACTGCTGCCTGCCTTCCAGGTATCTCCATTTTTCTGCTTCCTCTCCCTCAGTTCTGTGTGCAGTTGCATCCTACTGTAATAAAACTGACAACTGTATCAAAGTATCATTGTATTCGAAGACAGCACATACTTCCAAGTGACTGATGTTTCCTATCAAGAAGGCATGGGGAGCAGTCCTTTTTAAATTGACATTTTAAAGTAATGGAGCCAGAATTTTGCTGTGTTCAATTGCAGACTCAGATCTCTACCTTACTTCTGAAGCACCCACTTTAGGATGTAATATTAACCTGAAGGAAATGCTTTCCATTCATTCTGAAGCGGCATGAAATGTCTAGACAATGGAAGGGTTAGGCCCGATACCACAGGGAACGTTAACAATTAAACTGAATAAAATAGATGGCATATTTTTCATGACTTAATATATGATTATTTAGTGTAGAGAATCTTCTAAAGGACTAGATTTTTAAGTGGTGAAAAAAATAACTGGTCTCACTGATAGCTGAATTCTCAGATTTCACTTTTATATTTTAGGTTTTAATATAACCATGAAATTTAATAATAAGACCACATTGTCTGATTCATATCCTGAATTCCCTAATCCTACTCATGTCTGTTTCAACATCTGTTGAAAATAACATCAAGCATAAGCCAAGAACTGGAGAAAAGGTGGCTGTCCATCAAAGCATACGCTTGTTGAGTATTCAGGGGGTGGGCTAAGCAGAAACAGGCAGATGGGCATTTTACCCAGTTTCTCAAAGATAATGTGTTTTTATTCCTAAGCTACTGGACTATAATATTTGGTCAAAAGGTAATTTGGGGAGTAGGGAAAGTAGAATAATTAGACCATAAGCTTATTTTATTCAGAGTTACATTATATAAAGTTCAGATCTATAAACTATTAGCTTAAAAATCAGGATTAAAAATTATCTGCATGAGTACATACATATTTAAGTACATGTACTCCCCTTCCTCTATTTTAGCATATAGGAATCTCCCACTGATTTGGAAAAGAAAATGTCTTGTGCAAGCAACAAAGTGGACCCCTTGCTCCAGAACATGTGGGATGGGAATATCTAACAGGGTGACCAATGAAAACAGCAACTGTGAAATGAGAAAAGAGAAAAGACTGTGTTACATTCAGCCTTGTGACAGTGATATATCAAAGACAGTAAAGGTAAACTTTAATTATTTTTCCTTATAATTCAATATTGAGACTCCTGAAAAGTGTGAGTATGTGTATGTTCTGGAGGTGTTTGTTAATAAAACCACTTCATACTATCTTGAAGGAAAGCAAATATTAACTAGTTGCACTTTGTGGGAAAAATTTTCATTGAGCAGAGAGAAAATGTTAACCTGTGGATTCTAGACTATTCTAACAACGTAATAGTCGGGTCTCGATCAGTCTGATTTGTTGTGGTACCCCACCATGTATACTGTTTAGGAGAAGATCTTTTTCAGATTCTTTTTCCTATATTAATTATATGTAGTGGAATCAGAGCCATCAATAAAAGATTTTGGTTGCTACACTGTAATTAGGAAAACAAACATATGAACAGCAGAGCAGTTCTGATCGTAAGTTATGTATCACCAGCTTGGAGAGGGAACCACACCATCTCCAGAATGCTTTGGTTAGTTACTGCTTCCCAAAGGACTGTAATGTCATAATAAACACTCTAAGGTTGCTTGGTATAACTAGAGCTGGTCCTATTTCTCGAACTAAGCAAGATGACCGTCTTGAGACTAATTTTTAGAAATGCTACAAAACCAGTCTTATCCCCAAGTTATTCCCCATCAGAAAGTTGACAGTTTCAAAGGGATTAAGATGTTTATTCATCTATCCATTTACTTAAACTGTGTTAGCTAATTCTCTAAGTCTTGGCCCTTGACATTAAATAAACATATTCATTTATTGTGGAACTAAGTGAAAGGCAGACAAGAAAAGCACATTGGGGAGAGGATGGAGGATGCACAGGGAGGACTTTCAAAGTCCTCTTGTGGAAGGGGACTTTAAAGGTCAAAAAGGGCTGGACATGACTGAATGCAACTATTGATGCCCTATTAATATTAATAAAATGCAACTATTAATGCCCTAAATGCAACTATTTTCTGTGTGTATGTATAATAGTCTATATTCTATGAAGTATCACTTTTATGAACTATTATAATCAAGTTTAAAGAGTGACTACTTAATGTTATATATCTTTTCAGATTCCCAAAGGAAAAACGTGCCAACCTACTTTCCAACCTGTCAAAGCTGAAAAATTTGTCTTTTCTGGATGCTCAAGCACTCAGAGTTATAGACCCACTTTCTGTGGAATATGCTTGGATAAGAGATGCTGTGTGCCTAATAAGTCTAAAATGATTACCATTCAATTTGATTGCCCAAATGAAGGGTCATTTAAATGGAAGATGCTGTGGATTACATCTTGTGTGTGTCAGAGAAACTGCAGAGATCCAGGGGATATATTTTCTGAGCTCAAGATTCTATAAAATGAAGCACAAGGAGGAAAAGTTAAGGTTAATCATGTTATTACATCAAAATTTAAAATTGTTTTAAGAGGGTGGCAAATTTGCCTTATTAGTTTAAAACAGTAAGAATGCCTGGATGTTCTCATATAACTGTATTTAAGGCATTAGAAGCTTAAAAAGAGGTTCTCCTAAAAATATAGGTAAAATGTGAAAAACCTTAAAATTGAGCTCTTAAAATGTATAATATGTAATAGTTGGTTCTGTCTACATATTCCATGAAGATGTGTATAAGAGACAGATATAGTCCATGGGGTCGCAAAGAGTCGGACACGACTGAGAGACTTTCACTTCACTTACTCACTCTCACTCTGAAAGTGAAGCTTAACAATTACCCGCCTCTAAATAAATGTGCACACAGGCATCTTTAAGTAGGTTGCCCAGGTATGTGAGTAGTCAGAAACTTATAGTGAGATTCTGTATTACTCAGCTGGAGCACCTGGCCATTTATAGTTGGTGTCTCTGTTGGTCTGCTCTGAGTTAGCACCTTATTTAGGTGCTGGGAGTTTTTGTGGGACAGGGTTTTCAAAATTGCCAGCAGCTGAAGGACTCAAAAGGGGGCAATACTCATGCCTGTTATTATTCACATCCATGTTTTCATCTAGAAATCAGACTGGCTTTTTCTTGAAATTTACAACTTAGTAAATGAAAAGTGCCATGGAAATATGGAGTATTTATATATGCTGCTGCTGCTAAGTCACTTCAGTCGTGTCCGACTCTGTGCAACCCCATAGACGGCAGCCCACCAGGCTACCCCGTCCCTGGGATTCTCCAGGCAAGAACATTGGAGTGGGTTGCCATTTCCTTCTCCAATGTATCAAAGTGAAAAGTGAAAGTGAAGTTGCTCAGTCAGACTAAATTCACTTGTGTTATGGGAATAGTTAATAAAAGCAACCATAATCAGAGAAATAAGTTTTAGATCTTTAAAACCTAATCCTTAAAGTGGGAACATCNGTTACAAAAGAAATATTTATATTATGTTCTACTCCTGTATTTACTTTTAAAGAGTCAGAATTTAAACAGAATATGAAAACAAATTATAAATAAATATAAAAATATCTGTACAAGATTTTTTTATTGCAGACATGATTATCTCTGTATAAATGACTAAATATGAGACTATAAATAAAGTAAAATGTTGAGCTCTGTTCTCTTAATTTTAGAAAACAAGACTTTGATGTTAAGGCACTATAGTACTTGGCTAATTTCACACAATGGTATCATCAACAAATTGTAATTAAATGGAAACCATTCTAAAGACAGTCTTCCCAATATGAAAAACACATCAGGCTTTCTGAATCATAAAAATTCTGAAACAGAAAGATAAGGGGGTAAAAAATGTGAAATTAAAAAAAAAGTTTTATCTTTGGGGTTCTTTCTCACATAGCTATGTTTAGTCTAGGTAAATCTTCCACAGGCATGCTTTTTGTGGCATCCAGTTGGTTATATTCCTGTATAAGTGCTGATAAAGATGACACGGCTTCTGAGAAACAGCTCTCCTCCATCCCTTCAATTTGTAGATAGTGATGAAGATGAGCCTATAAATAAAAAAACCAGTGCTGACCAGTTTTAGGGATTTAATACAGACAACTATCCTATAATGTAAAATATTCTTATTAAAATGATAGTTCACTCAGCTTTACAAGAGAAATGAGAACCCAAATCCTATAAACCCATGAGATTTCTCATTTAGAGTGTGAGTAAGCCTTTCCTCTTCAGTTATAATCAATACACTGATATAGCAAACAGGATCACGCCTGATTTATATTAGTGTAATTCTTGAGAATACCCCTTGCGTGTGCTTAGTCGCTCAATTGTGTAATTCTTGAGAATACCCCTTGCGTGTGCTTAGTCGCTCAATTGTGTATGACTCTCTGCGACTCCATGGACTGTAAATAGCCAAAATAAACACACAGTTGAAAGGTGTACTGATGGCTACCTTTTTCTTGTAGAGCCTTATGAATCTCTCTTTCAGTTCTACGAAGGTAGGCTTCACGCACGTGTTGTTTGCCAATGCTAATAATGAATGGGAATGGCCCACGGGAGGTACTGAACACAAGCTGGTCTTCCAGCCTTCTTGATTCCAGGAGACAAACTGTAGAGAAGGCTTTAATCTGAGATGCAAAAACTCAAAGGTAAGAATTAAAGTGCTAAAATGTCTGCCATATTATGGCCACCCACATTAAACTAGGACGTTACTAATGGTACCATTCTAAGTGCTTAGATTATAATGTATGTTATCTAATTTTTAATACCAGCAGTATCAAGGTATAGTCTGACAGTGAACTAAGGGATCTTAAATTGGCTGTAATGGTGATTCAAGAAGCTAGAAACATATTCTTTAACATTAGAAATCTGGGGATGAAAAGAAATAAAGGTATTATAATTTTCCTTGCTTTGAAATTCAATAAAGCAACTTCCCTAAAAAACAGACTGTCAATAAATAGTAAAAGAAACTAAGAAGCAGTGTAGTAGAGGTGGTGGTAATAAACACAACAATAAATTTTCTGAACATTTATAGAAGATAACATCTCATCATTTAATGTGTATAACATAATTAATAACTTTGCACTATTAGTTTCTAAATTTGAGGAAAAATAAGGCTCAGAATGGCTAAGTAGCTTGCTCAAGGTCACACTTCAATTGAAGTTCACAATGCTACTTAACTACATGCTCCACCACTGCAAACAGTGCACATAACACATTATCTTGAGAAGTATAAAATCGAACCTTTCAATGTTTCTGCGAAGATCAGAAATCTGTACATTTCCTCTAACCATGAGGGCACAGGCGAGGTAGAGACTATGTCTGGGGTCAGCTCGAATTAGCTGGTGATCTTTACTAAAGGCATCTGAAAACATCTGATCCAGCCTAGAACAATGGAAGAGTCACTGTTTATACAAATATTACATCATTCTTCTCTCTGTAACTATAAGATGAAAAGACAGTCATCTATAGGTAAATAAACAACACACAATTATATTCTGAATCTCAGCTATCATTTTCTCAAAGCAATCTGGGTAAATATGAAGAGAGGAAATCAAGCAATTTTGAGGGGGGTGATAGAGCTTCTGCAATATACTGGTGATTTCAGATAGCTACAAAATGTTAACTAAATCATCAGTTAACTATGTAGTACTAATGTCTAAAACTTATGTCATTATTACTTAGTTCAATATGTTTATATACTTCATAATATCAGAACTATCAAAACTAATTAAAAACCTATTAGACTACTGTCTATAAAATATATCACAAATTAGTTCGGAATAATTAAGAGGAAACTATCAAAGGACAATACTAAGTTCTCTAAAAGAGACACAACTTTCTATTATTCCTGAAAACGGATACTTTTAAGTTAATGAAGTCTTTTAACTTCTTTTATTCTTTAAAGAGAGGAAGATAAAAGTGACTGATGAAGTTTATATAATAATACAGGCTCCTAGGCCTTTAATATGGCCCCAGTCTGATTCTGAAATCCCATTTAACTCAATACAAGTATGATTAAGTTCCTCTGATAACTCTAGCCAGAACTCTGTGTGTTGAATCTGCAGACTGTCTAGGAAGAGCCACAGGAATTGCACTATGCTACAATTTCATTCAGTGGATGTTTACTAAATGCCAAGCACCATTCTAGGTGCAAGAGACCCAGCATTGAACAACAACAAAAATTCCCTACTCTAGTGGAGCCTATATTCTATCCTCATTCTTCTATAGTAAGAAGGGTAGAGGACTCTTTTAGTGGATGGTGAGCTTTGGGGGACTTATGATTCCTCTACTGTGTTCAAAATTTTGGTATGTGCTTTTGGACATTTTAATCCAGAAAAGATTAAGAACCACTATACAATAAGCAGGCAAACTCATTCTTGATTTACCATTTGTCAAAAAACTTAACAATTAGCAAGGAGCTATTTAAAATTCTTGGCATATTTATATTTACATTAGAAATAAGGAATTTAAAGGAGCATATACACATTCCACAATGGCAACCCACTCCAGTACTCTTGCCTGGAAAATCCCATGGACGGAGGAGCCTGGCAGGTTGCAGTGCATGGGTTCACTAAGAGTCAGACACGACTGAGTGACTTCACTTTCACGCATTGGAGAAGGACATGGCAACCTACTCCAGTGTTCTTGCCTGGATAATCCCAGGGACGGTGGAGCCCGGTCGGCTGCCGTCTCTGGGGTCGCACAGAGTTGGACATGACTGAAGCAACTTAGCAGCAGCATACACATTCCAATATGTGTTTTCTATTTTCATTGATAAAAATGGACTAGATGACATTTATTAATACAAAGCACAACCAAAAATCATTCTTAGTTGTTGGAGACTACTAATATATTAAAGTTTTTAAACTATGCCTTTTAACAGTATAATTTTAAAACAATTTATTATTTGCTTAAGGATAAATATGTTTGTATGTAGATATGGCAGCCTTTGAAATACCTCTAGTATAGCAGAGGCAAAAAGAACACAAAGCTAGAAAGAGCATTGCGATTAGTTTCTTAAGAGTCTAACATTTTTAAAGTTCTCTACAGATTTTCCTAACATGTTTTAATTAAAAACAAACCTTTAACAAGTTATATAAGTAAACATTTTAAATGTTGACATGGTATTTTTATCAAAATATACCAAGGAGGATTATGCTGAACTTAATTAGAAATTACATGTCTTTAGCTTTTTAAGGATTAAATGTATGGATAATCACTGCTGTACAATAAATAATTTGCACTACTTTACATTCTGTGTCCACAGGAAGGTGTATCTTTCACCAGTATACTCATTTTTAATATGCTGGGCTGATAATAAAAGCAAATATTTATGGTTGACTCCCATGTTCAATAAAACAAATTGTGCAAGTTGCTTAAGCTCATTAGCATCTCACACAGAAAAAGAGACTGTGCCTACTAGTTGACATAGTTGGCTATTTGCTCAAATAAAATTTAATCAATATCACTGTGACATTCCACAATATAGAATTAGCTTGACAAAATTTAAACTCTTAAAAAAAGATCTGTAATCTAGTTTTCATTTTATCATTTATAAACTTTCCTCTAAAAGAGGTTTTTTTTTTTTTTTGGAGGGCTGGCAGTGAGGTATGAGGGATCTTAGTTCTCCCAATAGGGATGGAACCCATGCTGTCTGCAGTGGAAGCTTGGAGCCCTAACCACTGGACTGCCAGGGAATTCCAATTTTCCTCTAACTGAGTCGGACAAGACCTTTTTCCTCAGCCAACTGTGAATGTCAGTGTGACCATATCAAGTTCATCATCACTGTATATACCAAGAATACATTTTTTGTTAAGCAAATTGATATAACTTTTATGCTTAAATTATAAAACAAGGTATTCTGGAGATGATATATAACAACTATAACAGAGAAAATCAGAAAAGGAGTACGTCAAGGCTGTATATTGTCACCCTGCTTATTTAACTTATATGCAGAGTACATCATGAGAAATGCTGGACTGGATGAAGCACAAGCTGGAATCAAGATCACTGGGAGAAATATCAATAACCTCAGGTGTGCAGGTAACACCACCCTTATGGCAGAAAGCAAAGAGGAAATAAAGAGCCTCTTGATGAAAGTGAAAGAGGAGAGTGAAAAAGTTGGCTTAAAACTCAACATTCAGAAAACTAAGATCATGGGATCTGGTCCCATCACTTATGGCAAATAGATGGGGAAACAATGGAAACTGAGAGACTTTAGACAGCATATTAAAAGGCAGAGACATTACTTTGCCAACAAAGGTCCGTACATTCAAAGCTATAGTTTTTCCAGTAGTCATGTATGGATGTGAGAGTTGGACTATAAAGAAAGCTGAGTGTCGAAGAATTGATGCTTTTGAACTGTGGTGTTGGAGAAGACTCTTAAGAGTCCCTTGGACTGCAAGGAGATCCAACCAGTCCATTCTAAAGGGAATCAGTCCTGAATATTCATTGGAGAGACTGATGCTGAAGCTGAAACTCCAATCCTTTGGCCACCTGATGCAAAGAACTGACTCTTTTGAAAAGACCCTGAAGGCAGGAGGAGAAGGGGATGACAGAGGATGCGATGGTTGGATGGCATCACTGACTCAATGGACATGAGTTTGAGGCAACTCTGGGAGTTGGTGATGGACAGGGAGGCCTGGCGTACTGAAGTCCATGGGATCGCAAAGAGTCAGACACAACTGAGCGACTGAACTGAACTGAATAGAGCAATATCTGTAAGCCTTCTATGGTGCTAGAGTGTGGTAAGAACTTTAAAAGATACTCTTATTTAATACACCCAAAATGCATACGAGGTAGGTACTTTGAGTCTCATTTTTAAAGATGAGAAAACTAAAAGTTCATCTCCTATCCAATGTCCTGTAATGAGTAAGTGACAGAGTTAGCATTCATACTTATATGTCAGACTTCAAAGCTGTTAAATCTTTTTCAGTAAAAATTATATCTGTAAAATTCACTTATTAGATTTAATTTCAAACAACCTAATATTGAGATTTTTAAAAAGACTTCTATTTTTTAAATTTTTATTTTTTATTTTAAACTGACTTCTGAAGCAGCATTCACTGAATAGAAAAAGGCTGTCATCAACTATTTTATATACTTCTCACAAAGAAGATGATATGTAGAAACAAGTAGAGTTATTATACACTTATCTCTTAAAAATGTGTTTGTTTTTAAAGTAATCTGAATCCTCAAGTAATTGAGATACAGTTACTATATCTTACCTTCGAGGAGGAATGTTAACATCTGCCAGTGTATACAGAGGTGTTAGGCTTGAAACAAGATAATGCAGTTTAGGAAAAGGAACTAAATTCATGCTGATTTCATTCAGGTCCATATTAAGGGATCCTTCAAACCTGGCAGAGCTAAAAAATTAACATTAAAACATGAAAAATATTAATGTAGCTTGATTTAGTCAGCAGGCACTTTCTTACTTTTGTACACTGTACTTCAGTAGGGAATATATGCTTTTTCTGTATTAGTGAAATTTAGTATCATCAACATAAAGATAATTAAAATATAACACAACATCTACAGCAATTCTTATTTCTGGATTATCTAAAGTATAACAGCTGTTAATTATATACATAATTAATTATATACAGCTGTTAATTATATACATAAAATGTTTACTTTTAAGACAGACTTTAATTATATACATAGCTGTTAATTATATACATAAAATGTTTACTTTTAAGACAGACTTCAGATTGAATCAAATACATATAGTTCAATAGTTAATTCTATGAATCTTACTATTAATAAATTCCCCCAGGGTTTGCTTATATGTGCTATAATTTGGAATAATGCCAAAGTAATCTTTCAGATCAAAGTCAACGAAATACTTTGGACCAGCTAATAAAGTTATATATCAGCTAGTTTAAAAGGTTAATTTACAGAAAGGAAAAGAAAAAAATTTTGCTTTTGTCTAACCAAGTGTTTCTCAGGTATATCTCCCACAAAACCTATTATCATTTAACACCTAGTAATATTTCATGGAATGTACTTGGGGAAAATGCTGCTCTGGAGTCAGTGAAAATAAAATTCTGATCTATCATTCACAGATCTGAAAATACTAGACAAATTAAAATTTTGTAAATAAAAATTTTAAAAAGTTTCTACAACTTAGACTAACTAAGAAATGCCACTGCAAAACATCACCAAAAAAACACAGTGAAGTTTTTAAACTGCCCTTAGGTACACTGTGAGTAGAATTACCTTGTTAAATTGAGCAGCAAATTTGCCACAATGTTGTTCATTGCATCAAAGGGTTTCTCCTGCCGCTTTTTAAAAACTCCAGTACTTGAAGTAACCAGACTCTTTGGCTTTATAGCTGCACCCAACTTTCCAGAATTCACCATGAGGTCAATTTTGCTAATGATGTCAAATAAAGACTTTTAAGGGAAAAATATTGGGAAAGAAGCTAATTAAGAAGGGAAGACATAGATGACAATTCTTCCAGGAAGACAAAAAAAAAAACAAAAATCAATTTAAACTTATTTTTTCTCTTAGATGGAAAGGCTGAAAAGTGGAGATTGTTTCACATAAACACATAAGCATGACACAAGACTGAATGTATACACAATATGTCCATAAATCACAATGCCATTTCTTACTTGGTTGTCAATGGGCAAAACACAGTCTGCATGCTCATTAAGTTCCTTCATTGCCAAGATGCTATTGTAAGGTGAGGTTATGACATCATCCTCACCAGAAGGATAAATTGAAGTCACGAATCTGTATACTTCTGGGAATTCATCCTCGAGCACCTTTAAAAGAAATGTGCCAAGTCCAGATCCTGTTCCTGAGGATTAAGATTTCAAAAAGAAAACAGCATAAATGGTTCAGAATGTAATTGTAAAGAACCTGGATTTCTGTGGGGGTATATTTGGTAAAAATATTTATTAAAGACAATTTTCAACTCATACCTGTGATTATATATATATTAACTAATTAATTTCAGATAAAGGAATGAAGACAATATAGGTAGTGAGACTTAAAGTCATGAATTCAATCTCTGGGTCTGGCTATGATGATAAGAGATCTTTCTACACTTCACACTTTTTTATATTTAAATTATATCTATATGATGCCAAGAGAACTGATCGAAGAGTAAAAAATTCACCTAAGACAGCATTCAGTCTACACTCGATGTTAAGCAACTTAAAAAAACCAAACTATCTTGACATCTGTAGTGTAGCACCTACACAATCTTAATGATGAATGGTATCATGACATGAAGCAACTTAAAAACATGGAGTTAAAACGGTTTAAAGCTAAGCATGACCAACTATAATTTACATAACTTTAAAACAGGAAGTTTTTTTACTATCTGTCTAAAAGCAGAAACTCTAAGAATTCCATTCAGGTAACTTTCTGACACACAGAGTTCTATTTACACAAATTTAGATATTTTTAAGAACTTAAAACTTAAAGAGAGAAAACTGGAATCCTTTATCCTGGTGCTTTTCAATGTATGGCTTGTGAACCGTTAGTGGGTTATAAACCTAATTTATAAGACCACGACTAGTATTCTCCTTTCTTAAATGAAACAGAAGAAATATGAGTAAGTCACATGTAGTGCCGGTAAATGACCTTCTGTTTTAGCCTGTGCATGCTTGTGTGTGTGTGCTGGGCTGTGATGTAAAATGTACTTCTTGCTATTCTGACGAAAGAAAAGTTTAAAAGCCAATGCTCTAACCCCATGTGAATAAATATTAAAAGGTTATGATGTTAAAAATATTAGATGAAAGTGACGGATATTTTTTGGGTTAGAAAGAGATTTTTTTGGGTTAATCCTTAATAAGGACTTTCTAAGCATTATAAAACGGAGAAGGCAATGGCACCCCACTCCAGTACTCTTGCCTGGAACATCCCATGGACGGAGGAGCCTGGTGGGCTGCAGTCCATGGGGTCGCTGAGTCGGACACGACTGAGCGACTTCACTTTCACTTCTCACTTTCATGCATTGGAGAAGGAAATGGCAACCCACTCCAGTGTTCTTGCCTGGAGAATCCCAGGGACGGGGGAGCCTGGTGGGCTACCGTCTATGGGGTCACACAGAGTCGGACACGACTGAAGTGACTTAGCAGCAGCAGCAGCAAGCATTATAAAAAACCAAAGCCATTATAGAAAAAGACAGTTTTGATTCCATTAAAAATAAAATTCCTCTCTCCATATATATGAAAAAAAAAAAGCAAACTAAGAAAAAAATCTTCAAAACATATGATGGAGGACTAAATTTCTTTAATAAAGAGAGTTACAAATCAACAGTAAAAAACATGAATAATGCAATGGAAAAATGAGCTAAGGATAGAAATTGTAGTAATTATAATTATTACAATAAAATAAACCAAATAGCAAATAGATGTAAAGATGCTCAACCTTTCATCTAATTAAAAATGCAAATTAACACAATATAATTTTGACTATATTAATGTCTCATAATACGCAGTGTTGGTGACAGTGTGGGGAAATAAACTCATAAATTGTTGCTAATAATACAGATTGGCATAGTATTGTGGCAAGATAATTTAGTAGTATCAATCAAAACTTAAAATGTACCAACAAACTTTGGTTCCACTTTCCTATCGAGGAATATTGCTTACAGCTATTGTGGCACAAACGAACAAAGATGCAGATACC
This sequence comes from Cephalophus harveyi, assembly GCA_006410635.1. Taxonomy (NCBI): domain Eukaryota; kingdom Metazoa; phylum Chordata; class Mammalia; order Artiodactyla; family Bovidae; genus Cephalophus; species Cephalophus harveyi. The sequence continues at coordinate 261,081 of SJYT01021118.1, forward strand.
AAATGTTCGCTGGCGATTTTTATGTCGTAACTAAAACCATGAACAATCTGACATCCATTAATGAGGGACTGACTTCAAAAATTATTACATATTTACACAATCGGACAGGGCTGATATTAAAAAATGTTCAGAAACAATTTAAGGTGAAAATATGGTGGAGTAATACGGATTGCATGATCTTACTTATGTAAAAACACACAAAATGTGCACAGAAAATATCTGGAAGGAGAGACACTGGCAAACTTGATTATCTGTGAGGAGAGAGATTAGGGATTAGATGTGGGAAAAGACTTCATTTTTAATCTTCAATATTGTTTCAAGTATATTTGCCATTTTCAGTGAACTGTGAATAAAGTATATTCTACTGAGATTCTGAGTAATAAAGGGATATAGAAAGTTACCATAAAGAACTATAAATCAAACTAGTATTTTTTGGAAAACTTACTCAAAATCTGCAGGTTAATTATGTCAGTACAAAGAAAACTAGTTTCTTAATTTAATTATTATAATGGCCTTCTAAAGGCATGGTTACACTGCAATTTTAGTTTTCAAATACTATCATACTGAATAATAATGAAAGTCAATTGTACATAACCTGCTGGATACAGAAATCTTAATCTCAGCTTGGAAGAAAAAAGTGTGGCAAATTTTTCTTTTAAAATAGGCTGATTCTCTTTTGAAATTAGCAAATTATGATCAGTTTCTACTTCATGGAACAGAGGAACAAAATACTTCATTGGCAAGTTTGCCAGTGTCTCTCCTTTCAGATATTTTCTGTGCATATTTTGTGTGTTTTTACATACTTTTACTTTCTTTCCCTGGGAAAGAAAGCAATGCAGATCATTTATTCTAGGTTAAGGTGGTTAATTACCATGTAAGGAATGATTTAAAGGAGCTAAGAAGATTTCTTTTACTTATTTCTCTTACTGAACACAAGAAAGGGCTGAAGGTGGTTAAAGAAAGGGTACTGATATTCTTCTGCAAGCACATCTATGAATATGCACAAATACTTAGCTCTAGTTAGGGTGCAGAATCACATAAGAAAACTCTTAGGAGAAAGGCAGCATTCTCAAAAAGCTTATACTGAAATCTACTTTCCACTGAAGATAGAAAAAAAGTTTTTTCAGATTCAGTTCTATTGGCTCTTTAAATGCTTTTAAGTTTGTAAAAAATGGCTAGAGTGACACAATTTGACAAAAATTTAAGATAAAAAGCTGTTATGTATATGCATTTATAAACACACTCTTAATTCTTAATAGTTCTTTTTAAAGTAAAGGCCTGAAAATAAGACTTATGTTGACAAAATGAATACCCACTTGCATTTTCACACTGTAATAGACAAATGATTGAATAATTTTACCTCCTCCCATTGAATGTATTATAAAAAAACACTGCAAACAATCACAGTGCTCTGCTGACTTTCTCAGTTTCTCTAAAATCTTTTCCTGATAAAGACTGCCAAACACTTTGTGACCCACAGCCCTAGAAAAAAGAATACAGATTAAAAAAAAAATCTTGTATTTATTATTTCAAGATTTTATTATTTCTGACTTAAAAGACTATAAACTTGAAAAGGTATTTTTATTGTTTTAAGTAAATTCTATTCCTGTTTAATATCAATAAATCATATTATATAATCTCAAAGATACTTGGTAGAAAATTGAGCAAATAAACACACACACACATATATC
>SJYT01021118.1:272778-360921 GCA_006410635.1 Cephalophus harveyi
TGAACTGACAAGTAATATCACAGGAAATGTAAACAGTACAGTTTTCTTTCAAAAGTTAGCCATTATTGAATGCATTAACAAGATACTCTCAGGGAAATTTTCAGCATTCCTTTTAGTGAAACTTTATTTCAAGGTCAAGTAAAAGAACACACATTAAAGGTTCTTTTTATTTCTTGATATAAAGGAATAGAAAGGAAATGAAGTCCTGCTCTGCTGAATGATATGAGAATATTAATGACAAGAGAATATGCTTTCAATAATGAGAAAAACAAACAAAAAGATAGACAACTTCTTTACAGCTATCAACTGTTATTATCCTTTGAAAAATTGTATCCCAAACTGCTGACATAAAAATAATCATTATGCTATGTGATAAACTTTAACCCCATCTTACCTGGTATCCACATTTCTAAAGAAGCTGCTTATTGCCTCATCATAAATCCCTTTCTAAAAAGAAAAAATACATGTATTGGTATTTGATTACATTTAGCCTCTTTTCCAAATTAAGTCCTTTTAAGTTAAGGATTATTAATTTAATTATTCCTCAATACTTTAAAGGCTGGCATACAGCTACAATTAAAAAAAAAGCAAATAAATCATAAAATGCTTAGATTCATTCTTCCAGTCTAGAGAAGAGGAAATATAGTGAGATCTTTGGATTAAATTTAGCTGATGGTCATGAAGAATGATGACTTCACAGAATTGTAGAACAGGTGCATCAAATGAAAGCTTTCCTTAGATTCCTGGCAATCATTTAAAAAGCTAACTGATTAAATTAAGGATTACAATACCACACCTGTTACCTATTAATGCAGAGTGGCCTGCTGCAGTCCATGAAGTCAGAATCGGACATGACTTAGCGACTGAACAGCTACTTCCACATATGCTACATCATTGTTCCTCACAAGAACCCTGACAAAGATGCAACTCTGAGAATTAAGACTAAGGCCTCTGGCCAGTGTTCCTTAAGACTGTTGTGTGTCTAACGCCAACTTAAATTTGTCCTTAACATTTGTCCATAAGTTTGAGTCACTTTGCTGTGCAGAAGAAATAACCACAACATTGTAACTCAACCATGTTGTCGTTGTTTTAGTTGCTAAGTCGCGTCCCACTCTTTCGCGACCTCATGGACTGTCACCCGCCAGGCTCCCCTGTCCACGGGGTTCCTAGGGTCTCTTACATCTGCATTGGCAGGTGGGTTCTTTACCACTAGCGCCACCTGGGAACCACCAACAATACTGGAGTGTGTTGCCGTTCCCTACTCCAGGTAAACTTCCTGACCCAGGGATCAAACCCCCGTCTCCTGCATTGGCAGGCGGATTCTTTACCGCGGAGCCCCCAAGGAAGCCCCCACATCAACTGTACTTCAATAAAATGTAAAAACAAAAACCAGTTTGCCCTCTACCAAGAAGATCTCATATAAAAATACTGGCCAGACAAGAGCTCACAGAGAGTGATTCCTGCTTATTTTTTGGAAGAGCCTCAGTGAGAGATCTGGGGTGCGGGTGGGGAGTTAGGGTTAGCCGTACCTTGTTGACGGCGGCGTGCTCCCTTAGCGCCAGGTCCCAGAAGCAGCAGCCGATCTGGTTTCCGCACTGGCCGACTGTGCCCAGGAATGAAAGAGAACAGACATTAGGCGGAAAAAAAAGGGCCACTCGCTTCGGCGGGGACTGGGTCCCCATCCTCCCAAGGAGGCTTACCCTGTACGACCACCGACTGGGTCATGCTTCGGCACGGCCAGCCCACCGCACCCGAGCCCGCGCCGGCCTCCGTATTCCGCGCCCACCAACGGGCGCTCTCCAAGGGGGCGGGGCGGCCGTAAGTCACTCCGCTGCCGCAAGTCGCCGCCGTCGCTCCGCTCCTCTCTAGGTTCAGATAAAGATTTTACGTCAGAAGGCCGCGCAAGTGTACTTGCGCCTCACCGTTACCATAGCGACTGGGCCTCCGGACCGCGGATCCTCGCTGCCTTGTCAACATCTTTGAGCGTCGGCAGCTCCGGAGGCCGTGGTAACTGGCGGGTAACTAGGCTTTGGAGTGGGATTTTAAAACACGTGTCTTTAAAGCTGTCTTGATCTGTCACAGGTTTAGTCTTCGTTCCCAGTTTTAATGCTCGAGTCAGTGGGTCAAATTCCGTTTATTCCGATTACTTGAGACGCTGAGTTACTTTATTCAACAAGCCCTTTGTTCTGATAGAAAATAGACTGTGGATGAGCACAAAGAAACCCCAGACCGACAGACGTGTCAGGGTACAGCCGAAACTAGGTGATTATACCCTCTGACTAAAATGGCGCTTCAGAGACCTAAGCTGTGTATGGTGAAGCCGCATGCTCCCAACATTAACTTATAGACCTTCTGGAGGATTCAGAAGAAATTAAGACATAGATCCAGCTCCAAGAAGCTTGCAGTCTAATTGAAGATACACATGAAATACTCAAAAAAATTGTGACCATGTTGTGTAGCGCTGAGTATAAGTGTAATAGGATTCAGTGGGTGAGGATATAAACAAGTAAATAGAAGGTTGGAGAGCTGCTGTTCAGTTGATCTCAACTTGCTTTTCCTGGGTTTGGCTAGGATTAGCATCCAAGGCCTCCACTTACTGACATTCTGTCTTTCAACCTCTTCACCTAGCATTCAAGTTCGTTAGCAAATCAGCTGCTTTCTAGGTTATCACAGTTTTCCAAAGATTTTTTCCAATAGGTTTGCCACTGAACAACTTAGATAACTATCATTATCTTTAAAGTTTCCAGGAATAATTTTCTTGATACTTGCTGCTTGACTGCTATGCTAGTGACTTACATTTTATGTTTTTATTATGGCAGGACCTAAGTCTGTATTGGAGAAGGAAATGGCAACCCACTCCAGTATTCTTACCTGGACAACCCCATGGACAGAGGAGCCTGGCGGGCTACTGTCCATGGGATCGCAAGAGTCAGACATGACTGAGCAGCATTCACAAGTCTGTATAAGTCAGGATAAAACTAGTCACATGGGCTCCAAGTAATCATAAGGAGGGCAGGGATTACAATTTCTGGAAAACAGAAAACCGAAAATACTTGATGAACAAGGTTTGGAAGTACACCACAAGCACTTGCAAACATGACACCAAAACACAGTATCTGTGGCAGGCAGGGGAGAAAAAAAGGAAAATGACTTTAAATGGAAATGTAGACCTACTCCAAGGGATAAAGACCACTGAAAATGATATATATGTGGGTAGATACAAAATATTTGTCTTGAAAAATTTCTTAAAGAGATGATTGCTTAAAGAAGAAATGATGATATGTTGTGGGGTTTATGGTGTATGTAGAAGTATATATAACAACAAAGTAATGCAGGACGTGAGAGGGGAAATAGAATATACTCCTGTAATTTTCTCGCATTAAAACTGGTATAATGTTATTGAAGGCATGCTGAAATGTTAAGATGTATACCTTAAGCCTTAAAGTAATCCAGAGCAACATTCAGGGTTGTATAGCAATACACCAATAAAGGAGATAAAATAGATTCATAAAAGATATTCAGTTGTTTGTTTCAAAAGTACAGAATAAGAACAAAGGGGGAACAAAAAATAGATGGCACAAATAGAATATAAATAGCAAGAAAGCAGATTTATGTTCAGTCATATCTATCACATTACATATACATGCATGCTCAGTCACCGCCTGTCTGACTCTGCAACCCCATGGACTGTAGCCCATCAGGCTCCTTCATCCATGTAACCTTCTAGGCAAGAATACTGGAGTGGGTTGCCATTTCCTACTCCAAGATCATGTTACATATAAATAATCAAAACATTCTAATTTAAAAGTCAGAGATCATCAGGGTGGATTTTTAAAAGCAAGACTTAACTGAATACTGGTTATAAAACAGCTACATTGGATATAAAGGTTAAAACGAAAACTATAGGAAAAGATAAATTATATGAATGAGTAGAAAGTAGCTATGTAAATTTTAGAGTAGATTTTAGAGCAAGGGATATTAAAACTAAAACTGTAGGAAGAGATACATTACACTAATACTAGTGAGTAGAAAGTAGCTATGTAAGTTTTAGAGTAGATTTCAGAGCAGAGAATATTACTAGGGATAAAGAAAGAGAATAAAAATTTATCCAGAGTTCATAATACTACTAAAAATTTATGAGCCTAATAAGAGTTTGAAAATATATGAAGCAAAAACTGGCAGAATAGAAAAGAGAAACATATTTATAATTATAGTTGGATATTTCAATATCCTTATTTCAATAATTGATAAACTAGTATACAGAAAATAACGTAGAAGACTTGAAAAACTGTCAATCATCTGATTACATGTATAGAACATGTCACCCAACAGCAGCAGGATACACATTCTTTTTCAGTGTACATGGAACATTTGCCAGATAGTCCATATTCTGGCCATAAACAGGTCTCAGTAAATTTAAAAGAATTAAAATAATACAAAGAATGTTCTCTGATAACAATGGAATCAAGAAATCAGTAACAGATATTAATAACTAGAATATTCCCAGATATTTGAAAACAAAATATCACTGTTCTGAAGGGCTTTTCTGGTACTTCAGATGATAAAGAATCTGCTATCAATGTGGGAGACCCAAGTCTGATCCCTGGGTTGAGAAGATCTCAGGAAAGTTCCCCTGGAGAAGGAAATGGCAGCCCACTCCAGTATTCTTGCCTGGAGAATTCTATAGACAGAGAAGGCTGGTGGACTGTGCTTCATGGGGTCACAAGGAGTCGGACAAGACTAAGTGACTAACACTAACAAATAACCCATAGGTGAAAGAAGAAACCAGAAAGAAAAAAAAAGTTTAACTGAAGGAATTGAAAATAAAAAATTTCAAAATTTGTGTAATGAAGCTAAAGCAGTGCTTTGACTGAGATTTATAGAATTAAATGCTTATGTTAATAAAATAGTTATCAAATCAATGATCTACACTTCTATTTTAAGAAACTAGACAAAAACAAACCCAAAGTGAACAGTAAAAAGGAAGTGCGAAAGATTGGAGTTGAAATCAAATAGAAAGCAGAAAATTTAATAGAGAAAAATCACTGAAACCTAAATATATTTTCCGGGAGATTAAAATTCTTTTGTGGACTCCCTTGTTCATAAGATAAAGTCTAAACTCTTTAACTGAGTTCATATTCCTGCTTGATTCAACCACTACTTACTCTTTCTGACCTGGTTTCTTTGTTCTGTTTTTTAGGTTTTCTATTTTCCTTTCTGTTGGCACATGACCTTTGTACATGCTGTTTCCTCTGTTAGCCCCCTTCCCAAATGTTTCAGTGTCTTTGCTTCCCACTCATTTCCACCTAGTTAATGCCTGCTCATCCTCTAGATTTTGTCCTAGTCTAGTGTGCTCTCCCCTAACCTGGAAACTCCACTAGGACAGACACTGTATTTGATTTGCTCACTATTTTATCTTTAGTACTTAACACATGCCTGGCTTATGGTGGATTATCAGCAAATACATATTTTTTTGTATGAATGAGGTAAGTCTAATAATGGATCTGTTTTCTTAGGATATGACCAGTTCAAACATTACTCTTTTTCTGTATCTCATGAATCAATATCCTGAAGAGTGAAAGATCGCTTATTCTTGGGCTTATGAGAACTGAGAGAGACTATTTAGAGGTTTCACCATTTTTTCGCTGTTGATAATTTGCTTATTCATCCCTTTCTCTGTGACTATACTCTGATGTATATACTCATACTGGATAGTTTCATCATTAAGATTACTTTGTGGTTTGTTTTGTTGTGTCATCCATATTAAAGAAGAAACTTGGCACAACTTGTGCCAAATAAACTAATTTAAAATGATAAATTGGGGGAATTTAAGAACATTGCACTTCCCTGGTGGCTCAGACCATAAAGCGTCTGCCTGAAGTGCGGGAGATCCGGGTTTGATTCCTGGATCGGGAAGATCCCCTGGAGAAAGAAATGGCAATCCACTCCAGCACTCCTGCCTGGAAAATTCCATGGACGGAGGAGCCTGATAGGCTACAGTCCATGGGGTTGCAAAGAATTGGACACGACTGAGCGACTTCACTTTTACTTTCACTTTCAAGAACATTCCACTTGCAAATACCTTATTTTGCAGTTTAAAGGTAGTGTCAATATGTCAGTGATTGAAAAGTGAAATCAATGCCTCAGCACTCTGATTTTAAGAATTATGCAAAAAGATAAGAGACCTTGTGCTGATTGAAATTTTGTATCCCAGGCATTAGCTTTTTATTCCTCAAAACAACTCCATGATGTAGGAATTAGTACCATTTTACAAGCTTAGTGATTTGCTCAGTCTCAGAGCTAACATGGTGTTCAAATTTAAACCTAATTCTAATGCCAAAAGCCATGAGTTCCACACTGCCACCTCCATAAATAATTCAAACTGTTAAAAAACATTTTGCCATCCTAAGGACCAAATGTTTGGTCCTAGTGATATATCAGCTAATAATGGCTAGCAATTATTTCTCTCTATCTCTTATCTAGTTTATCTGACCATGACAGTTAAATGATTTCTGTGACTAAAATTGTGATAAACTCTTTAGAAATAGCACCCTAGTAAGAAAGAGAAGGTAGAATTAAGGTTTTGTCTAACATCAACTTAATTATGGAAAATGCTATTTTCCTACTGTATAAAGCTTATGAAAGCAGAACAGTAGGAACTTAGCATAAAATTTAGGTAGTAAAAAAGACTTTCATTAAATGCAAAAAATGCTCACTAGCATTTAATAGTTCAATCATCGCTAAGAAAACTGAAAAAAATTGATTAGCTGAAAAGTAATTTTCTGGCTTAAGTGTTAAACTTAAGTATTACACTCAGTATGGTAAGCTGTTGTTGATACAGAGATTGGGAGAGAGAGGTTGGTCCAGAAGATAAGTTTCAGCTTGTTGCTGGAATGACAAATTGAGACATTTTATTCTCTAGCAGGTAGGAAACTGTATGATAGAATCTCTGACGTCATAATTTCTGGGTGTCACTGGGCTCTTTGATCATCATTCATTTGGCAAAGATGGTGTGAACAGAGGAGAGTCTCAGAGTTCAGGGAACAGAAGAGAGGGGATCCTATGAGATGTGTTCTCCCTTTCTCAATTGTCATTATTCCTGTCATTTAGACGGCGTGCTCCCTTAGCGCCAGGTCCCAGAAGCAGCATCCGACCTGGTTTCCGCACTGGCCCACTGTGCCCAAGAAGGAAAGAGAACAGACATTAGGCGGAAAAAAGGGCCACTCGCCTCGGCGGCGACTGGGTCCCTATCCTCCCAAGGAGGCTTACCCTGTACGACCACCGACTGGGTCATGCTTCGGCACGGCCAGCCCACCGCACCCGAGCCAGCGCCGGCCTCCGTATTCCGCGCCCACCAACGGGCGCTCTCCAAGGGGCGGGGCGGCCGTAAGTCACTCCGCTGCCGCAAGTCGCCGCCGTCGCTCCGCTCCTCTCTAGGTTCAGATTAAGATTTTCCGTCAGAAGGCCGCGCAAGTGTACTTGCGTCTCACCGTTACCATAGCGACTGGGCCTCCGGACCGCGGATCCTCGCTGCCTAGTCAACATCTTTGAGCGTCTGCAGCTCCGGAGGCCGTGGTAACTGGCGGGTAACTAGGCCTTGGAGTGGGATTTTAAAACACGTGTCTTTAAAGCTGTCTTGATCTGTCAGAGGTTTAGTCTTCGTTCCCAGTTTTAATGCTCGAGTCAGTGGGTCAAATTCCGTTTATTCCGATTACTTGAGACGCTGAGTNTCGCTGCCTTGTCAACATCTTTGAGCGTCGGCAGCTCCGGAGGCCGTGGTAACTGGCGGGTAACTAGGCTTTGGAGTGGGATTTTAAAACACGTGTCTTTAAAGCTGTCTTGATCTGTCACAGGTTTAGTCTTCGTTCCCAGTTTTAATGCTCGAGTCAGTGGGTCAAATTCCGTTTATTCCGATTACTTGAGACGCTGAGTTACTTTATTCAACAAGCCCTTTGTTCTGATAGAAAATAGACTGTGGATGAGCACAAAGAAACCCCAGACCGACAGACGTGTCAGGGTACAGCCGAAACTAGGTGATTATACCCTCTGACTAAAATGGCGCTTCAGAGACCTAAGCTGTGTATGGTGAAGCCGCATGCTCCCAACATTAACTTATAGACCTTCTGGAGGATTCAGAAGAAGTTAAGACATAGATCCAGCTCCAAGAAGCTTGCAGTCTAATTGAAGATACACATGAAATACTCAAAAAAATTGTGACCATGTTGTGTAGCGCTGAGTATAAGTGTAATAGGATTCAGTGGGTGAGGATATAAACAAGTAAATAGAAGGTTGGAGAGCTGCTGTTCAGTTGATCTCAACTTGCTTTTCCTGGGTTTGGCTAGGATTAGCATCCAAGGCCTCCACTTACTGACATTCTGTCTTTCAACCTCTTCACCTAGCATTCAAGTTCGTTAGCAAATCAGCTGCTTTCTAGGTTATCACAGTTTTCCAAAGATTTTTTCCAATAGGTTTGCCACTGAACAACTTAGATAACTATCATTATCTTTAAAGTTTCCAGGAATAATTTTCTTGATACTTGCTGCTTGACTGCTATGCTAGTGACTTACATTTTATGTTTTTATTATGGCAGGACCTAAGTCTGTATTGGAGAAGGAAATGGCAACCCACTCCAGTATTCTTGCCTGGACAACCCCATGGACAGAGGAGCCTGGCGGGCTACTGTCCATGGGATCGCAAGAGTCAGACATGACTGAGCAGCATTCACAAGTCTGTATAAGTCAGGATAAAACTAGTCACATGGGCTCCAAGTAATCATAAGGAGGGCAGGGATTACAATTTCTGGAAAACAGAAAACCGAAAATACTTGATGAACAAGGTTTGGAAGTACACCACAAGCACTTGCAAACATGACACCAAAACACAGTATCTGTGGCAGGCAGGGGAGAAAAAAAGGAAAATGACTTTAAATGGAAATGTAGACCTACTCCAAGGGATAAAGACCACTGAAAATGATATATATGTGGGTAGATACAAAATATTTGTCTTGAAAAATTTCTTAAAGAGATGATTGCTTAAAGAAGAAATGATGATATGTTGTGGGGTTTATGGTGTATGTAGAAGTATATATAACAACAAAGTAATGCAGGACGTGAGAGGGGAAATAGAATATACTCCTGTAATTTTCTTGCATTAAAAGTGGTATAATGTTATTGAAGGCATGCTGAAATGTTAAGATGTATACCTTAAGCCTTAAAGTAATCCAGAGCAACATTCAGGGTTGTATAGCAATACACCAATAAAGGAGATAAAATAGATTCATAAAAGATATTCAGTTGTTTGTTTCAAAAGTACAGAATAAGAACAAAGGGGGAACAAAAAATAGATGGCACAAATAGAATATAAATAGCAAGAAAGCAGATTTATGTTCAGTCATATCTATCACATTACATATACATGCATGCTCAGTCACCGCCTGTCTGACTCTGCAACCCCATGGACTGTAGCCCATCAGGCTCCTTCATCCATGTAACCTTCTAGGCAAGAATACTGGAGTGGGTTGCCATTTCCTACTCCAAGATCATGTTACATATAAATAATCAAAACATTCTAATTTAAAAGTCAGAGATCATCAGGGTGGATTTTTAAAAGCAAGACTTAACTGAATACTGGTTATAAAACAGCTACATTGGATATAAAGGTTAAAACGAAAACTATAGGAAAAGATAAATTATATGAATGAGTAGAAAGTAGCTATGTAAATTTTAGAGTAGATTTTAGAGCAAGGGATATTAAAACTAAAACTGTAGGAAGAGATACATTACACTAATACTAGTGAGTAGAAAGTAGCTATGTAAGTTTTAGAGTAGATTTCAGAGCAGAGAATATTACTAGGGATAAAGAAAGAGAATAAAAATTTATCCAGAGTTCATAATACTACTAAAAATTTATGAGCCTAATAAGAGTTTGAAAATATATGAAGCAAAAACTGGCAGAATAGAAAAGAGAAACATATTTATAATTATAGTTGGATATTTCAATATCCTTATTTCAATAATTGATAAACTAGTATACAGAAAATAACGTAGAAGACTTGAAAAACTGTCAATCATCTGATTACATGTATAGAACATGTCACCCAACAGCAGCAGGATACACATTCTTTTTCAGTGTACATGGAACATTTGCCAGATAGTCCATATTCTGGCCATAAACAGGTCTCAGTAAATTTAAAAGAATTAAAATAATACAAAGAATGTTCTCTGATAACAATGGAATCAAGAAATCAGTAACAGATATTAATAACTAGAATATTCCCAGATATTTGAAAACAAAATATCACTGTTCTGAAGGGCTTTTCTGGTACTTCAGATGATAAAGAATCTGCTATCAATGTGGGAGACCCAAGTCTGATCCCTGGGTTGAGAAGATCTCAGGAAAGTTCCCCTGGAGAAGGAAATGGCAGCCCACTCCAGTATTCTTGCCTGGAGAATTCTATAGACAGAGAAGGCTGGTGGACTGTGCTTCATGGGGTCACAAGGAGTCGGACAAGACTAAGTGACTAACACTAACAAATAACCCATAGGTGAAAGAAGAAACCAGAAAGAAAAAAAAAGTTTAACTGAAGGAATTGAAAATAAAAAATTTCAAAATTTGTGTAATGAAGCTAAAGCAGTGCTTTGACTGAGATTTATAGAATTAAATGCTTATGTTAATAAAATAGTTATCAAATCAATGATCTACACTTCTATTTTAAGAAACTAGACAAAAACAAACCCAAAGTGAACAGTAAAAAGGAAGTGCGAAAGATTGGAGTTGAAATCAAATAGAAAGCAGAAAATTTAATAGAGAAAAATCACTGAAACCTAAATATATTTTCCGGGAGATTAAAATTCTTTTGTGGACTCCCTTGTTCATAAGATAAAGTCTAAACTCTTTAACTGAGTTCATATTCCTGCTTGATTCAACCACTACTTACTCTTTCTGACCTGGTTTCTTTGTTCTGTTTTTTAGGTTTTCTATTTTCCTTTCTGTTGGCACATGACCTTTGTACATGCTGTTTCCTCTGTTAGCCCCCTTCCCAAATGTTTCAGTGTCTTTGCTTCCCACTCATTTCCACCTAGTTAATGCCTGCTCATCCTCTAGATTTTGTCCTAGTCTAGTGTGCTCTCCCCTAACCTGGAAACTCCACTAGGACAGACACTGTATTTGATTTGCTCACTATTTTATCTTTAGTACTTAACACATGCCTGGCTTATGGTGGATTGTCAGCAAATACATATTTTTTTGTATGAATGAAGTAAGTCTAATAATGGATCTGTTTTCTTAGGATATGACCAGTTCAAACATTACTCTTTTTCTGTATCTCATGAATCAATATCCTGAAGAGTGAAAGATCGCTTATTCTTGGGCTTATGAGAACTGAGAGAGACTATTTAGAGGTTTCACCATTTTTTCGCTGTTGATAATTTGCTTATTCATCCCTTTCTCTGTGACTATACTCTGATGTATATACTCATACTGGATAGTTTCATCATTAAGATTACTTTGTGGTTTGTTTTGTTGTGTCATCCATATTAAAGAAGAAACTTGGCACAACTTGTGCCAAATAAACTAATTTAAAATGATAAATTGGGGGAATTTAAGAACATTGCACTTCCCTGGTGGCTCAGACCATAAAGCGTCTGCCTGAAGTGCGGGAGATCCGGGTTTGATTCCTGGATCGGGAAGATCCCCTGGAGAAAGAAATGGCAATCCACTCCAGCACTCCTGCCTGGAAAATTCCATGGACGGAGGAGCCTGATAGGCTACAGTCCATGGGGTTGCAAAGAATTGGACACGACTGAGCGACTTCACTTTTACTTTCACTTTCAAGAACATTCCACTTGCAAATACCTTATTTTGCAGTTTAAAGGTAGTGTCAATATGTCAGTGATTGAAAAGTGAAATCAATGCCTCAGCACTCTGATTTTAAGAATTATGCAAAAAGATAAGAGACCTTGTGCTGATTGAAATTTTGTATCCCAGGCATTAGCTTTTTATTCCTCAAAACAACTCCATGATGTAGGAATTAGTACCATTTTACAAGCTTAGTGATTTGCTCAGTCTCAGAGCTAACATGGTGTTCAAATTTAAACCTAATTCTAATGCCAAAAGCCATGAGTTCCACACTGCCACCTCCATAAATAATTCAAACTGTTAAAAAACATTTTGCCATCCTAAGGACCAAATGTTTGGTCCTAGTGATATATCAGCTAATAATGGCTAGCAATTATTTCTCTCTATCTCTTATCTAGTTTATCTGACCATGACAGTTAAATGATTTCTGTGACTAAAATTGTGATAAACTCTTTAGAAATAGCACCCTAGTAAGAAAGAGAAGGTAGAATTAAGGTTTTGTCTAACATCAACTTAATTATGGAAAATGCTATTTTCCTACTGTATAAAGCTTATGAAAGCAGAACAGTAGGAACTTAGCATAAAATTTAGGTAGTAAAAAAGACTTTCATTAAATGCAAAAAATGCTCACTAGCATTTAATAGTTCAATCATCGCTAAGAAAACTGAAAAAAATTGATTAGCTGAAAAGTAATTTTCTGGCTTAAGTGTTAAACTTAAGTATTACACTCAGTATGGTAAGCTGTTGTTGATACAGAGATTGGGAGAGAGAGGTTGGTCCAGAAGATAAGTTTCAGCTTGTTGCTGGAATGACAAATTGAGACATTTTATTCTCTAGCAGGTAGGAAACTGTATGATAGAATCTCTGACGTCATAATTTCTGGGTGTCACTGGGCTCTTTGATCATCATTCATTTGGCAAAGATGGTGTGAACAGAGGAGAGTCTCAGAGTTCAGGGAACAGAAGAGAGGGGATCCTATGAGATGTGTTCTCCCTTTCTCAATTGTCATTATTCCTGTCATTTAGGAATTTCAAGGCTCTTTTGAGGAAACAAGAAATAAGAGGTAGTCCAGGCATTAAAGAGAGGTTGTAGAAAGTTCTGCACAGGAAGAACTGGAGAGAAATTTGTAAAAGTGCAGTTTGAGGCCTTTTCAGTGGAATGAGGAATAGGTAGATTAAATTGATCTGGGTTATTAATTAAGGGAAAGCCTGGCAGACAAAGCTAATGAGAAAAATAGCATATGAAGTGAGAAGAATCTCATGTGATTTTGTGCAGATTGATTAGATGGTTTATTTAGAATAGAGATGCAGCATTCATAGATTAAAATATTTAATATTACTAGAAAACAAGGCCATGATGGCAAGAATAAAGCCCTCATATATACTTTAGAGACAATTTTTAGCTACGTTTTAGCTTGTGCTGGAGCTGTGAATTGTGATATTTTATTTGTTAGCAGGTAGGAAACTATGTGAAAGAATCTTCTGATGTCACAATTTCTGGGTGTCACTGGAACATTTGATCATCATTCCTTTGGCAGTTCCAGCCTTCCTTGGAAGGTCAGTAGAAGCAATTGGTTTATTCACCTCCTCAGGAATCAGACTGGGCCTATTTTGGTAAGTCTATGTATCAAATTAGCTGAAACTTAATACTTACATACAATAGTTAAACTAAGCCATAGATTTTTACTATGGCTTTACTAACTTATCATTGAATGTGACGTTTTTTTCCCTCAATAATTGATACACAGTCTATAAAAACTAATATTCAAATTCCAAAGCTTTAATAATTTAGTTTTATTATTACCATCATAAATACTTATTAGGCATAGAATACTGCACTAGGCATAAGAAACAGTTATGAGATATTTTTCACTTTTCCTGTCCTTTGCTGAAGACATGTGAATTTACACAAGATAGAGCTACTATGCTCAGACAGTAAAGGGTCTGCCTGTAATACAGGAGATGCTGGTTTGATCCCTTGGTCGGGAAGATCCTCTGGAGAAGGGACTAGCAACCCACTCTGGTACTATTGCCTGGAAAATTCCATGAACAGGGGAGCCTGGGAGGCTAAAGTCCGTGGGGTCACAGTGTGTCGGAGACGACTGAGCGACTAACATTTTCACTTTCACTTTCCCAGGCACTGTTCTAGGTATTAAGGATTGATCCATGGTGACAAAGACATAGAATGAGAGTGGGGTGGGCGGGGGCGACAACGATTAAGGAAAAACATTTACAGAATTTTAGAGTGCTGGTTCTTAACAGGTGGAGATTTTTTTCCCTTTTTCTACCGAGAGACATTTGGCAATGTCTGAAGACATTTATGACTGTCACAACTTTGGGGGTAGGGTGCTCTTGGTGTGTAAGTAAGTGGAGGCCTTGGATGCTACAGAACTTCCCACAAGGTGCAGGACAGCCTCCTTCCTCCTCAGCAAAAAATTATATGATCCTAAATGTCAGTAGTGTTGCAGTTGAGAAATCCTGAATCAGAGTGATGATAACTGTTATGAAGTAGTAGTAGAGTGCTAAGAAAACATATAGTGGAGGATTATAAAGGGCACCTCTGAGAAAGTGAAATTTAAATTCAGACTTAATGATTTGGCCCTAACAAGTAAAGAGTGGGAGCAGTGAGGTGGGGAAGAATTCCAAGCAGGGGCAACAGTGGGCAGTAAGGAGCTTATTTTGTGTAGCTGTGTGTGTATCATACATATCTCATATATACATTGCATTATATATGTATATATATTTAATGATGCTCAGCAACTGCTAAGTAATAATAGTTAACATCTATTGAGCATGTACTATGTCTTGGCACTGCATTTTACATATATTACTTCATTTAATCCTCATTATTACCCTGGAGGTGGATACCATTACTAAGCTCAGTTTATTTTTGAAAACATACTTGGTTAAGTATCTTTACTAAGATTACATAGTTGGGAAGTGCCAGAACCAGGATTTGAATCCAGGTCAATCCAAGTCTCCTATGGCACTTTCTTAACTAATGCACTGTAAATGTGGAGGAGCAGGGGTTACCGAATGGTCACGAGGGACAGAAGGAATAGCTGTAGATATCATGTAGATGTGAAACGGCTGTGTATCAAAGGAAGAGAAGCGCTTTGATAGGCAGAGAGGCAGGGAGGTCAAGCCTGTTGTTGCCATAAACCAGTCAAAGTCAGATAGTTATTTTTCATATAACAGAAATGGACTTCAGTTATGTTAGCCATAGGGCACAGTTTAATTTTATCATCTAGTGGCCATTTTATATTTGCTCAAGACTTAAAATTGTATGTAAGAGAGAGTTGTATAAATAGAGTGTGTATGCACTTTTATAGATCTTTAAAAATGTCATTTTTCAGAATGTTTCTATGTGCCTGTAGCAGAATTATGTTAAGAATTCCAGAGAGCTTTTTGAAAACAGCTCACTTCTCATCTCCCTTATTTTAACTTTCTAACCTAGGTTTTCAGTGAATTATGCCTTTTCGGTTTGGGACTCAGCCAAGGAGGTTTCCGGTGGAAGGGGGAGATTCTTCAATTGGGCTGGAGCCTGGATTGAGCTCCAGTGCTGCCTGTAATGGGAAAGAGATGTCACCAACCAGGTAAAAAGTCTTCTTACCCTAATAACTGAGGAGACATATATGGCTATCATCAATATGAGCTTTAGTTAACATTGAATTAGTAAGAAAGAAGCCCTGGAATATTGCTATTATTGGTATTTTTTATAAAAGCTTTTTTCTTTTTGATGTGGACCATTTTTTAAACAGCCTTAATTGAATTTGTTACAATATTGCTTCTGTTTTATGTTTGCACTTTTGACTGTAGGGCATGTGGGATCTTGGGTCCCTGACCGGGGATTGAACCCACACCCCCTGCCTTGGAAGGTGAAGTGTTAACCACTGGACTGCCAGGGAAGTCCCCTTAAATTAATCTTAACAGAACCTAGGTTTTCTTAGCATAGAGTCTGTGTATTATACCTCTAAGTCTGAATGGCAGACCATTTTTTGGGGGTAAATATTTATCTTGATTTTTTTGTTTATAGTTTCAAGATTATATAACATTCAATCAAATAAGCAAACCTCAGTGTTTTTTATGTGCAGGGCACTGTTCTAGGCTTAAGGCTATAAAATATGAAAAAACTCAGACCTCAGATTTAGTGTCACTTTGGCTTTTACTTGACATTTGGCAGAAGGTCAGTGATATAGAGGTAAAGATTCTATGAAACAATCATTTTTGCTAAATTGAAGAAAACTATAATAGGATTTTTTCTGCTGTTTACCATAGCAAATAGTACATTGATTTCTCATGGCTTGGAGGGTTTCAGAACATGAATTTAAACTTAATAAGGGAGGTAACTTTAAACATCAGAGTTGTTCAGGTATAAAACAGAAATAGTTATCACTAGTCTTTAGAAATGTTTAAGGTTGGGTTATTGTTTGGTCGGGATGTTGGAAAGGAAATTCAAGCACTCGTTGTATTTTTGTACTAGATACCATTTAAGCCTCTTTTAAACTTGAGATCCTATCAACACTTGAATAGTACATGGAGTCATATGTTCAGTTTTATATTTTTCCTCAAATAGTCTAGTTTTTAAATCACTCAACTGGAGTGATTTTAAGATGCATATACATATGAATTGCCATAGTATTATCACTTAGGTTTACAACTATGCACTTCCCCTTCCTCTTTTCTTGGTTATTAAGTAATCACTGCATACCTTTCAGAATGAACATATGGAAGGTTATCTTTATATTTATAAATTTCCTTTGATTAAATGTATGTTGCTAACTATTTAGCAACAATTTCTTTGCAATGTAAGTCTAAAATGTCTGCTCCATTAGTGCCACCGTGTTATAATTATTTTCTGACATTGAGAGATTTCAAAATGACTTAGCTGAATATGCATTCAAACTTTGGTGCTCTGAAAAAAATTTCCTTTTTTATATCTCAATACATGTCATTTGTTGTTTTATTTAGGCAACTCCGAAGATGCCCTGGAAGTCATTGCCTGACAATAACCGATGTTCCCATCACTGTCTATGCAACAATGCGAAAGCCACCTGCACAAAGCAGCAAGGAAATGCATCCCAAATAGCACCATTAAGTCTTTTGTAGAGGTCTGACTAGGTCAAGGGTAATGGGCCAGTATCATCTTATGATCTGGTAAACAAATAAAAGTGGTGGCACCTTTGGATGATGACAATAGTTGAAATATTTACTTTTAGTTGGGAAAGACAGAAATGTAGTCTGTAAAACGTGTGCAGTGAGAAGTCATCACTTATGTTTGATAGATAAGACAGACTAATATTTCACAGTTAGAAAGCACCTTCGAGATCATCTTGCTCACAGTGGATCATTAATATCAATAATTCATGGTGAAGCTTAAGTCACCTTGATTATTAGACAGGAAGGGCTCATCCTCAATGCTTAATGTGTTTTGGGCTGGTTTCCTTTGCTTATATTTGAATTGCTACTTAGCTGAACCCTTTCACTTGAATACCCCAAGCCAGTTGCTGTCTTTTGATAATGTTCTGCCCAGGAATGATTATACTGGGTGAGAAATGGAACCCTGTGGGTTATGCATTTTGGAATAATACCCAAGACCAAAGGAGATTCTTAGTCCATGGTTAATCTGCAAAGCATATGTACTGCTATCATAAGGGAGCTCAGGTTATTGGTTAACTTTATTATAATGAGGTCAAGGCTATGATTCTAACCCCAAGGAATAATGATGTCTCCTCATCACACTCTACCTCAAGTCCCAGCCAGTCATCTTGAAATTGTCTATAGTTAGTATTGACAAACTTCAGATGGATCTTTTTATTTGATTAGACTTATGGTTCAGTTTTGAGGTCTAGGCCAGCTTTTTCTGTTTTCTTTTTCTTCTTGTAATGGTTCCAAGAAACTCAGCTTGCTTGCTTTTCCTCTTGATGGTTGCCACCCTTCATTCTATAAAATTTTCTTTTCTCCAGAAGACTGACTTTAGTGTCAGATAGTTTCGCCAGTTTCTTGTCTACTTCCTACATTACATAAGGCTTATACATAAGCCTTTTTAAATGAAGGGTTTATTATCTATAGTTACATGGACATAGATGCATAGGTGCTACATGAGGTGAAAAGAAAAACTTTTCATCAGGGATTTATAAATGGAGAAATTCTGAGAGCTCACATAGTGGTGAGAGGTGTCTGAATTCCAACCAGCCAGATTGGAAAGACTTTGTGAACATGTGTGGCCTTGAATAGAGGCCTCAGAAAGGTCATATATCTTAGTAGGAGGTCTACACTAGCAGTAGACTAAAAACTAATATATGGGAACATTAACAAAGCTTAAAAATAAGACTTGAGAGAATCAAGGTGATTCATGAGTAACTTAATTACCTGCCAAACAAAAATTTAAGATGCCTTAAAGGAAGAGAACAAAATCCATAAAGGAAATTGCCTAAGGCTAGGGAAAGCATGATGGGAACGGAGAAAGGAGTCATGAAAAATTCCTCTGAGGTCATACAAGGCTGGGAGTAATTTGTGTTCAACCATAATGGAAAGATCATTTAATGATACATCAGTTAGATACTGCCTCAGTGGGGGTGGGTCAGGAGTGGAGGATAGCTGTGGACTGAAGGCTGCTCTGAATCTGCTGTAACAAAGCTTAAACTGATTCCAAGTAACTAAACTGCATCAAGGAGGGGAAATAGCCTGCCCATCCCATGATTTGGCAGATTATCAGGCTTTCACCTATAAAACTCATCTACAACTCTACCCACACCATCCTGCCCCTGCTAGTATCCTCTGGGAATGGTGTCCTCTGGTGCTATGAAGTTTATAAATTGAGTCACCTTATCCATGGTAGCCAACATTTTCCTCTACTTTTCAAGACTTAAAAGGTTACTAAAGACTTGAGGGAATGCTTGTCTCTCTGATATGATATGCCATTTTTTCCTTGGTATTTTCTCTATGCTAAGTCACTTCAGTCATGTGTGACTCTTTGCAACCCTTGTAGCCCGTCAGGTTCCTCTGTTCACAGGATTCTCCAGTCAGGAATACTGGAGTGGAATGCCATGCCCTCCTCTGGGGATTGTCTGCAGAAATTCAGGCAAATCAGAGATCCCTAGGGCTCAGGGGAACCCATGGAGTTCCCTATCTTCACTTTTTCCTTTTTGTAGATTGCCAAGTACTTTATAAGTGATTGCCTTGGGAGGCAAGAAGAGGGGGTAACTTTTCTGGAAACTTTGCTTTCCTGAAATTTATTCAAAGAGTATATATTGAGCACATACCTACATGTCAGGTACTGTTCTAGGTTTTTACAACACATCAGTGGATAACAGACAAAATTAATGAAACTTGACACGCAGGACAGTACCTCTACTGTTGCCTTTCTTTACACAGACTGTGTGTGTGTGTGTGTGTGGTATGTTGGGGACATTGTGGTTTTATTGCTTATACTGAAATGACCTCTCTGAGCCAGTCCTAAAGAGAAGGGATTGGCTTCATGCCTCAGTGTGGTAAACCTGAACTATGCATTTACTGTTTTACGGTCTTGGTTGAAGTCTGTATTCACCGATTAAGGTAGGCAAAGACCCTACTTAACACCCTGTACTGCCATGTTACATACAAGGAAATAGGGCCCAGGGAACAGAAATAGCCCAGTGTCTTCTGAGATGTCCCCTTACAAACTGTGAGCCCAGAACTGAGGTGGTTCTTAATGGACAAAATGTATGTGTGTGGGCTAAGTTGCTTCAGTCATGTCTGGCTCTTTGCGACCCTATGGACTATAGGTGGATATATATAGAACGAGAAGTGTGTGTCTATAAATGTGTATGGTAAACACTTGAAACCATACTTCTAGATAAGATCATTTGTGCTTCAGCTTTTATTGCTATGTGCTTGATATACTTTGTGTTTCACAAGTCAGTTTCATGAGAAAATATTCAGTTGTTGGAACTCATCTTTTCACACCACTGGATAATGGGATGTTGCTTCATTGTAACGGAGAAGGCAATGGCACCCCACTCCAGTACTCTTGCCTGGAAAATCCCATGGACGGAGGAGCCTGGTGGGCTGCAGTCCATGGGGTCGCTAAGAGTCGGACACAACTGAGCGACTTCACTTTCACTTCTCACTTTCATGCATTGGAGAAGGAAATGGCAACCCACTCCAGTGTTCTTGCCTGGAGTATCCCAGGGACGGGGGAGCCTGGTGGGCTACCGTCTATGGGGTTGCACAGAGTCGGACACGACTGAAGCGATGCAGCAGCCGCAGCAGCAGCTTCACTGTAAAGCTGTTGGAGGGTGCCCTATGCCAATCAGCTGTGACCATGAGATAAGGACAGTAGGGTACAGGCCCGAATAGGGCTGCTCCTTCAAATCGGGGCTATGGGAGGCTTTTTGAAGGTGATTTGAACAGGCAGGGGTCATGAATGACAATCAGTCAAAATTACTCCAAACATCCATCCATGTTTCTCTATATGAAGTTCTAATATACTATGATTAAAAGAAAGGACAACTCCCTAGACGAAAGTTGAGAGAAGATGGGGTCCCATCTAAGAACTGAATCAAGCTTTCATAAATGGTAAATTCAAAAGTTTCTGAATGTCATTGTGTGGTTGTTAACCAGGTCAGCAGATAGGGGCCAGTAGGTTCTTCTTTGCTGAGCATAAGTGTGAAATACTAACTGCAAAGAGGTGGCCTTGTAATTGTAGAGAAGAGATTAAATAGAAGGATTTTTGTGGCTCTAGTCTGCATACATGTGAGTCTGTGTACACACTGGCTGGAGCTACTGGAGGTCCAGCTAGTCTGCAGCTTGGCTGGTGGAGTTGACTTTGGGCCACTGCTGAGAATGAAGGGACAGAAGGGCCCTCTAGGATGTCTCAGGAAAATTTTGGGAGAAGAAAATGGGGGGTGTTTCAGGGCTACTGCCTCCTGCTTGGATCTAGTGTAGGAAACACTGTGAGGGCTTACTGTGTTTGAAACATTGGTTCAACCTATACTACCTATACTAGTTAAGGCCCAACTGGATTCAGAGTCTTTAGCCCAGAAACCACATTAGCTCAGAGCCCCTTAGCTCTCAGAAGGTTTTGTTTGGTCTGCCCAGTGTTTTTGTCATTTTAATTGCTATTGTTTCTAATTAGTTACTAACTGAAAAATCAGGCCATTTCAAGCCCCTCAAATTTCACATTTCCATCTTCTTTTGGAAACTCTGGCCCTTTAAGACTTGTGTTCTTTTATGGTAATAATTGGCTGAGTACCTGCTGCCCTTCTAGACGAGCCATGGCAAGTGCCCTTTTGATTTTCTGTCAGACCCAGCCAGCTTCACTCTTGTATCTTTCTGGCTTGGTCGGTGGTTGAGTTTGTGACTCCAGCTTTGGAGACCAGCTGAGGGTTGGCCTGATGGCAGACAGCCCCCTGGAGGCAAGAAGGAAGGGGACACTCATGCTGGCTCTGGAGGTCGGCCGCGGGCCTGTTACCAGTCTGGCTCCTCCGTCTCGCTGGATGACAGCTGGCACATTATTTCACGGTTCTGAATCTCAGGTTTCTCATCTGCAAATGCTGCCTCGTAGGATGTGATGATCAAGTGAAACCTACTTCAATTTACCTTATTGTGAAGCTGGCACTTAGTAAGTCCTCTATGAGTAGATATTAGCTATTTTCACTGATCATCAGCATTATTATTAATGTATCGAGACATGAGGGTAGTAGGGGAATGTAAATAATTACACATATATATGTAAGAGATTATTTTATTCCCTTAGTAATTCCTCAAAACATTTTATACTTCCTCCCCATACCCCCCGTTACTCCTCTTACAAACCTTCAGTCCTGTTGATATGAGGGCCTATTTTCTCATTTTGTCTTCAACGCTGATTTTCTTTTCATGTATAATTCTTTTATTTCAGTTTCTATATTTTAATATCCTATCAGCTAGTAAAGCCAATTTTTCCTTTTCTAGATTTTATTACTATAGATACTTTAATATGATTATAACAATTTTATAAATAAGACTATTTGTGTTGCAGGTATGTGGGGAAAAAACTTTTAATAAATGGTTTAATAAACTTTTAAGTGGATGCATGATTTTGTCTTCAGTTCAGTTCAGTTGCTCAGTCGTGTCCAACTCTTTGTGATCCCATGAATCGCAGCACGCCATCTGATTTTGTCTTACTTTTTGCTATATAATGTCCTTCATGATTCCTACAAAATGCACTGTAACAATATCCTACAAGAACCTCTCCTCCCACAATTTTATTTTTCTTTTAAGGAAGTAAGGGGAAAAAAAGTAAGCATTTATTTGATTGAGGCATTTTTTTTTTTCTTATCTGGAAACAAATTATCATTCTGATAATTTGTCAGAAATTTATTAAACCTTGATAAGCCTAAAATATTCTTGCTATCCTGATAGACCAAAGTGGTAAAAGCAAATTTGATCATCTAATTTTAAGGTTTTATGTAAATCAGTAAATCATTTCAGGATAAAGGAAGTATACTAAAGAGAGTTTGGTTTAAGTTGAATGTTATCATCCCTAAATGAAAGAGGAATCTGAGGATCTAGCCACACTTTAAAAATATGTGCCAGTGTTTATTTAGAATCCCTTCTATTTTATTAGAAACAGGAACAGGAATTTCACCAGCAGGAAGTTATAAAATACAGGTAAGTTTAACGCTCCTTTGATTGTTATCCATGGCAGACATTTTGGATCCAAGGTAAGAATCCAAGTAAGAAATAATAAACATCCAGTCCCTGATGACTCATTTAAGTCCTGCTCAACTAGATGAAAGCTTCTACCGAGAGGAAGCACCGCCACTCCTCCTGGCTGGCCTTGTGTTTCTTTCAGTGCTCTAAAGAACTTTGTGCTTGGATGGCTCTGCTGTGTCAGGCTGCTGGACAGGAGTTGATGCTCACGGCACCGCTGACCAGGGCTGCTTTACTGAAGCTCACCGGGCGCCCATCAATCACAAAGTGACGGATGCAGCCTGTGAAGGGTCTGCCGGGGGCCAAGCGTGGTGTTAGTAGAGACTCTGGAAAAAGAAATGAACACCAAGTTTGCAATCGAGGCATCCCAAGCCCAAATACTACTTTGTGGCAAAAATACATGTCATAACCACTTAGATTATCACGATGATCTACATGTCAGAGATGGAATACAGTAATTTACTTATTTTTTTAAGGAATATTATCTGCTTTTGAAGTAATACGAACGTAGTAATTTTAGAGTTTTGAGTAATATTCAGCTGTGTATTTACCACTGAAATTTACCACTTACAAGTAAAATTTCAGCAGTGAGTTTTCAGGATTTGCTTATGCTTTTTAGAGTTAGTTTTACCTGGGCCTCACTTATTTTGTATGATTTACTGAGGAAAGAAAATTCAGCTTCCAGACTCTTCTTGGAATTGGTTAATGTTTCTGTTTAATTCGTATCATTACCCTTCATCCTTAATCCTCCACATTTTTGCCAAGCTCATAAAGTATAATGAGAAAATAATGAATTCAAATAAACTAAATTTTAATTTTCCTGAGCTCTCAGGGTTTAAGAACTATAAATAGGATAAAGATAACTAGCCTAGTCTTTGTGTGGGTACAGGTGCCCTGGGGTATGCCAGAGGAACTTTCTCCCCTTATCTTAATTAGTGATCTGGAAGAAGCCTTGTGCTTATTAATTGTACAGACACAATTAAATGTGTTGAAATGATAGAAGCAATATAATTTAAAGCAATTTAGGGAGCTTAGGAATATCATGAAATTAAAATCCATTTAGTCAAAGTTTATTATGTACAAAACAGCTATGTGAACAGTGGTAGATAAAAAGATGGAAAACACTCAGAAATCAGTAACTTGGCAAAGAACATAAAAAAGGACAGCAAGTTAAATACCATCGAGGGGCTGTAATAAGTTTTTTAAGCAATGTAGATTAAGAATATGCAGAAGCTTGTTTATTAAAAATCATGGAAATAGTATTTCATATTTAGAATGATAAGCATCAAGCTTTAGATTTGGAAGGCACCTAAGAGATCAAGTCCCCTTGTCTCTAGATTAGTATGACTTTTTGTCATACTTTTGTCATTCTTCAAGACTGTACAGTATATGTACATCATTCTTCAAGACTGTACAGTATATGTACATCATCAGAATAAAGAGTGAACAGGAAAGAATATAAGGGGTAAAACATCTCTCTCTCCTGTTCATTTTAGATACTAGTTTTAGTACATGGATTTTGAATCTGCCCAGGCTTACTACTGTTTGGTTCATGGGGAACAAATTCTAGAGGAAACAGTTCATACAGAAATTATGGTTTGCATAATTCACTATACAATTTATTACAGTGGTGGCAAAGTGCCCCAGAACCCTAAGTAATTGATTAATGAAATCAACACATGCTTTTAAGAGCAAACATTCCTCAGGTTGAAAGCTTGACTATATACAGAATAATGCAAGATTTTCAGCAGAGGAATGAATAGTTGCTAACTCAAAAACTTCTAATTTTGATTTTTAAATGATCATACAATAAAGTTGAATTTTCTGATACAAAGTTCATGAATTTCAATGCATTAACTCTTTGTTGATAGAAATAGTGTGTTACCAGAGCTCTACCTGGTGTCAGAGTGCTGGTTGAGATTCTAAGATTTCAGCACATACAGTGGTTTTGTTTATGTCTAATTTCCTTTAGTTGTTCTTTTTCATGCCCCAGTTTCTGATATGATTTTAGTGGAGTTAATCTTGAACAGTTCAAAAATTATGTAATTAATGATGTTCAGCTTAAATTATACTTTTTTTTTGTCCTAGATTTGCTGCATGATCTGTAGATGGAATTAAAAGCTGCAGTGGTGCAGGCTGGTGGGCAGGCCTCACTGGCCTTGCTAATTCCTATGTGCTGGCTCATTAGCTCAAATTTGCTATTCATGATATGTCTCAGGTAGGCAGAATTTGGCTTCAGGTGTATCCTGCCCAGCCAGCCTATGGAGCAAGTCTTGTAGTGAGAGATGATGGTAGTGTGTCATGCTGGAACGAGACTCAAAAAAACAGAAATCAGAGAGAGAAATACGTGTCTGAATGATGCAGTAAGCACTTCAGGTGCAAAGTAAAGAACAAATACTGTAACTTCCATGAGGGAGGGCCATGCTTGTTTGGTCCATCTTCTGGAGCCTAGCACAGTGCTTAATAGACACTCAGTATCCCAGGTGGTACGAGTGGTAAAGAAACTGCCTGCCAATGCAGGAGACATAAGAGATGCAGGTTGGATCCCTGGGTCAGGAAGATCTTCTGGAGAAGGGAATGGTAACCCACTCCAGTATTCTTGTCTGGAGAATCCCCATGGACAGAGGACCTTGGCAGGCTATAGTCTATTGGGTCGCAAAGAGTTGGACACGACTGAAGCGACAGCATGTACACGTTTGTTGTGTGATGAAGTCATGCTCTCTGGAAGCAAGGAGTATGCTATTTAGCTTCAACAATATTCTTCAGTGAGTGCCATAAAAGTGATATTCAGGGTGGGGTGGGGTGGGGCTGTGTGTAAGAAGTGTGAGTTGGATCCTCAAGGTCAATAGGAGTTAAGTTGGTGGAGAGGTGGGAGAAGCAAGAAAGAACATTTTCTAGAAATTGAGGCCTTGTGCTCTGTGTGAAGGCCTGGAGCAAAGTTCACTACTGAACAGTCAGAGAACTGCAAGCCCCAGGAGGTAGGGGGAGGCCCTAGAGGCAAGGGGGCAAAGTGGGGAGAGAGAATCAGGACCTTGCAGGCTAGGCTGACTTTGATCCTGTAGGCCTCTGGGAACCTGCAATATTTTAAACTATGCTGTGATCTCCAGGAAGAAAGCAACGTGCAGAAATGGAAGGACTGACAGCACCCGTCTTCCTCACTGCACCTGCACGAAGTGCAGTGTGGTCTTCGCCAGTATTTCAGAACTGAAGCCTGGAGCAGGAGGAGAGGGCTAAGGGAGGGAGACAGGAGTGGATAATAGAAGTAAAGGAGAAAGATTGCTTTTTAAGGGTCTCCTATTTCATCAGTGAGTTGTTATTGTCTATACTGGCATTTTGAAAAATTCACATTACAAAGCAGAGGACTGTTTAGTTGCTACTATTTTGTGAGTACCCAAGACTGGATGCTTAATCTTTCTCCCTCTGTTGGTTAAAGCATTATTTGTCTTTACATGGGTCAGTCTAAAATAGTATAGTTAGGATGCAAAGAAAAACTATATTAAGTTTTTCCTTTAAATTCTCACCAAATTCCAGTTGTAAAAGCTTGATTTTTCCCTCATGCTACCTTTATCATTCAGTTTTCCCAAGTGAATGAAGTGTGTGAAATAAACACTTGCAACAAAAGGTCATGGTCCCTGCTTTAGAGGCTTAAAGTAACTGGGGGGGGGTCCATAAGTGCCCCATCACCATCCGGGACTATGCATCATTCTTGGCAGATGACAGCATTGATGTTACTGATGATGTTTACAGAACTGCAGCTGGGAACCTCTCTTAGGGAATGTCACTATGTAGGAACAACAGAACTTATGGTCTGCAGCTGTTTTCACATTTCACACTAGTCCTGGATGGGAAGAACTGTGAATTCTCTCTCAGTGTGGAAGAGGAGTAATTGCCACCAAACTTTTAGTCTTCTAAGGTTCTCAGATCCTACAGCAGCAATAACAAATTTTTCTTTGTGTAAGAGAGAAAACTGTGTTTCGCTGTGTGTATGTGAGAGGTGTGTGTAAAGAAAAGAGAAAACATTCAGCAGATACAGCAGAGGGAGAGCAGTATCTACCGTTTAGAATGCCGCATGTAGTTCTCATCTGTTACTTTGTTTTGGTGCTTGGATGAGCTGTGTGCTTTGTAATTGTCAGTATACATTTTCCTATGAAAGGACGTGTGTGTACTCAGTCGCTCAGTCATGTCCGACTCTTTGTGACCTCAGGGACTGTATCCTCCAGGCTCCTCTGTCCATGCAAGAATACTGGAACGGATTGCCATTTCCTACTCCAAGGGATCACCCTGACCTAGGGATTGAACCCATATCTCTTGCATCTCCTGCATTGGCAGGCAGGTTATTTACCACTGTGCCACTTGGGAAAGTCCCCTATGAAAGGATACTGTATATAAAATTCTTGGAGTTACTAGGTGAATTATAAAAATACATAGCTCAACTCTTAATACTGTAATAACAATTATGAGAACTTAAGTGTTTTTTTGGATTTGGAAACTTGTCACTTTAAATAACTCTTACCTGGAACACCTCCAACAAACACAGGCTCCCTGTGATCAACTGGTTTTGGATTTAGGGGTCCAACCACGTGGTTCACTTCAGAGTCTACTTTACTAGGTGAATTATAAAAATACATAGCTCAACTCTTAATACTGTAATAACAATTATGAGAACTTAAGTGTTTTTTTGGATTTGGAAACTTGTCACTTTAAATAACTCTTACCTGGAACACCTCCAACAAACACAGGCTCCCTGTGATCAACTGGTTTTGGATTTAGGGGTCCAACCACGTGGTTCACTTCAGAGTCTACATCCAACTGAACCACATTTGAATCTCTAATAACTGAAATACAGGGAAAAGAGTGGTCATAAGTGATACTGAGGTGATTAATTTTCACATGAAAGGGAATAATTTATTACAGCAATAGCTTTTATTTATTCCAGAATAAACCATACACTTCCTTCTAATCACTGAAAACATCAGTGTCTAACCAATCACTGTAAAATTTTCCTTTGAAAGGGAGAATATTTAGAATATGCTTTCTGATACTTTTTCTTTGCTTCATAAATAATGCATTATTTAAACAACTCCATAAGACTATTTTGGCAGCATTAATATTTTCAAATCACATGTGGATTCAATATACACATTTTAGTACATTTGATTCTCTTTTCTTGACTACTTTTAGACTGTCAGTTATTACCTATTCTGTCATATGTTATATGTGGGAGAAGCAAGAAAGAACATTTTCTAGAAATTGAGGCCTTGTGCTCTGTGTGAAGGCCTGGAGCAAAGTTCACTACTGAACAGTCAGAGAACTGCAAGCCCCAGGAGGTAGGGGGAGGCCCTAGAGGCAAGGGGGCAAAGTGGGGAGAGAGAATCAGGACCTTGCAGGCTAGGCTGACTTTGATCCTGTAGGCCTCTGGGAACCTGCAATATTTTAAACTATGCTGTGATCTCCAGGAAGAAAGCAACGTGCAGAAATGGAAGGACTGACAGCACCCGTCTTCCTCACTGCACCTGCACGAAGTGCAGTGTGGTCTTCGCCAGTATTTCAGAACTGAAGCCTGGAGCAGGAGGAGAGGGCTAAGGGAGGGAGACAGGAGTGGATAATAGAAGTAAAGGAGAAAGATTGCTTTTTAAGGGTCTCCTATTTCATCAGTGAGTTGTTATTGTCTATACTGGCATTTTGAAAAATTCACATTACAAAGCAGAGGACTGTTTAGTTGCTACTATTTTGTGAGTACCCAAGACTGGATGCTTAATCTTTCTCCCTCTGTTGGTTAAAGCATTATTTGTCTTTACATGGGTCAGTCTAAAATAGTATAGTTAGGATGCAAAGAAAAACTATATTAAGTTTTTCCTTTAAATTCTCACCAAATTCCAGTTGTAAAAGCTTGATTTTTCCCTCATGCTACCTTTATCATTCAGTTTTCCCAAGTGAATGAAGTGTGTGAAATAAACACTTGCAACAAAAGGTCATGGTCCCTGCTTTAGAGGCTTAAAGTAACTGGGGGGGGGTCCATAAGTGCCCCATCACCATCCGGGACTATGCATCATTCTTGGCAGATGACAGCATTGATGTTACTGATGATGTTTACAGAACTGCAGCTGGGAACCTCTCTTAGGGAATGTCACTATGTAGGAACAACAGAACTTATGGTCTGCAGCTGTTTTCACATTTCACACTAGTCCTGGATGGGAAGAACTGTGAATTCTCTCTCAGTGTGGAAGAGGAGTAATTGCCACCAAACTTTTAGTCTTCTAAGGTTCTCAGATCCTACAGCAGCAATAACAAATTTTTCTTTGTGTAAGAGAGAAAACTGTGTTTCGCTGTGTGTATGTGAGAGGTGTGTGTAAAGAAAAGAGAAAACATTCAGCAGATACAGCAGAGGGAGAGCAGTATCTACCGTTTAGAATGCCGCATGTAGTTCTCATCTGTTACTTTGTTTTGGTGCTTGGATGAGCTGTGTGCTTTGTAATTGTCAGTATACATTTTCCTATGAAAGGACGTGTGTGTACTCAGTCGCTCAGTCATGTCCGACTCTTTGTGACCTCAGGGACTGTATCCTCCAGGCTCCTCTGTCCATGCAAGAATACTGGAACGGATTGCCATTTCCTACTCCAAGGGATCACCCTGACCTAGGGATTGAACCCATATCTCTTGCATCTCCTGCATTGGCAGGCAGGTTATTTACCACTGTGCCACTTGGGAAAGTCCCCTATGAAAGGATACTGTATATAAAATTCTTGGAGTTACTAGGTGAATTATAAAAATACATAGCTCAACTCTTAATACTGTAATAACAATTATGAGAACTTAAGTGTTTTTTTGGATTTGGAAACTTGTCACTTTAAATAACTCTTACCTGGAACACCTCCAACAAACACAGGCTCCCTGTGATCAACTGGTTTTGGATTTAGGGGTCCAACCACGTGGTTCACTTCAGAGTCTACATCCAACTGAACCACATTTGAATCTCTAATAACTGAAATACAGGGAAAAGAGTGGTCATAAGTGATACTGAGGTGATTAATTTTCACATGAAAGGGAATAATTTATTACAGCAATAGCTTTTATTTATTCCAGAATAAACCATACACTTCCTTCTAATCACTGAAAACATCAGTGTCTAACCAATCACTGTAAAATTTTCCTTTGAAAGGGAGAATATTTAGAATACGCTTTCTGATACTTTTTCTTTGCTTCATAAATAATGCATTATTTAAATAACTCCATAAGACTATTTTGGCAGCATTAATATTTTCAAATCACATGTGGATTCAATATACACATTTTAGTACATTTGATTCTCTTTTCTTGACTACTTTTAGACTGTCAGTTATTACCTATTCTGTCATATGTTATAAAGACTAAGTTCTTTCAAGTCATCATGTCAGAGGTAGGTGTATAGGCTCACTTTTTCAGGGAAACCCAGGACACACAGCTTTCCTCACCTGTAATTCTGTGCCATCTGCCATCACAGAGACTCTGCTTGGGTGTCACTGAGGTGGAAAAGTCTCTGATGCCATTGTTGACTTTCACTATGACCTGCAACAAACAGGGCACATTGTGGAATTTCATTTCTCCTCTTTGAGATAAGATGGGATTTCTTACATTTACCACAGGGAAACAAAACTTTGAACATCCAGACATTAGCTTTGCAATGTGAACACAAGGGGTCACTGTTCAGTAGACTAGAGAAAATGTGTTCCTCAGAAAGAGAACAAAATAAAGACATCGGAGAGAAGAGGGGGCAGAGGAACGGTAAGATAGCACAGTGAATTCCTTTAAAGATGGGATGTGCTGTACAAGGCAGGTAAAGGTACTGAGGAAGAGCTGGACTCTAGAGCCAGGCTGCCTGGGCTCAGACTCAGGCGCTCCTACATACCTCACTCTGTGCCACGTTTTCTCATTTGCAAAATAAGGGTGATGACTGTAATACTTACTTCACAGAGTTACTGGGATTAAATGAGTTAATCCATATAAAGCATTTAGAATAGTATCTGACACACAGCACCATATAAGGATTTGTTTTCATTGTTATATGGTTTCATAGAATATACTGGAATTCAAATGAAAATTATATTAAGTTAGGGACATTGATGAAAATATGCTTCATATTTATTTGAATACTCTGATGAATGTTCTTTAGTAATATTACTTAAGGATGAAAGTGGTGTTTAATTATAACAATTGTTTTTATTTTTAGCAGCTGAAAAGAATATATGTGTGGTATGCATACATATTATAGACAGATGAATGTTTGCTGCTTCCATTTGCTGTAAAAAATTCCTCTTCTTTTATTAAAACTTTTTTAATTATTGATTTTTTGGGCTTTGCCACAATTTCATAGCTCTTTGCTCTAATCAAATCAATTCCCAACATATGAATCTGAATCCAAAAATTGCCTGCATTTAAATTTTATGTTTTAGCTTCCCTGTTGTTTGTTTTTCCCCTCAGTTAGGAAAGATCGCCGAAATGATTCTGTGAAATAAAATATTGCTTCAGATCTGGAATTCAAGGTCAGAGAAGACAGACTTGTTAAAACAGTTTTTAACACACTACCTGCTCATTTTTCATGTGAACATTTAGGTACTCCCCATTGACACTGTGGCCGTGAACAAGGGTTCCAGAGCTGCTTCTGGGACGGACTTCAAATGCAATCTCAAACTTCAATCCAATATTGAAAGACTCATCTGTAGAGAGAAATACTATTAGTTCTCAAGAACAGCAACCTAAAGTTTGTAACCATGGCATGATTTCGTAATTGCATATTTTTTGTATCTCTTTTGGAAAGTTTGATGCATTTTTCAGTAGATAGGTGGAAAGTGTCATTTTCCATGTCAAACACACTGGAAAGCTCTGAGCAGGTCTGGAGCGCGGGGTGGAAACAGCATGCTGAAAATTCGTCATGGCTATGGGAGCTGAGGTGAGGAAAAATTGATTCCAACTAGCAGGACCATTTATTATTTCAAAAGTGAGAAGCAGGAAAGAGCTAACTAGGAAGAACTGGTCTGAACACAAGTGCAGAGTCTGGGACGTCTGGAGAGCACTGCAGAGGCCAGTGTGGCTGGGCCCTCCGTGCCCTGCGAGCGAGGGTGGAGGGAGGGTGAGTAGGGAAGGCCAGCAGGAGCCACACGGGGAAGGGCTCCAGGGCTTCAGTAGGGAAGATAGACTTTATACTGCAGACAGTGAGCATAGGAGGTGACTTGATCAGATCTGTATTTAAAATAATTCTTAAAAAAGATCACTGGAGCCAGTGCTGCAGAGCATTTGGGAGGAAAGAGAAAGTAAGAACAGAAAAAGCGGTTAGGAGCTCTTTTTGCAGTGATGCAAGAAAATGAATTCTTAAGAATAGCTGTGTTCACTCCAAGAGACTCACTGCAAAGGTGGGCATCTTAATAGTGTTCACTTCACATGGCTTCTTATAGATCACTTTTAAAAGTTTTCCTGCTATTAATGTTTATTGAGAACATAAATTGTGCAGGTTGCTATGCTTTTCAGGCTGTCTAAACCTTTGAGTTCACTGAAATTCAATGCAAGGCAGAGGAATGTGCCTGTTGGTGTTTTAGTAGGGATAAAGAAAGAGCTGCTGCTGCTGCTGCTGCTAAGTTGCTTCAGTCGTGTCCGACTCTGTGCGACCCCAAAGACGGCAGCCCACCAGGCTCCGCCGTCCCTGAGATTCTCCAGGCAAGAACACTGGAGTGGGTTGCCATTTCCTTCTCCAATGCATGAAAGTGAAAAGTGAAAGTGAAGTCGCTCAGTCGTGTCTGACTTTTAGCAACCCCATGGACTGCAGCCCCCCAGGCTCCTCTGTCCATGGGATTTTCCAGGCAAGGGTACTGGCGTGGGTTAAGGAGAAAGGAAAGTGAAATCGTGAACTAGACAAAGAGAGGAAACATTGCCTCCGGTTATTCTGTTGGACATGGGATGGTTTAAGAAGGGATAACTGGCTGCACTGTAGGTCTTTATTCAGGGCATGTTGAAGGCAGGAACATTCTCCCATCTTCTTTCTCAGCACCTGTTCTGGTGCCTTCCTCACACCTAATGGTTGCTCTACAGAATGCTGTTGGAATGGACTAGATGGTGATTGTGTGTAGTCTGTTTAGGATTTTATTTCCTTATTTTTAGAACCATTATGTTCCATCACTTGGCACAGGGACTGTCATACCAGAGGCACACAATGAAAACTTTGTCGAGTGAGAGTAAGAGTTGAGAATAAAAATCCAGAAAGAAAATTTTTTAAGGATAGCTTTGTCTGCTGGAGTTGCTGGAGAGGGGAGGAAGTGGAACTTTCCTTAGCAGGAACAATGGGTGCTGCTTAGAAGGAGCAGAGAAAACCCCAGTGTGTGAGGTAGCCAAAAGCCCACACAGGTTAGACCACGGTGCAGCACAGAAAGTCTAAAGGAGCCAAGATGGTCTATCCTGAGGGGCTTGCCAGCTGTGGGGAAGCACTGGCTGGGGAAAGCAAACAGGGGTTGGCATGGTCCATGTGTCTATTTGGACTGCAGCAGAGGAGAAAGGTGGTCCTTACGAAAAGTGACCATTTTCAAGGGCTGAGTTTGCTATTCTGGCTTTTAACTTTGGGCCCAATATCCCTGTTAACCATCTCCAGGAAAGAAGTATTTCATGATTCATGTTTTAACATAAGTCATTGTTACCTAGGACCACGTAACCTCCTTCTGTTGAGAAGTATGTTCCTGTTTCCATTGGACCTTCGAAACAAGGAGTCACGCTAAATGTCTGGGAAGCAGAGGTGATGGAGGCCCCATCGAGCTGAAGATTGCTGAGGCAGCCACTGAAGCTGTAGACCGAGTTTATCTGAGAGGAGAAGGCATTTCTTAAAACCTACTTTCTCAACACTCACTGACGCACCAGTGAAGGGATTTGTGTCCTGAGAGGAACCTGCTAATTTCTTGCCCTATTTGTTTTAGCTATCTGAATAATCAATCATTTTCCAGATTGTTGCTTTTTAACTAGATCTTTGAAGCTAGAATTTTGTATTAGATAATAACAGCCTACCGTAATTAAGGTACAAAAATTTCAACATTTTTCACAAGGTAAATCGCAGCTGTGGTTTTCAAATTGAATTAGAAATATTCTCATTTGTTTTCTTCAAGAAAGACAGCTGTGCCCTAGATCACCTAATGTTGATGAGGGCTAGCAAAGAACTAAACTGTTAAATCTACCATGGTTAAATAAACAGCAGAGAATTTGCTTTATTGGCTTGTGTTTGAGCATTTATCATACCACAGGACATGAAACACGGGCCACTTCAGATAATCGATTTCAGTTTTAGAAATCTTTCTTTTAAAGAAGCTGTCATGGAATTGGGGCTACTCATCTAAAATCAAATTAAATATGAACATTTCCCCCCATTTTTGCTTTACACACACATATTAATGGATCTTTGTTGTTGTTGTTTAGTCACTAAATTGTGTTTGACTTTTTTGTGACCCTGTGGTCTGTAGCCTGCTAGGCTCCTCTGTCCATGGGATTTTCCAGGCAAGAATACTGGAGTGGGTTGCCATTTCCTTCTCCAGGGGATCTTTCTGACCCAGGGATCAAACCGGAATCTCCTGCACTGGCAGGCAGATTCTTTACCACTGAGCTACCAGGGAAGCCATTTAATGGATCTCAGAAGTGTATTCTTTGTGTTAGAGTCAAACCTGTATTTATATTAAAAATAAACTTAGTCCTTTGATGCATTCCTTTTTTGCTAAATATTTTTGAAGGTCCAATATTTTAAACTTTTAAATTACAAAAATAATGTTGCTTTCTTCTACCATATCCTTATGTCCCCCAAGGGGTAACCACATTTCCTTGTACAATTACAAATTGTGTGTATGTGTGTGTGTGTGTGTGTGTGTGTGTGTGTGTGTGTAAGAAATGAAAATGAGATCATAATTTACATAATGGCCTGAAAGTTTTTTTTTTTACCCAATAATATATAATATAATGACTTGCTGTCTTTTTTGGGTATTTTTTTTTTGGGGGGGCCTGTGCCATGCAGCCTGCAGGATCTTAGTTCCCTGACCAGGGACTGAGCCCAGGCCTGGGTGGTGAAAGCACTGAATCCTAACCGTTGGAGTACCAGGGAATTCTCTTTTGGGTGTTCTTTAAGACTAAAAGCGTGGGTACTTGCTGAACAAATAAGCATCCCTTGAGACATAACTTTTCATGACAGTTTATACCTCTGAAACATTTTTCATCTCACCTCTACCTTAGAATCAAAAGATTACTCTGGGCTTTGTGATGTCACAGGGTGGACAGACAACCTTAAAACAATACCCACTTATGTATCCCATCCCCAGCCAAAGTACAGTTTTACTTTTGCCAGTTTTCTAATCATAAAGCGAGGGCTAGGTTAAACAATCTTTCAGCTCTAAAGGTTGATGGCTTTACTTGATCACACCTGGCTTACCTGGACATTTTTCACAGCCCTTCCAGGAGCTACACCTCCCAAATAAATAGGACCCCTGATTTTCCAGTCAGCTCCTGTAGGAGGAAGACTTTCTTCTAAGACTCGAAGTCCATCAATTATCATTCGGCCGCTGCTCTTTTCCCGAATAAATATCACCTTGATGGAGAGAAGGACAACAGCGTATCTTTAGTACATCCAAAGATTAGTGGAAAGGCTGTGTTGCTTCTCCTCTCAACTGTGCTATCATTTGCAGTGCTGCAGAAGTTCTTTAAAGAGTGGTCCTTTCACCAAAGGTCAGGAATTTGTCTCTTCTTTTGAAGTCTGATTTAAAGTTACAGGCTTAATCTCTGAATACAGCTTATGTTTGTTTAGCAGAGTTCTCTGTCCCAGCTGGCAGCCTACATGCTCTCGCTTCTAAATTTAATTATAATTAATTGTAATGCAGCTGACATTGCTTACTTTCCCACTATACACACACAGCATTGCTTTGATATTTAGGTTATTCTACCTGTTGTATCCTTTCTTCCTAGTAATACAGCTGACATTGCTTATTTTTCCCACTATACACACACTGAATTGTTTTGATATTTAGGTTTTTCTACCTGTTGTATCCTTTATTCCTAATAGATTTACTCTATTTTGTACCTTCCATAGCTTAGTCTATGAGACACTCAGCAATCATAGAAAATTTAGAATATTATAGGCAGTGGAAAAAAACCTAGTCAAGTGAAAAATCCTTAGAAACCAAACTTCAGCTTATGCTGACCACTGATCTTTTGTTTAAAATAACTGCACTAAAAATAGCTGATCTGTCAAAAAAATTATACTCAGATTATATTTCTTTTAAAATAATAAGCTTCAGATTTTTGTAATAAATTAACGAAAGTTTCTGAAACTGAACTCTGAACATATAGCAACAAAATTTGTAAGTGGATGTTTCTAGAGAAACCACTAGTGGGGTATTAGAATGGTGGACGTTTGCTGGTAATAATATTCTCTGCCTTCAACTTACATCATGCCACAATCCATCATTGTATTTCTCCTGGCTTCTAATCTTCAGTTTCTTGTGGCCAACATTAAACATGAAAACCAAGCGGCCATGGGCTAAGAACAGAGTCATGAAGTTATTCTCTTCTTGATCTGAGACATAGAAAATCATCCCATGGGAGGAACGTGTTTTCAGACGAATGGAAAACTGGGATCTGGTAAATGAGAAGGAAAAGCTTACCACTTGTCAAAGAAGACCGTGATCTCTAACTTCCCAAGACAATACAGCATAAGGAAGAATAAAGCCATCTGATCTAATCCCAAGCAACATTACTTCTAATTACATCTTATTATTATTGTGAACATCAGGTAAGCACTGCTAATTCAAAAATGTAAATCCTTCTCCATTTCCTCATACAACAGGGATAAATCCCACATTTAAGAAAGTGTTGTTTCAATAAATGCTGGAGAAAATGTGGAGAAAAGGGAACCCTCTGGACTGCTGGTGGGAATGTAAATTGATACAGCCACTATGGAGAGCAGTGTGGCAATTTCTTAAAAAACTAGGAATAAAACTATCATATGCATGCATGCTAAGTTGCTTCAGTCATGTCTGACTCTTTGCGACCCTATGGACTATACCCCACGAGGCTCCTCTGTTCATGGGATTCTCCAGGCAAGATTACTGGAGTGCACTGCCATGCCCTCCTCCAGGGGATTTTCCTGATCCAGGGATCAAACCCCCATCTCTTACGTCTCCTGCATTGGCAGGTGGGTTCTTTATCGCTAGCATCACCTCAGAAGCCCAAAACTACCATAAGACCCAGCAATTTCACTGCTGGGCATATGCCCTGAGAAAATCATAACTGAAAAAGACACCAGTACCCCAATGTTTATTGCAGCACTATTTACAACAGCCAAGACATGGAAGCAACCTAGATGTCCACTGACAGATGAATAAAGAAGTTGTGCACATATGTACAATGGAGTATTCCTCAGTCATAAAAAGAAAAGAGTCTGAATCACCTCTAGTGGGGTGGACAAACCTAGAGCCTATTACTACAGAATGAAATAAATCAGAGAAAAACAAGTTTCATAAAATAACACACACATATGGAATCTAAAAAATGGTATCAATGAACCTATTTGCAGGGCAGGAATAGAGACACAGACACAGAGAACAGACTTGTGGACACAGTGAGGGAATGAGAGGGTGGGACCAATTGAGAGAGTACCATGGAAATCTATACATTACCATATGTAAAAATAGATAGCTAGTGGGAAGCTGCCATATAACACAGGGAGCTCAAACCAGAGATGCCTAGAGGGTTGTGAGGGGGGGGGGGAAGGGGCAGTGGGAGGGAGGTTCAAGAAGGAGGGGACATATGTATAATTATGGCTGATTCACATTGTTGTATGGCAGAAACCGACACAACATTGTAAAGCAATTATCCTCCAATTAAAAATTTTTTTTAAAAAGTGTTGTTTCAGTAAAGGATGATATCATGTCTTGCTTTGAAAAACAGATTGCACTTAATTTAGTAAAAATCTTTATGCTAAGGAAGTTTCATGTAGACAAAATACTAGAGAGCAATTAATATGCATATATAAATTTGCATAGAAACAATATGATTTATGTACTATCTAAAATACAGATTCAGTTTTCTCCCCATAAAAATTAATCAATGGATATCACATGCTAAAAACAGCTACCAAAATGTGTAGAGGTCAAATAAAATTTCTAGAAATTCAGCTTTAGGTCACAGATAAGATACATTTATTAAGCTAATTTTCAGTTTGATTAACTCTGTATTTTTCCTGAAGAATACAAAATACTGATTCTGCCTATTAAGAAAACAGGAAATTAAGAGTTTCTTATTGAATCCACTGACGGTATGAATGTTTGTAAGAGCTATATAAGAGTATCTGGGTGCTAATACTTTAAAAGAAATCTTAAATAATCCTAAATAACTTGGAGAGCTGTGAAACACCAGGAAGAGGTGATGAACTTTAGAGATAGCTTGAGGGTCAACAGAGACACAGTGCATTTGTATTTTTAGTGCATTTGTATCTTTCCTTATTAATCTTCCAGCAGTTCAGATGCATTCCCACTTATAGTCTGAAAGCAATTTGTGTCAGAAAGGGAAGGTGACAGTAAGGTTACATGATGAGTCATTTAAAATTTCCCCTATCTTCCTTTCTTTGATTGTATTTTCTTTTTCATTAAGTACGGCAAACTCCTAGGACAATGCTGTTATATGCACCTTACTTTTGGGAAGAAAGTCACAGAGAATGTTATTTATTGGACAGTATGAATTATGTACTATTTAGTAATTGTTTTGATGAAAAAAAGAACAAGATTAAAGCAGCACAGAAAAATTATAGGAAAAAGAACATATGGCAAGTAAGGATGAAGCCCAGCCATGGCATCAAGTTTCTGAACGGATAGTGTGTT
Organism: Cephalophus harveyi; assembly: GCA_006410635.1. Lineage (NCBI taxonomy): Eukaryota > Metazoa > Chordata > Mammalia > Artiodactyla > Bovidae > Cephalophus > Cephalophus harveyi. The sequence goes on from SJYT01021118.1 coordinate 311,174, forward strand.
ACTTTACTTTTCACCAAAATCTCCTTTTAGGTGTTCAAACTCTTGACGACTGTTGGCTGTCCCTCCGTACTGATAGGCGTGCTCTATTGCTCTAGGGCTGTTGGAGAGCTGGCAGTGCGAGTCTCTTGGAATATTCCTCTCTAGGAATTTCAGGCCAACAGGATCCCATGAAGGAGCATCTTTACTTTTCCCTCCCTGTAAGAGTAGGAAATGACTCATTTAAGGGATAAAACTGACATACTAGTAGCAAAAATTCACTTTTAATTTTTTATCATTAACAATGATGATTAAATAATTAAAGTGTATATTCTTTGTACATATTCCACTCGTAAAATATTAGACCTCTCCATTCCTCTACTACCATAAGCAAATGCCAGCAGTAGCGGCAGCAGTAACAACAAACGACAACAGAGTATGTTAACAAACCCAAAATTCCCATTTACAGTCTGAAAACAATTTCTATAGTGAAGCTATAGAGACAAGTGCTCTGTGATTTAAGTTAAATGCACATTTTAATCAATGGTGGAAAATGAAAAAATTGGCAATAAAGACCCCTGAGAGACTTGATAAATAAAATTCTCATATCATATGCAACAATACCACTTGAATACACACATTATTATTTACATATCCTGCATAAAAAGTTAAATACTTAGTAACATCTTCAAAATATTTTTTTAAGAATGTTTTGGGTGATAAGATAAGTAACAAACTTATGTGACAGGATACAGAACGATTAAAAAAAATTATTTTGTGCTCTTAAAATTGCACTATTGATTTTAAAATTTACAGTTCTGAAACTACAGACTAATATTTAATGGTTATTTAGTCAATTTTTGAAGCAAAAGTAAATGCAAGTAAATCTGAGCATTCAGTCATTTATTCATTTATTCAAGCAAATGTTTACTGAGTACCTAATAGGTAGGAGTGAAGAAGAAAAAAAAAAAAGTTTCTGTGTGCCTTCAGTGGGCAGTGTGTGGTGGGGAAGAGAAAAGTGAGTGAGACATGGTTCCTTTTTTTTTAAGGACTGAAAATTGATTTGGCTTTTAAACAACAAATTGGAAGCCAGGTTGTAGCTGGATAGAAAGAACCTTAGATGACTTGGTAAAGGATGGGGCTTTGTTTTTTAGGTGATGAGAAGCACCACAGGTTTGAAAAGCAGGGAGTGGCCTGATCTGATCCTCTAGGGAAGAAATCTTGCAATAAAGTAAGAAGAGAGAGGAAATGTTTGGAACTAGGGAGAGCTGGAGAACACAGCAAGAGTCAGGTTGAGACACAGGATCAGAGGGGAGAGGACAGTTTCTGGTTTAGGATTGCTGAATGAATGCACATAGCTTTCCCCCTCCCTAATTCCCATCGAAATGTCAGAAGAGCTATACACATAAAAATAAATCCACCATAGTCCTGGAAGTATAGGAGGATTTCTACTAGTCAAACAAAGCAGCGTGGAATTTCCATAAAACAATATTGTAATATAGACTGGAACAGACTGACAATATATATCTATTTTTGGTTGTGCTGGGTCTTCCTTGCTGTGCACAGGCTTTCTTTAATTGTGGCAAGTGGAGAGCATGTAGAATCTTCCTAGACCAGGGATTGAACTCGCATTCCCTGTATTAGCAGGTGGATTCTTAACCACTAGACCACAAGGGAAGCCCAAAACTCTTAATCTCATATGGGAAAAAGATAAGACCTTCAAAAAAGTCTGTGTTCTGGGCAAATCCAAGAAATCGGGGAAATGCAAATCAGACCTACAGTGAGCTATCACCTCACACTTGTCAGAATGGCTATCATCAAAAAGAACACAAACTGGTGAGGATGTGGAGAAAAAGGTATCCTTTTATACTGTTGGTGGGAATGCAGACTGGTGCGGCTACTGTGGAAAATAGTATGAAGGTATCTCAAAAAACTAAAAATATAACAGAACTACCTTATGACCCAGCAATTCCACTCCTGGGATATATCCAAAAATAACACAAAAACTCTAATTTGAAGAGATACATATATCCAATGTTCACGGCAGCACTGTTTACAATTGCTGAGATACGGAAACAACCTAAAAGAGCATCAAAAGATGAATAAAGAAGATACATACATTATACACACACACACAATGGACCTACTCAGTCATAAAAAGAACAGAATTTTGCCATTTGCAGCAACACAGATGGACTTGCAGAGCATAATGTTAAGTGAATAAGTCAGAGAAATACTTATACTGTGGGATATCCTTTATATGTGGAATCTAAAAAAGACAACAAACTAGTGAATATAACAAAAAAGAAGCAGACTCAGAGAGAGAACAAACTAGTGGTCACCAGTGGGGAGAGGAAAGTGGGGAGGGGCAATACAAGGGTGGAGAATAAGAGGTATGAACTATTAGGTATAAAATAAGCTACAAGGATATATTGAACAACATGGGGAATATGGCCAATATTTTATATTAACTATAAACGGAGTACAACCTTTTAAAATTGAGAATCACTATATACTGTATACTCGTAACTTATGTAACAATAAAATAAATAAAATAGGGGTTAAGGCTGGCCTCACTGATCAGATGAGAGTTGGGCAATCCTTGAGAAGCTGTCAATGCAGATATTTGGGGGAAGCATGGTCTAGGTAAGAGAAAAGCTCAAGAGAGGATCTTAAGGCAGGAGTGTATCTGGCTTACTCTAGAAACAGCCGGTAGATCAACAGGAGGAGAAGAGCAAGTGAGAACAAGGGTCTCTTACGACACTGTAGGAACTTCAGCGTTTAATCTGAGTGCAGTGGGAGAACTGTTTTGAACATAGAAGAAACATGATAAGGCATGTTTAAAAAGATCTGGTTGTTGTGCTGAGAATATACTATTGGGGAACAAGGTAAAACAGGGAGGTCTGTTGGGAGGCTATTACAGAAATTCAGATGAGAGACGATGGCTTGGACCAGGATGGCAGCACTGGCACTTGACTGCATTGTTTACATTGGGCCAGGAAGGAGTAGGGAGGGTCAGGCTGAAAGAATGAGAAGGAACTGAACTTTCATTTGCAATGACGGCAAGTAATGTACATGCTAGGTGTAAAACGAATGAGAGAACAGTTATCAGTGACCGCAATTTAAGACTCAAGATTTTGAATGCAAAGTCACTCTAGTTGATGCCACAGATCAACTGTGGATGTGAGCGGTTAAAAGGACGGTCCAGGAAGGAGGGAAAAACAAGGTAAGATCAGAAACCAATGATTTCTAGGACTGTGACAGAAACTAGAGGCTGTTATGCAACAACAAATCATACTAGAGAATGATCACAGTAAATAGTATATATTTTTATGTAAAATACAGAGCAATTTTAACCACTGTAATGAAAAGCAGTTGGAAGCAAGAGCAAAAGCTTACTCAAATGGCTTCTTTGGGAATAAGAACTGATACAACAAATCTGGTAAACTGCAATATCAGATACTACAGAAATCATATCTTTCATACAAACACAGTTGCAAATGAGTAAATTCAATAAAGCACCAGTGACTGGAATTGTATGCGTGGAATACAAGGGCAATCTAGAAGTTGGCGCAGCATTATCTTTTACCTTTTTATTCTGATTTGTTTTAGGCTTTGAGGAATTTCTTCCTTTTTTGTGAAGAAGAAACAATGGTGAAGACTCAATGGGACACTCATAAAGAGAAGTGTGGACCTTTTCAGAATACCGCTGGAAATCTTCCACTTCTACATCTCTGTCCAACCTGTGTTTGTAACAGAGGAAAGAAAAATCTTAAGAATGCTGTTCAGAATTACATGATGAAACTATGGAAGTCAAAGAACTTTAGCAATTAATGTGTGTGTGTGTGTGTGTATGTGATGGGTCTTGATCCACCAACCACTATCTTAATTAGAACCCTTTAAATGATCATTTAACCAATTAACCAATAACTCTGTGCCTGGCACCAGCATACTCTGACAGATGAACATGTCTTCCCTCACCATGTCCTGGATGATGGGGACCTCATCTGCATTACTTAATCTGTATTAAATTCCTCCCTTGCATGTTTTTGAACTCAGGGGGTTCTCACTGTCTTTGTTAAGGATAAAAAGACATGGTAGTCTTCCGAATTGGAGAAGATATTTGCAAACAATACATCTGATAAGGGGTTAATATAAAAAATACACAAAGAACTCATACAATTCAACATAAAAACCAAGCAACTTGATTGAAAAAGGGGGCATAGGACCTAAATAGACATTTCTCCAAAGAAGACATAAAGACAGAAAATAGACACATGAAAAGATGCTTAACACCATCAGGGAAATGCAAATCAAAACCACAAAGAGATACCACTCACCTGTTATGATGCCTATCATAAAAAAGACAAGACACAATAAGTGTCAGTGAGGATGCAGAGAAAAGGGAACCCTCATGTTTTGTTGGTAGGAATGTAACTTAGTACAGCCACTATGGAAAACAGGTTTCTCAAAACATTAAAAATAGAACTACCATATGACCCAGCAATTCCATTGCTGGGTATTTACCAGAAGAAAACAAAAAGACTAATTGGAAAAGATACATGCACCCCTAGTTTCACTGCAGCATTATTTACAACAGCCACAATATGGAAGCAACTTAAGCGCTGCCTGATAGATGAATGGATAAAGAAGGGGTATGTGTATGCATACGAAATATTATTTAGCTATGAAAAATGAAATCTTGCCATTTGTGACATGGATGCATCTAGAGGGTATTATGTTAAATGAAATAAGTCAGATGGAGAAGGGCAATACTATATGACTTCACTTAAAAGTGGAATCTAAAAAACAAAACAAACAACAAAACAGGGTCACAGATACAGAGAGCAAATAGATGGATGCAGAAGGGGAGGTATGAGTCCAAAATTGGTGAAAAGGATTAAGAGGTACAAACCTCCACTTATAAATAAGCCATAGACATCTAATAAACAACATAAGGAATATAGTCGATAACATTATAATAACAGTATGGAGAAAGATGGTTAGTAGACTTATCTTGGTGAGTACTTCATATATGCAAATGCCTCCTGAGAAATCTGTATGTGAGTCAAGAAGCAACAGTTATAACTGGATATGGAACAATGGACTGGTTCCAAATTAGGGAAGGAGTACGTCAAGGCTGTATAATGTCACCCTGTGTATTTAACTTATATGCAGAGTATATCATAAGAAATGCCAGGCTAGATGAATCACAAACTGGAATCAAGATTGCTGGGAGAAATAGAAACAACCTCAGATATGCAGATGATACCACTCTAATGGCAGAAAGTAAAGAGTAATTAGAGAACTTCTTGATGAGGGCAAAAGAGAAGAGTGAAAAAGCTGGCTTAAAATTTAACAGTCAAAAAACTAAGATCATGGTATCCAGTTCCATCACTTTATGGCAAATAGATGGGGAAAAAGTGGAAGCAGTGACAGATTTTATTTTCTTGGGCTCCAAAATCACTGTGGATGGTGATGGCAGCCATGAAATTAAAAGATGCTTGCTCCTTGGAAGAAAAGCTATGACAGACCTAGAAAACATATTAAAAAGCAGAGACATCATTTTGCTGACAAAGGTTTGTATAGTCAAAGCTATGGTTTTCCCAGTAGTGATGTATAGATGTGACAGTTGAACACATAAAGAAGGCTGAGCACTGAAGAATGGATGCTTTTGAATTGTGGAGCTGGAGAAGACTCTTGAGAGTCCCTTTGATTGCTAGGAGATCAAACCAGTCAATCCTAAAGGAAATCAACCTTGAATATTCATTGGAAGGACTGATGCTGCAGCTGAAGCTCCAATACTTTGGCCACCTGATGTGAAGAGCCAACTCGTTAGAAAAGAACCTGATGCTGGGAAAGACTGAAGGCAAAAGGAGAAGGGGGTGGCAGAGGATGAGATGGTTAGACAGCAACACCAACTCAAAGGACATGAGTATGAGCAAACTCAAGGAGATAACAGAGGACAGAGGAGCCTGGTGTGCTGCAGTCCATGGGGTTGAAAACAGTCAGATCTGACTTAGAGACTGAACAACAATCAGATGTCAAATCACTATGCAGTATACCTGAAACTAACATTATATTGTACATCAACCAAATTTCAACAAGAGAAAATTAATGAAAAAAATTGTCATGCATTAAATTAATACAAAAAAGACTTTCTTAAACCTCTGAGGATGATTTGGGTATGTTGCTCTGTATTGTACCACTGATAGTAAGTACAGAAATAACCACATTTAACATTCACAGTTTGCTGTATGCCATGCGCTTTATGCACATTATCTCAATTAATCCTCATAACAAGTTTACCAAGCAGGCCCTATTATTATCTGCATTTTGCAGCTGAAGAAACAAAGGCTTACTTAGCCGATGCCATACAAAAATTAAAAGGCAAAAAACTTACAAACCCAAGTGTGTCAGTTTTTCAAGCACATGCAAGCATTTAATGACTACCCTCTTATGCCCCCAATATTTCATAGCTCTTAGTGTTAATAAGGTAAATATTTCAATTTTCAACTTGAACATCTTTACTGATCATGCAGATTTATGAATACTAAAAATACTGTACCTGGTAAAGTAGGCATTACTTATACATCCAGTGAAATTAGCATACTGGGGAGTGACGGGTGAGCCGCCGAGGTAGAACTTTTTTTCACCTGCTTGGGTCTGCTCCACTTTCCCTTTGGTAGGGTTCTTAGTCCCAAGTCTGCTTTTATCTACTATCAATTCATACCTGTAAGGGAAAAAGCTTTTTTAAGCACTACACAGCTAACGTATTACTTGAGTTCCATTCTGGGTTGTATGTTTTCTCATGAAATTGAGAAATGGAACATTTAGTTAATGATAAGATAACAAGTTGCCAGACTCTTTGTGAGGCTCAGAATAAAATGGATGAATATTTCTATATGCAGAAAAGACTCTCCAAATCATGACTGGAATTTAAACCCATAGAAGCAGGTTCAAATGACTAGTCATCAGCAACTTTTTTTTTTTTTTTTGGTGTGGAAAAATCAGAACATAAATCATGGTGATCATTTAATCACATTTGTGGGAAGCTATTTTCATTCTAAAGCACATTGACAGTGATTGGAAATGGCATCTTGAAAAGACCTATTAACATTTTCTTTTAATGGGAGGGCTCCCCAGGAATGGACACAGAATAGTAGCAGTCTGCAACAGAAAATATATTGCTTTTACAGAAAGAATTTTCCTTTTATGAAAGAGAAATACAGTATTACATACTTTAAAAATAAAGTTAAGACTTTTTAAAGTGAAGTTAAAAGTGTTAGTCACTCAGCTGCGTCTGACTCTTTGTGGCCCCACAGACTTTAGCCACCAGGCTCCTCTGTCCATGGAATTCTCCAGGCAAGAATACTGGAGCGGGTTGTCATTTCCTTCTCCAAAGACTTTTTAAAATGTGACCATAAATGTAACTTTCTCAATTGTTTAATTAAAACCTAATGAAACCTGTTGTTTGTTAAGTTTTTCTATGTACAAAACACTGCACTCCATTTAGTTTAAGTGGTATGTACTGGTACTTCCTTCAAGGAAATCATAGCTTATGGTTTCACTGGGAAAATTTTTATATACCTGTTAATTAATTTTATAGTGACTTATTTGGCATGTTTTAAAAATTAACAGCAATGAAAAAGAGTAAGTTGTTCCTCTACCATTTTTTTAAACACTAGAACGGTAATAAGAGATAGTCTACTATTAGTAGTGGTCATTGGACGAATTCAAGTCCTACAGGTAAAGCCACCTGGTGGAAAGAATATAAAGTGAGGAGCTATACCTTGCTGGGGAGACGGAGGTGATGATGAAGTGGGACAGCCCATCATTGTACTGCTTATCTGCTGACTGCACCTTGATTCCCTTTACATCCATGATTACTGTTCCATTATTCAATGAGATGGAGAACATATCTGACTGAAATGCAAGCACAGGTTCTTTAACAATGGAAGCCAGGGATCCAAAAGGTGGACATGTTTTTAACATTTACTTATGGGACTGCTTAAAGGAACACACACATGTGAGAGGTTTGCTTGAAAAATAATTTCTATGAACAGCTACAAGAAAAATACTCTATTGCCTGGACTGGTATGTTACTTATAAAATTAGACACATTTCAATGGAAAGAGGAATTTCCTGTATTTGAACTGAAAATTTCAGGTGATTTTGTCATGCTAAGTAGCTGTTATCCTAGCGTCAGTTACTTTCTTTACTCAAGCATTTTTCTTCTGTCATCAGCCTCACTTTTGAAAAACCAGTATTTTAATTTCCTTGGGGATGTAGTGAGACGACTAGGCAAGAGTTATTTTGCTATTGTGGCTTTTAAAAATGTTTCACTTTCCAGCTGTGGTACATATACACAATGGAATATTACTCAGCCATTAAAAAGAATGCATTTGAATCAGTTCTAATGAGGTGGATGAACCTGGAGCCTATTATACAGAGCAAAGTAAGTCAGAAAGAAAAACACAAATACAGTATATTAACACATATATATGGAATTTAGAAAGATGGTAACGATGACCCTATATGCAAGACAGCAAAAGAGAGACACATGTAAAGAACAGACTTTTGGACTCTGTGGGAGAAGGTGAGGGTGGGATGGTTTGAGAGAATAGCATTGAAACATGTATATTATCATATGTGAAATAGAACACCAGTCCAGGTTCGATGCATGAGACAGAGTGCTCAGGGCTGGTGTACTCGGATGACCCTGAGGGATGGGATGGGGAGAGAGGTAGGAGGGAGGTTCAGGATGGGGAACACATATATACCGGTGGCTGATTCATGTGAATGAATGGCAAAAACCACCACAATATTGTAAAGTAATTAGCCTCCAATTAAAAAAAAAAAAAGAACAGCAAAAAAAAAAAGAAAAAAAATGTTTCACTTCCATTTACAGAGGCAGAAAAATTAAAAAATAGCAGAAGTTAACATCTATTTTTCTGAATTTCTTTACTGTTTGGCAATATTCCTTAAAATATTGGCAAAATGATAATCTTCCTTTTCTTCCCTGATATGGGCCTCAATCTCTACAGTTAGCTCTCAACATAAATACTTTAAGGTCACCAAACTTTTATAAACGTTATCTTATTCTTGACATAGTATTAGTATATCTTTGTTCAGTTCAGTTCAGTTGCTCAGTTGTGTCCAACTCTTTGCAACCCCAAGGACTGCTACCCACGAACTGGAGCTAAAGTTCTACAGCAAATTAAAAAACTATTTCATAAACTGAGTCACACGTATGTTAGTACTGTATATATACACTGAGGTTCTTAACATATTTTGTGCTGTGACTCTTTCAGTAGTTTGGTGACACACATGGGCTCCTTCATAAAATATTTTAAAATCACTCAACAAAATATGTAGGAATACAAAGGAAACCAATTATATTGAAATACAGTTTCAAAATACCAAAATGATAAATATGTGATATATATGTACTTTTACATTAAGGCACTAAATAATAAAATCTAGTAGCAGATCTAATAACTACTTTAATTTAGAAGTAGCAATAAACAAAATGGTATTTTGAGATATATATGACAACTATAACATGAAATGAAAAATACCTTTAATTTCTACTAAAGACAAAATCATAGGTATTGCTAATATTACTGTGGTTTGTTGCTGACATTAACAATTGAAGAAAATGCTAAATTTTAGTTAGAGAAAATAAAGATTTAATTTTTTTCTCACCTAGTTCATGGACCCACTGAGTTCTCCTCATGAACTCCTTAGGGAGGTTTATGAAGCCCAGGTTAAAAACTCACATATGATATATTTATAATATTTTACAAACTACTTGAAAAGAGACATTCCATGTGTATACAGGAGTCAAAATTAATCTGAATTAAAAATTACTTTTAATGTGCTTAAAAGTATTTTTAACAGACAAAACAATTAGCACAAAGAAGTTTCCACCACAAAAAACAAATACTTACCCCTGATGCATAATAGAACAGTAATCCATTTGGCTGTAATGTTCGGAAATTTAAACCTCCTTCAAAGCCATCAAAAAAAGATATTTTCTGACTTGAAGCAATGTAACTCTGTCCATTGAAATATGCTCTGCGAGATATCTGTGTGCCAAAGAAAGTATGAACACAGAGTTTGTGATAATTATCAAATGCCTAAAATGTCCATTTCCTACATACCAAAGGCCTTATCTGCTAGCTCCTATATTAATAGTTATGTTTTAATTTCCAGTTTATGCTAGAATTCAGGCCTGTTAGCCCTCCTTCTGTATGCTGCTGCTAACAGATGGGGTTTCGGCTTGTCTACTTCCTCTATTGTGAGTGAGGGAAGATGCTCACGTAGCCTCTCTAGGCTTTGGCATTCCAGCCACTGAAGGGTGCAGCAACTGGACAAGTCCAGAAGATTCCCATAAGCCTTTTTAGCTTAATGATTCTGCTGGTGGCAAAAGGAACCCAAGATGTACACAGAATCACAGAGAAAAGAGCTTTTTCAGCTTTTAAGAGAGATAAGTTTCTTGTCTACTTATTAAAAATCTTTCAATTGTGTACTTACAAGAGAGTCTTCTGGGCATCCATAGCCAACTCCAAGGGTTTCTTTCTGTTCTAATAAATTGAAATCTTTCTTTTGGAACTGGAAGCCCTTCATGCATCCTCTGAAGTTGATATCTAGGGGAAGATGTGCTCTTAAGGTTCTGGAAAAGAAAATCAGTCTTTACTGATAACAGCTGTGATGATGATGGTGGTAGAGGTGATGATGATGTCACCCAACATATGCAGGATGTAAAATTTGATTTTATTTATAGTTATTTTTAATAGCTTTGTAATTATTCACATTTTCATGCTTTCTTTCATAATTACACAGTAATTTCTAATTTTGGTATATAGAAGAGCTTTATTCTGCATGGAGCCAATTTGTTTACTTCTTTATAGTTTTCAAGATCCTTTAACTTACATCAGCTCATTTTATCTTTATAACAATTCAGAGAGCTAGACGGTGATGCTATTCTTTCTCTTTTAAGGATGACTAATAGGTTCAGCCTTAATGAATTGACATATGTATAGGTCAAAAACTGTGAACTCTTGGCAGTTTCACATGGCTTACCTATAAAATGAAACTAAGAAATATTAAGTCTTTTTTTTTTTCCTATGTCACAAGTAGAAAGTTAGGATTTGAATCCAGGTCTCCAGTTGTCTACTAATCCTACTTGAGTCATGAACTCAATTACTTGTCTTATTTGCAACACACTAATCAACCAAGGCTAGAGAAGCTTTCAATGAACGTTGGGACTTTGGAGCAATAGGAAAGTGAGAAATCCTTTATCTTTAAGATCAAAGATGGCATTTTGCTCAAAACAGTACCCATCACTATGCCTAATAGATAAGAAGTGCCCAAGAACATAGTATTGGATACTGAATGAATATGAAGTTAATTCTGAGTAGGTTACAACGACTTCAATGTATTTTAGGTGAACACTGACCAAACTAAGGGGTAACAGTCCCACTGTATTCTGCTCTCACAAGATCATGCCTGGATGACATGCTAACTGATTGATTAAATTGCACATATAACAACCACAATGGTTAAAGATCCCAAGTGGCATGGCTGAGGGAATTGAGGATATTTAGTTTGGAAAGGAAGCTTAAAGTTGGGGTCTTATCCCAGAAAAATTAGAATTTCTGGAGAATGATTGTGCGTAGTGATGTTTATAAACATTTTCTAGGTCATTTTAATGAGAACCAGGGTTGAGAGTGACTGGACTGGAATATCGGAATATCCTAACACTGTCTCTCAGTTTAGGATCTCTCATGCTATGAATTGATTGTAATAAGAGATAGTTGAATTTTTGAATATATCAAAATAATATTTCATTACACTTAATTTGGGGTTTCCCAGGCAGCGCTAGTGGTAAAGAACCCACCTGCCAATGCAGGAGACATAGGTTCGATCCCTGGATCAGGAAGATCCCCTCGAAGAGGGCAGGACAACTCACTCCAGTATTCATGCCTGGAGAATCCCATGGACAGAGGAACCTGGTGAGCTACTGTCCATAGGGTTGCAAAGAGTCCATACGACTGAAGAGACTTAGCACGCACACATACTTAATTCATGAGGCTTCCCTGGTGGCTCAGCAGTAAAGAATCTGCCTGCAAATGCAGGAGACATAAGTTCGATTTCTGGGTGGAGAAGATCCCCTCGTGGAGGAAATGGCAACTCACTCCAATATTCTTGCCTGGGAAATCTGATGGACAGAAAAGCCTGGCAGGCTACCATCCTTGGAGTCACAGAAGAGTCGGACACAACTCATTGACTAAACAACAACAACAACATACTTAATTCACAACTCCGGGGACAGGCTTAAAATTTTGGTTTAGTCTCAGATACTATTTGAGAGTTCAAATAACTCTAAATTAATACTAAAACAAAAGTAAATGGACACAATGCTTCTTTGCTTTCACATATGCTCCACCTTTCCTCTTGTGGATGAGAAATACTGCATAGATTATGTTCTAAGAGTAATAAATAATAAAGACTTTTGTAGATCACATTTACCTGATGCTAATTTAAGGGGGTCACAAGGACTGGCTGCACAGGGCACACAGGTATATGATTGTGTGTGTGCCCTTGCACATGTACACAGAAGTAGTAGGTGGGAAGGTTCAAACATATACTACACTTCTTCTGGATGTTGAGCCCTCAGCCCCGTGCGTTAGGAACAAATAGCTTAAAAGAAGAAAAAAGCGTACCTGGATTGTAAGATTTCTGGGGGAGCTCCTCCAATGTATATGTCTGTAAAAGGTATCTTCATCTTTTCATTATCCATGCTCTTGACATGTCGTCTGTCAACTACCAAAATCATTTTCTTATCATTGTGGTAAATGATTGAGATCTGGGAGAAATAATTCATAATAAGTCCTGATCATTGCTTAACAATCAGCTTTTTGAAGATTGCTATGTATTTTAATTATTTAATAATAATTTAATTATTATTCATAATTATTTAATTATGTTGTAACAGCTGGGCCTCCATGGTCTTAATCTTATTTGTTTACAAAATGGGCAACAGCTCTTCCTTCCTTACTCGCAGACATGAAAACTCTTAGTCATATTGCCAGAAGTTCCCCTTTGCTGGAGAAGGATTCCATATGGATTCACAGCTAGACCAAGAAAAATTCTGTTATGAGATCAACTTTTTAATTAATATTTTGCTCCTTTGAGAGGATTCAGGAAAAAAGTGTAAACAGGTGCCTTCTGAACCCTGGTATGCATGTTGCTAGATGTCATTTTTTGGTGACACAAAAAGCTTTAATGAATGTGGGAAAATTCTAGTCAGAGAAATAGTTAAAATATTCTTCTATTGTAAACCACCCTCATGAAGGCTATGGACTTTGAACTGAAAAGAGAGAGAAATATAGCCTCTACTCTGCATTTTAGTTCAACTTAGATGATACTATGACTTCTACATATTTTATTAAAGTACAGATTTAAAGTAGTTGTTAGTAAAAACAGATGAAATATCAGTATACTGCACATCTGTGTCAAGATAGATGAGCATTCTTTGTGGGTTCTCATTTTATAAGAAAATTTGTGTTACTATTTTCTAAGCTTTGGAGAAAAGGTTTAAAAAGGAAATTCTTCACTTATATCTACTCTTTTTATATTTAATGGGACTCAAGAAAAAAGCAAAAACAAAATAGCTGTATATCTACATTCTCATTTTCAACAAATGTACAGAAGTGCCATTATAATCAATATATTGAATATCAATAGGAGTCTTTTGATCAATGAAGCAATTAAAATGTATCTTCACTGACTCTTTTACTGGAAACTCCAATACGACAAAAATGTCCACTCTTGTGAAGCAAATGTTAGCCTGGAGTTGAGTATATGAGGGCCCTTCAATGGTTTTTATATGTGAAAGTGTTCAGTTTAATTACTTTCTCACCTATCTCATTTGACCATATGATTAGATCAATAGATCCAAATACAAATAAAACAAAGCATTCAAACTGCAATGATCAGTACCTCGTGGTATTTTGCATCATTAATTTGAGCTTTCTTTAATGTGTCTTCAAGATGCACAGGGCCATTGCTAAACCCAAAGTCATAGAACACATGTAGGTAACCATTGCGCATTTCCAAGCTGAAAAACATACTCTATGGAGAAGAAAAAAAGTTGCAGATGTGAGAGTCTGCTATTATGAAAGAGCAGGTTTAGCTGAATTTGAGAAATAACACTATACTCTTTATTATTGAAACTGTCTGAATACTGCAGAAGTCTCCTGAAATTCTTACTATGAAATAAAAATCACAACCACATTCAGATCAGCAGTTATATCTCATATACCAAAGTTTTAATATTTACACACAACTTAAAACAATTATCTTCAACTGTTTTTACCTGTGAATTAATGAAAATTTAAATTTACCTTATTGATTTTTAACAGTCTTGAAAACAGAGTACTATAGGCCATATGTATTCAACGGCCCTATTTTAAGGCAATGTTTGAAAGTTGTAACAGGCCAACAGATGTGACTACCTTTCATTTTTAAGAGCAAAATTGGTACCACTGAAAAATAATTCCAAGGTATGCTGAAAAGAATCTTCGAAAATTATCAGTAAATACGGATAAAAGGAAAAGAAGGACCACTTCTGTAACACTGGATTTACATAAATAAACATGGAATTATTATGCACTTAGATCATATGATATTCAACAACCAAAGTAATTCTATAACACTCAAGTAATTTACTGGTCAGGCTTGCTTGTTTTAGAGGATAGTTCACAGACACAAGAATTCAGTGGATATGAACAATAAAGCATTATGGTTGCTGATCAGTTGCTAAGTCGTGTCCACCTCCCCAACCCTAACTATCTCCTGGAGTTTGTTCAAATTTATGTTCATTGAGCTGGTGATGGTAAAGCCCTATTTCACTGAAAGTGATCTCTTGGACAGAGTTTATATACTCCTAAGAATGTGGTACACAATCCACTGGGGGAATCGAAAGAAAACATTTCAACTTCTATTTATATTCTTTTTAAAACTCTAAAATAGAGAAGCCAACTTTTAATATTTAATACATAGATTTCCTCTGGGCCTTCATTTTGTCCTTTGAGTGGGTTTTCACAGGATTCAGATTCACACTTTGAAAATGAAGTTTCACACTTGAAGGTGGGCCACGGCCCACTCACTCAGCACTGATTTCTTTGTGTTTAGCCTATTGCAATTACTGCAGTTTATGGGTACCTGATTACATGGATTTATGAATAAGGCCACTTAATAACAGAAAATTTATAATGATTTTCTACTGAAATATTGTGATGTGAAAATATTTTGAGACACATAGATATTTTAAGATTTCTACAAATTACTAAAAATGTGGTCAAATTTCGAGAGCATTACACATTTGCTTTATAAAATGAATTATTCTAAACTTATTGACTTTTACTTGTGATGACAAATGTCTTTTAGTGGTATGAAACCCACTAGCTACTTAAAAAATATACTTGATCTGTTGTTTCAAGGTAGGGACATTATAACAATGAAGGAGAAACTATTTTGGTGGGGAAGAAAGTTGTCCTCTGGAGAGATGGTTTTTTTAAAAAAAGAATCTGAAAATTTTTCTACTGTTAAGAAAATTTGCTGATGAAAACAAGGTGATTTTTCATGTTTTTATGTACTACCATAAAAATTCTCATATCTACACTACTAAAACTTTTTTGGAAAAAGAAGTTTTTTTTTTTTTTTAAGTTTAAAAGTTTTTCAAATGAAGATTTTTAATGGTCTTGAATTCTTTTGTTAAAGTTTGCAAAATGATACACTATCTGATTAGCTTCCAAGAACTGACATCAGGGAAGATGAAAATGTGCCAGCCATTTTCAAAGACAACTTCTGCCAATTAGTGAATGAAATAATAATGATATCATGATTTACTAAGCATAGCCAATGATACACTTCCAACATTTTTATTTATATGAGTTATCTTGTATAGTTATGAGAGCCAATAAAACTTAGTACTGAAATAAACTGGACTCATGATAAGACTTTAGTATCACAAAGAATTTAATGTGACTTTAAAAATACTTAAACATATTTAATTACATTGTTCTCACTAATACTACCATTAATAATTTTTGTGTCACTAGCAAAATAAAAATAATTTTTTAAACTTCTTTGTTTTCTTGCCTGGAGAATCTCACGAACAGAGGAGCCTGGAGGGCTACAATCCATGGGGTCGCAAGAGTTGGACACGACTTAGCAGCTAAACCACTACCACCATTTTAAACTTGTGTTTATTTCAGCATTTTATATTTATATAAATTATATTTCTCCTAGTTTTAAATATTATATTCATATATAGTATGTGTATATCATTAATAAAGAAATGCATATATATATATATGTATATATACACACACACACATATGTTAAGCATTTCAAACTCTTTTTTAACTGATTAGGACATATGCTTTAAAAAGTAAGTGCTAAACTTCTGTAAACATATACAAAGAGTCGGACACGACTGAGCAACTGAACTGATGCTCATTTAGATCTTGGTGCTGATTTCCATCAAAGTTCTCTTAGTTTACTGAATGTATTATATTTAATATACATCTAAAAATATAGCATGGGCGGCTGCGACCAGTGCACATAGCACGGCTGAGAGGAACTACCCCATGTCCGAGGTCAGGGGCAGAAGCCGGGAGGACCCCATGCCCGAGGGGCGGCAGCCAAGGGGAGTTACCCGACGTCCAAGGTCAGGGGGGGCGGCTGGGAGGAGCTACTCTGCCTCTGAGGTCAGGGGCGGCGGCCGAGAGTGCAGCTGAGAGGAGCTACCCTACGTCCAAGGAGCGGTGGCTGCACGGCCACAGGAAGGCCTAGAGGAGCTATTCCACGTTCAAGGTCAGGAGGGGCGGCCGTGAGGAGATACCCCTTGTCCAAGGTAAGGAGCAGCGGCTGCACTTTGCTGGAGCGGCCGTGAAGAAATACCCCATGTCCAAGGTAAGAGAAACCCAAGTAAGACGGTAGGTGTTGCAAGAGGGCATCAGAGGGCAGACACACTGAAACCATACTCACAGAAAACTAGTCAGTCTAATCACATGGACCACAGCCTTGTCTAACTCAATGAAACCAAGCCATGCCCGTGGGGCCACCCAAGACGGGCGGGTCATGGTGGAGAGGTCTGACAGAATGTGGTACACTGGAGAAGGGAATGGCAAACCACTTCAGTATTCTTGCCTTGAGAACCCCATGAACAGTATGAAAGGCAAAATGATAGGATACTGAAAGAGGAATTCCCCAGGTCAGTAGGTGCCCAATATGCTACTGGAGATCAGTGGAGAAATAACTCCAGAAAGAATGAAGGGATGGAGCCAAAGCAAAAACAATACCCAGTTGTGGATGTGACTGGTGATTAGAAGTAAGGTCCGATGCTGTAAAGAGCAATATTGCATAGGAACCTGGAATGTCAGGTCCATCAATCAAGGCAAACTGGAAGTGGTCAAACAAGAGATGACAAGGGTGAACGTCGACATTCTAGGAATCAGCGAACTAAAATGGACTGGAATGGGTGAATTTAACTCAGATGACCATTAATGTGACTGGTGATAGAAGCAAGATCCGATGCTGTAAAGAGCAATACTGCATAGGAACCTGGAATGTCAGGTCCATGAATCAAGGCAAACTGGAAGTGGTCAAACAAGAGATGGCAAGGGTGAACGTCGACATTCTAGGAATCAGCGAACTAAAATGGACTGGAATGGGTGAATTTAACTCAGATGACCATTATATCTACTACTGCGGGCAGGAATCCCTCAGAAGAAATGGAGTAGCCATCATGGTCAACAAAAGAGTCTGAAATGCAGTACTTGGATGCGATCTCAAAAATGACAGAATGATCTCTGTTCGTCTCCAAGGCAAACCATTCAATATCACAGTTATCCAAGTCTATGTCCCAACCAGTAATGCTGAAGAAGCTGAAGTTGAATGGTTTTATGAAGACCTACAAGACCTTTTAGGGGACTTACTACAGATAGGCTATAATGTCTCATCAAGTTAGTACCGAAACAACTGTCAAGCATATATTGTGTAACCCTCTTAGGTTTGGATGAGCAAATTGAGACCCAGGGAGGATACAGGACTTGCCGATTGTCACACAATTAGCAACAGAGCTGGAGCTAGGGTCAAACTCTTATGAGTCCTAATATTTCTTCTAATCAGGCAATTTTTCTGATTGGGATTATAATGTAGAAATGGTCCAATCTCAGGTACCTAGAGGAACAGAGGCAGAAAGATGTCACTGTCATTTCAGACCCCTTGCTTCTCAAATGACCACAGCCATCATTACCAGAATTGGTCCTGTGTTATTTCTTTACCATCCCTTCAGCCCTGATGGTCAAATAATAGACCAGAACCAGGTCCAACAGCCTCTGCATCACCAGGTGCTGTTAGAAATGAAGACCCTTAGGCTTCACCTCCAACTGGCAGAATCAGGATCTGCATTTTAATAGGACCCTGAGGTGATTTGGAAAAAACTTTAAAAGTTTGAGAAGCATCCACCTCAATTTAAAATGCCTTTTAAAGGGAGGGAGAAAGAGAGAAAGCAAAAGAGAGACAGAGAAAGAAAGAAGAGAGAGAAAGAAAAGTGCCATTAAAATGATCTCATTCCACTCGTGTTTAATAGGAAACCAGGGACTTACTTCCATTGTTTCCTTTCCTCTTCTTTTTCCTCTTTATTTTTTCCCCAGGCTTTTTTTTGTGGCTGTTGCTGTTATTATACTGAAGAGCTCCATGAGACAGAGAGCTTGGCAGCCTTCCCACAATCCTCAGCATGTGGGAATAGCAAGTAACAAAGTGTTAGCCCCTGCCAACTGGTGGCTCCGTGTAAATGTCTCTGTTAACAACCAACACTGCTGCTAGCAGCCATCGGAGCAAAGCGGCAAATCTGTTCCTCTCTCCGGTGTGGGAAACACCACCGAAAAAGTCACCTCGTTACTTGATTAAGATGTATCAATCCTGGAAATTGCTGATCTAGAACACCGAGTCTCTGGCATTTAGTTCATTCTTGATTCAACAGAATAGTTTCATCCTGGCTCCTAGGTATTGTCTCCCGGTACTACATGCCATGCAGAGAATGGTAGTAGTGAACCCTTTTTATGGGGGGAGAAGAAAAACTGTTCGGGGTCAAATCCTGTCTGCTGTCTCAAGACAGCCTTTCAGTAAGTCCCTGTGGCAAAAATGAGAAAAGATGGATGGTTCTGAAAAGATCAGGGTCCCAGAGATCACTGGTAAGAGTTGGAAAATTCATTATTTTGTTGTAAGTGTCCTAATTCTATTTTGCAAACCACTGAGAATTTTCCTCCATATCTGAGGTACAAAGGCCCCACCCCACGATGCATTGTTAAAGATCCCCTGGAGAGGAAAATGGCAACCCACTCCAGTATCTTGCCTGGAGAATTCCATGCGAAGAGGAACTCGTAGGCTACAGTCCATGTGGTCGCAAGTCGGACATGACTGAGAGACTACACAACAGCAACAACGAAGGACAATTCTACTTGTACAGCCTCACCCCCAAATTCCTCTCAATTTCCGCCCCCCTCACCCGTGAAGATGCAGTTTATCTAGCTCAGTCATTACCCACGTGGGGCAGGAGTGGATAGAATTTAGTGACAAGCGGCTTCTTTTGGTTATGATGTCACATCATCTCTTTAAGAGCAGCAGGTAGCCCATCTTTGGGGATCACTGGCACCAGGAGTTGAACAATAACGAAAAGATTCTCCCAAAAGATTGCGTTTTCTTTGAAAGCTAAGGTGAGAGGAAAGAAGAACAGGATAACACTGCCAAGAAGACACCTCATGGCTAGTTATTCTCAATAAATACTTTCTAAATACTTGTAGCTGAAATAAGTGGGTTCCACTTTCCTCCCAGAAACACCTTCCTTGATTGAAAAAGGATGCAAATTTGCTTTTATTATCAACTTCCTGTTGACATTCAAGTAGAGCCATTTACCAAAATTTTGTGCTTTCTCTTTCATATTGCTACCTGGTGCTGGTACATGTATAGAAACGCGGGGATGACTATTTAGAATGATTTTTCTCTTTCATAAACATGATGAAGTGAACTGAGTAGCAAGACAGTATCACCTGTGGCCATGTGTGAAAATCAAAGTATTAGTTGCGTCCAACTCTTTGCGACCCCATGGGCTGTAGCCTGCCAAGCTCCTCTGTCCATGGAATTCTCCAGGCACGAATACTGGAGTGGGTAACCATTCCTTTCTCCAGGGAATCTTCTCAACCCAGGGATCAAACCCAAACCCAAGTCTCCTGCATTGCAGGCAGATTACTCAGATTACTGTCTGAGCCACCAGGGAAGTATGTACTTCCAGAAAAGTAACCCTGCCACCCAAGACTAAAGCACTGCGTCCAAAACCATTCATTTAAATCTGATGCAGGGTTTGATCCCTGATTGGAGAACTAAGATCCCTCATGCCACGTTGTGTGGCAAAAATAACAAAACAAGGAAGAAAAAAAAAAATTCATTTGACCTCAAGTGTTAAAGAGAACTGTGTTTACTTATTTGGTGTTATCATACTGGAAGAGCTAGAGTCCAGTATGAGAAGGAGGCTTCAGTGGCTCACTTTTAGGATCCTAAGTACACAAATTTGTCTCTGCTGGCACAAATTTCTTCATGATAAACCTTATGCTTTAGCCAGCTGGACTTGCTTCCATGCTTAACCACAATGCTCATTCGCCCATTTCCCATAGATTTGCTCATGCCTTTCTCTTTGCTTGGAACGCCTTTCCAGTTCCTCTCAGGGCAGGACACCTCAATGCCATCTCTTCTGTGAAGTTTTCTCTGATCCCCATGGATTCTTCTTGGTTATGTGTACATTGCAACTTGTCCAGCATTCTCTCAAAGAATTTTCATATTACTTTTATGGCCATTTTGCCTGCTGCATTGTGAATTCCTTAAAGGAATAATCATGCTAAATTCACTTTTATTTTTCCCCTGTCCAATAAGAATGTAGCATACAGTGGCCATTCAATATATGTTTCAAAGTGAGCCCTTGTCTGAAATACTGAGAATGGAAATTCTGAGTTCGAGTTGAAGTATGTTTTTTTCCAAAATTCTGGAAGATTTGAATATATTATGCAAAATTAGTGATAAAAACATTGTTACTAGTAAAACTTAGGTCCACAATGAAACAGGGCAAAGGCTAAGAGACAAGACAGAGGGAAAGAAGTTAAGAGTTTTTTTTTTAATATCTGTGCGAATTGTTTGGACAATTTTACTTTTCTGACCTTGAACTATAAGTTTCTAAGAAATCCACCTACACATGCTTCTCTGGTGAAGTCAGCATGAGGCAGAGTGCTGGCCACAGTTTTTTATCTAAGCAGGAGCAAGTAACAACTGGTACAGATTCAGCGCTACAGTTAAATGAAAAATGGTTTGGCACAGACTTCAAACTATGTTAAAGTAACTGAGCACTGAGGTAGGGGTAGGGGGCAAATTTTATTCTACTTTTCTTTCTGGAAATAATTTGCTTTTCTGTATTTACAGTGTATCACAATCCTCTGAATACAGGTAGTAATAGATAGGTGTATACATTCAGAGGGCTTCCCTGGTGGCTCAGTTGGTAAAGAATCTGCCTGCAGTGCAGGAGACCTGGGTTCCATCCCTGGGTTGGGAAGGTCCCCTGGAGAAGGGAAAGGCTACCCACTCCTGTAGTCTGGCCTGGAGAATTCCACGGACAGAGGAGCCTGGCTTCTCTCTCTATATATACATGTGTGTGTGTGTCTCTCTATATACATGTAATGTCTCTATTTCCATCAGCAGTATCAAGTGATTAAAGAGGTTCATTTTTTAAAAAATGTCGAAAATCAAATAGTATTCAAAAACTGAAAATAGTATAATCTGCTCAAAATACTACCGTCTTATGAAGATCTTTGGACTGAACCTGTGTATGTAGACAACAAAGGGTCACGGTTGTGTTTTTGGAATTTTAACTCACTTTTGTTATCATTTACATTTAGCCTGTCTGGTATCCTATATCTAACATAACGAATGCCTTGCATTTACATCAGACTGTACGCTTTCTTCAGAACTCCATTATTCCCAATCTGAAACTGACCTATAAGAAGAGTACTGCGTTCAGTTGTTACATATAAATATTTTTTTTCTTTGAATGAATAAATGACGTAGAGACCAAGCATCTTTCACTGGGGATCTAGGACCCAATAATCACATGGGACCCTTGAGGCACTGCCAAGCCACCTTCATATTAGGGTGGGAGAGAGGCCTGTCAGGTTCTATCAGGATCAGTCCTGTCAGCGTTCATGGAGAAGGCAATAGCAAGCCACTCCAGTACTCTTGCCTAGAAAATCCCATGGATGGAGGAGCCTGGTAGGCTGCAGTCCATGGGATCGCTGGAAGTCGGATGCGACTGAGCGACTTCACTTCACTTTTCGCTTTCACACAATGGAGAAGGAAATGGCAGCCCACTCCAGTGTTCTTGCCTGGAGAATCCCAGGGACGGGGGAGCCTGTTGGGCTCCTGTCTATGGGGTCGCACAGAGTCGGACACGACTGAAGCGACTTAGCAGCAGCAGCGTTCATAGATACGGATCTCTGCCAGAGATAACCTCTCCCCACTATTGGGCCTGACAGGACTTAAATGTGAATCCTTCAGTTTGAGACAGATATGATCCTCTTACAAGTGGTGGTTGTTGCTATTTAGTCGCTCGGTCACATCCAGCCCTTTGCAACCCCATGGACTGCAGCCCACCAGGCTCCTCTGTCCACAGGATTTTCCAAGCAAGAATACTAGAGTAGGTTGCCGTTTCCTTCTCCAGGGGATCTTCCTGATCTAGACATCAAACCTGCCTCTCCTGTGCCTCCCTGCGTTGGCAGACAGATTCTTTACCCCTGAGCCACCAGGGAAGCCTGGAGAAAGATGTAAAATCCAACTGAGAAAAGAGCACATAGATTTAACAGTATGATAAGTAGGGATTAGTAAACAGGATCAGAACTTTTCATAAAGATTTTTTTGGCTGCCGTCTATGGGGTCGCACAGAGTCAGACACGACTGAAGCGACTTAGCAGCAGCAGCAAGTAATATCATCAGGCAAAGCGAAAGTAGAAAGGAATAAACCTAGACAGGATGGGGAAATTCCAGCTAGAAGAGGCAGAGTGCAATGAAAGAAGACTTAAACAAATGAAAATAAACTCTCATCTATTTAAACCATTTTTTGGTGACTGTTATAAATGATAAATATAATAATTATTATCTGATAAAAACAATAAATAATACGTCAGACACTGTGCTAACCATTTTTCCTAGGGTTATTTGATTTAATCCTTTAAGAGAATCCTGGGAGGCATGTAATATTATTCTCATTTCAAAAATAAATAAAGGTTATAAATGTTAATTAGCTTGCCCGAGATCATGGAGTTCAAGAAGGATGCAACTGGGATTGAAACTCAGGTCCGTCAGCCTCCAAATCCCATGCTCTTCACACAATACTGTTAATGTGGTGAACTTATGCTTTCAAATTGTGGTGCTAGAGAAGACTCTGAAGAGTCCCTTGGAGGGCAAGGAGATCAAACCAGTCAATCCTAAAGGAAAAGTAAAGAATCTGCCTGCAGTGCAGGAGACCTGGGTTCCATCCCTGGGTTGGGAAGGTCCCCTGGAGAAGGGAAAGGCTACCCACTCCTGTAGTCTGGCCTGGAGAATTCCACGGACAGAGGAGCCTGGCTTCTCTCTCTATATATACATGTGTGTGTGTGTCTCTCTATATACATGTAATGTCTCTATTTCCATCAGCAGTATCAAGTGATTAAAGAGGTTCATTTTTGAAAAAATGTCGAAAATCAAATAGTATTCAAAAACTGAAAATAGTATAATCTGCTCAAAATACTACCGTCTTATGAAGATCTTTGGACTGAACCTGTGTATGTAGACAACAAAGGGTCACGGTTGTGTTTTTGGAATTTTAACTCACTTTTGTTATCATTTACATTTAGCCTGTCTGGTATCCTATATCTAACATAACGAATGCCTTGCATTTACATCAGACTGTACGCTTTCTTCAGAACTCCATTATTCCCAATCTGAAACTGACCTATAAGAAGAGTACTGCGTTCAGTTGTTACATATAAATATTTTTTTTCTTTGAATGAATAAATGACGTAGAGACCAAGCATCTTTCACTGGGGATCTAGGACCCAATAATCACATGGGACCCTTGAGGCACTGCCAAGCCACCTTCATATTAGGGTGGGAGAGAGGCCTGTCAGGTTCTATCAGGATCAGTCCTGTCAGCGTTCATAGATACGGATCTCTGCCAGAGATAACCTCTCCCCACTATTGGGCCTGACAGGACTTAAATGTGAATCCTTCAGTTTGAGACAGATATGATCCTCTTACAAGTGGTGGTTGTTGCTATTTAGTCGCTCGGTCACATCCAGCCCTTTGCAACCCCATGGACTGCAGCCCACCAGGCTCCTCTGTCCACAGGATTTTCCAAGCAAGAATACTAGAGTAGGTTGCCGTTTCCTTCTCCAGGGGATCTTCCTGATCTAGACATCAAACCTGCCTCTCCTGTGCCTCCCTGCGTTGGCAGACAGATTCTTTACCCCTGAGCCACCAGGGAAGCCTGGAGAAAGATGTAAAATCCAACTGAGAAAAGAGCACATAGATTTAACAGTATGATAAGTAGGGATTAGTAAACAGGATCAGAACTTTTCATAAAGATTTTTTTGGCTGCCGTCTATGGGGTCGCACAGAGTCAGACACGACTGAAGCGACTTAGCAGCAGCAGCAAGTAATATCATCAGGCAAAGCGAAAGTAGAAAGGAATAAACCTAGACAGGATGGGGAAATTCCAGCTAGAAGAGGCAGAGTGCAATGAAAGAAGACTTAAACAAATGAAAATAAACTCTCATCTATTTAAACCATTTTTTGGTGACTGTTATAAATGATAAATATAATAATTATTATCTGATAAAAACAATAAATAATACGTCAGACACTGTGCTAACCATTTTTCCTAGGGTTATTTGATTTAATCCTTTAAGAGAATCCTGGGAGGCATGTAATATTATTCTCATTTCAAAAATAAATAAAGGTTATAAATGTTAATTAGCTTGCCCGAGATCATGGAGTTCAAGAAGGATGCAACTGGGATTGAAACTCAGGTCCGTCAGCCTCCAAATCCCATGCTCTTCACACAATACTGTTAATGTGGTGAACTTATGCTTTCAAATTGTGGTGCTAGAGAAGACTCTGAAGAGTCCCTTGGAGGGCAAGGAGATCAAACCAGTCAATCCTAAAGGAAATCAACCCTGAATATTCATTGGATGTACTGATGCTGAAGCCAGAGCGCCAATATTTTCGCCACCTGATGCAAAGAGCTTAATCATTGGAAAAGACCATGATGCTGGGAAAGACTGAAGGCAGGAGGAGAAGGAGATGACAGAGGATGAGATGGTTGGATGGCATCACTGAATCAATGGACATGAGTTTGAGACGTGCTGCAGGCCATGGGGTCACAAAGAGCTGGACACGACTTAATGACCGAACAACAAAACCTTCACATAGAATATGGGCTTCCATGTGGCCTCTCCTACTCCAATTTCCACTGTAAAACATAAATAAAATTTAACGACAATTGTGGCAAGGCCGGCCACAAGACAAACAAGCTCGTTCTTAAATTTTTTACAGAAAATAACACAGTATATCTGAATTTTGATACCTAACAATGCATTGAACTGGGCTTCCCTGGTGGCTCAGCGGTAAAGAATCCGCCTGCAATGCAGGAAACTCTGGTTCGATCCCTGAGTCAGGAAGATCGCTTGGAGGAGGGGCATGGCAACCCACTCCAGTATTCTTGCCTAGGAAATCCCATGGACAGAGGAGCCCGGTGAGCTATGGTCCATGGGGTCGCAGAGTCGGACACAACTTAGCGACTGAACGGCAATAGCAAACGTGAATGTGGCTTAGAGGTGCTGACCAAGCACTGTCCCTCAGCTAGAGAATTTTTCTAGTTATATTTGCATTTAATATTATCACCATCAATCTGTAATAAGGATTTAACAGGTAGGAGACTACTCTTGCACATATCCCATGGAATGCAGCTGCCCATCAAATAATCTAGAAATTCTGAAGTTGTTTCTTTGATTCTTCCAGGATCACTGATTATGAACACACATTCATGAGTTTTGAAGAAACAAACACTATTAATTTGTCTTTGTGGAGGACCTTATAAAATTGTGTAAGAGTCAAGAGAGATTGATGAAAGGAAAAGATTAATACCCGTGTAGTGCCAAGAGGGTGACTAATGTGATTACTTCCTTATGAAGCTATAGCTCTCAAACTGTTGATTCTAATTTTAACAAAACAAACCAGATTTGAAGCCCATGCATTGACGTTCTGCCCAAGAATATTTGAATATTCTTTTTACTGGAATTAGAAACTTTATTCCAGTAATGAGGAGAGCTTTCCCTACACAAAATTAGGTAATTATCATACTTGCGAGCAAATTGGCTTTAGCCACAATGAATAATACATATGGGCACAGAGACTAAAATGTTACTACACAGTACTTTTTATTTAGTATGGAAATACTAATCAACCAGAAGTATAAAAACATAAGGAATTCATTTGTTATTGCCATTTATCCATATTTATAACACTATAGTCATGAGTGGGTTTTGTGGTCATTATTTTCCTTTCTTGATTTGAATTTGATGTGTTCACATTGCTTTTGTTTTTATTATCTTTTGCTTCTCTTCCTGACCTAAACACAAATATGTATATATATATAATGAGAATGCATTATTCAATTAATTTATTCCCTGTAAGCTTCATTGTTGTTCTTTAGTCACTTGGTCATGTCCGACTCTTTGTGACCCCATGGACTGTAGCCCACCAGGCTCCTCTGTCCATGGGATTTCCCAGGCAAGAATACTGGAGTGGGTTGCTATTTCCTTCTCCAGGGGATCTTCCCGACCCAGGGATCAAACCTGCATCTCCTGCATTGGCAAGTGTATTCTTTACCACTGAGCCAGCCTTGTTGTGTCCTTTCAAATATAGCAGAAATCACATCTCCACTTCACTAAAATAAGTGTTTCATTTTGAATTGAATGCATATCTATTGATGTCTTTCAGCTCCTCCTAAGACAAACTCACCTGTCCATCTTTAATACAGTCAGAAGGATTCCAAGAGAAAACTAGAGGAATGTGAAAACAGAATTACCCTTATAAGACTGACAGAATAGCTAAAAGACTCATTTGAATGAATAATAAAATAGGCATTTAAAAAAACAGTTGTCAATATCTGTATAACAACCATTCCAACTTAAACGTATCCTTCTCTCACATTCTGTGAACTGACTGGACACGACCGAATGGCTCTTAAGTGGTGTTTCTTGGGCAGTTTCCCTCAGACTCATTCGGGCTGAATGCTCACAATGGCTCACTCTCATGACTGGGAATGGATTCTGGTTCTTGACTTGGGAGCATGTGTAGGGCTCACCAGGTTAATTGGTCTCCTTACATCATAGCAGCTGTGTTCCAAAAGCAAATGTTCCAAAAGATCAAAATTAGAAATACATTTGTTATCTATTGCTGCATCACAAATTATCATAGCCTTGGTCCTATAAAAAACACTAATTTCTCTTTTCACAATTTCTGTAGGTCAGAAGTCTGGACACATCTTACTTAGCTGGGTTCTCTGCTCAGGATCTCAGAAGGTTTCAGTCAAAGTGTCAGCTATGACTATAGTCTCATCTGGGGTCAAGTTCCTTTTCTCAGCTCAATGGTGGTTGGTAAAATTCATTTCCTTGCAGCTGGAAGGAATTTGCTTCTTCAAGGCCAACAGGGAGCGTATTTGAGTTCAGGAAAGATCAACCTTTCCTTTTAAGAACAGCTTTTTTGAACTATAATTCACATCCCATACATTTCACTCACTTAAGGTTTATAATACAATGTGTTTTTTTTAATATTTTCACAGAGCTGTTCAACTATCACTACAATCTGAATTTAGAACATTTTTGTCATCCCCAAAGAAACTCTGCCCAATAGAAGTAATTCTCCATTCCAGCCTCATCTCCAGCCCTATGCAACCGCTAGTTTCTGTTCTAGCCATATTAATGGAATCCCCCAATATGTGTTTTTTGTGACTGGTTTCTTTAACTTAGCATAATGCTTTCAAGGTTGATCCATGTTGTATCCTATATTAGTATTTCCTTCCTTTCTACTGCTGAATAATATGCCTTTTATGGATATATCACATTTTATTCATCTATTCATCAACTGATGTAGATTTGGTTTGATTCTACTTTTCTTTTCTGTTGGCTAAGGCATGCAGCTTGCGGGGCCTCAGTTTCCTGACTAGGTACTGAACCCAGGCCACAGAGGCCGTGAAAGCACCAAATCCTCGTCACTAGACCACCAGGGAACTCCTGGTTTGCCTCTACTTTTGAGCTCTGGTAAATAATGCTTTTGTCAACACTCATGCAGAAGATCATGTGTGGATATATGTTTGCATTTCTCATGGTTTTATATCTAGAAGAGGAACTGCTGGATTCTATGGGAACTCTAAGTTGAACAGTTTGAGGAACTGGTAAACATTTTCCAAAGTCTCTATCATTTTACATCCCCAATAGCAATGTACAAGGGTCCCTACAACTCCTCAACTTCATCAACACTTATTATTATCTGTCTTTATCATATCCATCCTCATGGGTGGGTAGTATCTCATTGTACTTTTGTGTCTCATTTACCTAATGAATAATGGTGTTCAGTGTCCTTTCATGTGTATATTTATTGGGAAAGTGTCTATTTGCCCCCTTTTAAGTTACATAATTCATATTTTTATTATTGAATTGTAAATGTTCTTTATATATCATGGACACAAGTCCTTTATCAGATATACAATTTGTGAATATACTTCCTCTTCTGTGAGTTGATTTTTCACTTTCTTGATTATGTCCTTTGAATCACAAAGTTTTTATTTTGATGAAGTATAATTTGTCTGTTATGTCTTTTGCCACTTGTACTTTTGAAGTTGTATCTAAGAAAGTAGTGCCTCATCCAAATTCATGAAGATTTACTCCAATGTTTTCTATGGGTTTTACACTTGCTCTGTTATCCATTCTGAGTTCATTTTTGTGTATAGTATGAAGAGAGATCCACCTTAATTCTTTCATATGGGTATTCAGTTGTCCCAGCGGCCTTTGTTGGAAGACACAGCCTCTTTTAATGAGCCCACCTGATTAAGGCTGACCTAACCAGGATAACTTCCCTTTAACTCAAAGCCAACTTGTTAGGAACCTTAATTACACCTGAAAATCAATTCAGCTTTTCCACATATGGTGAGATCCTTTATTGTCACAGGTCCCACCCATAATCAAGAGGAGAGTGTACTATTGGGCATGGACTCTAAGGGTGAGAATTTTGGAGGACATCTCAGAATTCTGCCTGGCACAGGAAACTAGCATTGTCTTAAGGCTTGGATGCTGAAACTGATAGACTATCATTTCGATTGTATTCTATAGCTCAAGCAGTCACAGAGTCCACTCAAATACAGAGGAGAAATTATATACTCCACCTCTTAATGAGAGGGGAGTCTAAAAACTTGTGCCTGTCTTTAATTTACCACAACCTACTGTCATAAAAGGCAGCATTAGATAAGATTGTTCATTAAAATATTTTACTTCTGATTTTCTTTCTTTTAATCTCAAGATTCTAAAGAACTCTGAAAACCAAGAAGATAGCATCTGATAAAGAAAAATATGGAACAGAATACAGTAACTAGCCAAGTTCCCAACCCCTAGAGGAAATAAAATCTCTGTTCTAATGCTAATTGAGCGTGATTCTCTGGGAGTTTGTACTTAGTGGGTGCCCAGATGAACCTCCTTGGCTGTCCTATGGAGTCAATGTCCCTCTTTGTGAGAAGCAGGTGGTCGATGACTGACCTTAGAAAGATGACTCAAATCAGTTTTCTCAGAATTAAGAGTTCCCAAAAGACTCGATTGGACCTAAAAGAGAAGGTCTCAATTTGGTTCTTGAGGAAACATCTGAGTTAGTGCTAGCAACAACTCCACCCTCACCATTAGCTTCTTCCCTCTCCCAGGTTAGCTCTGATGATGTACTCTTTGAATTATCTTTGCCAACCCTGAGCTCAGTTGGTAAAGAATCCGCTGCTATTGCAGGAGACCCCGGTTTGATTCCTGAGTCAGGAAGATCTGCTGGAGAAGGGATGAGCTACCCACTCCAGTATTCTTGGGCTTCCCTGGTGGCTTAGATGGTAAAGAATCCGCCTGCAATGTGGGAGACCTAAGTTTGATCCCTGGGTTTGGAAAGATCACTTGGAGAAGGGAAAGGCTACCCACTCCAGTATCCTGGCCTAGAGAATACCAGGGACTGTATAGTTCATGGGGTTGCAAAGAGTTGGACACAACTGAGTGATTTACATTTTCAGCCAGGAAAAAGGAGACCTCTATCAATATGCAAATTTCACAGGAATAAACAGCTTTAATGGCCAAAGTATTGCTCAAAGCTTTTCCTCGTGCAAAAGGGTAATCAGAGTTTTTCTTCACTTCAAGCAAAATCTCTGTATTACTCCATTTCTGCAGCAGGTGAATAGGCCTATCTTGAATATATAAGAAACATGGATATTCTCGAAATATACAAAAACCGCCTACCTCATTCTCTTTTTATGATCCAAAATAAAATTGACGTGGAAATCTAGATATCTGAGGCGGGTTGATAGAACATCATATAGAGGAATAATTAGGATGTTCAAGTAGTTGTAGGACTTCCCTGGTGGTCCAGTGGTTAAGAATCCACCTTGAAGTACAGAGGGCACGGGTTCAGTCTCTGGTCTGGGAGGATTCCATGTGCTGTGGAGCAACTAAGCCCACGCACCACAACTACTGAGCCGGCGCTCCAGAGCCCTTGCTCTCCAACAAGAGGAGCCATCACAATGAGAAGTCCTCACACCACAGCTACACAGTAGGCCCTGCTCACCGCATCTAGAAAGCCCAGGCGCACCAACAAAGACCCAGCACAGCCCATAGACAAAGAAAATTAAAAAGAAAGTAGTTGTGGATTTTTCTCTTTTGCTTGGTAAGAACATACAATTGCATTGTTTAACCTAGGCAGGAATGACTGTAAGCTAGTGATCACAGGTAAAAAGAAGTAAACCTAAGACTCAGAAAGACCTAGCTGAATTCTAGAGCAATTTCTGAAATTTATCCTGAGTAGTAACCTGAGCAAGTTACTCCACGTTTCTGAGCTCACATCCTCATTTTTTAAATGATATCATATTTAAGCCTACCTACCTCACTGAGCTATAACAATCTAGCAAACTATGTCTGTACCCTATCATTAAGATGCTTTCAAGCCCCTTTGAGAAAACCAACAAACTGGCTTGAAGAGTCAGATAATTTCTTGCCACCTGACTTCCAGAGGTAAGGCTAACTTAAGGGTTGATTGCTTCAGTACCTCCCTGGAACATTATCAGGAACACGTGTCCTTTTCAATGATCTTTTGTGCTGTCAACAGATTTGGCTTAATCCAGGGGCTTATTCTCCTACTCATTGTTGTAAGAAAATCATTACCACTTTAGTCTATGTCAAAGAAAATAAAAATCTTTCACTCTAAGCTGATACCCATTCGTGAACCAATAACAATGATCAGCAAACAGTGCTACGATTGACTTACATGTGGATTCCTGAAAGGATCTGACTTTGATCCATTAGGACCCATTCCTGGAGCTAAGAAATGAGATTCTCATGAGTTGCAGGGGTTTGTGTGGGACTTGAAGACACGTGAACAGAATCAGGGCTTTTTGAAGGGGAAACATGGGGAGAGAATGGAAGCTGAGTAGACAGTCAACAGTGTTCAACACAAACTGAGAAATCACTTTTTTTTTGAAGCATGCTTTTACAAATATAAAAGAAATTTTTCAAAATTGTATTTTTTCAAAAGCATTTTCATCTTCTAGTACTACACTGAAGTTCTCCTAAACACCTTGATGGTTGTACAATGATGTAGACAATACAACTAAAGTGTACACTTTAAAATGTCCATGGTATTTTTAAAAACACGTGCGGAAATACTTGGCTTCCCCAATGGCTCAGCAGGTAAGGAATCCACCCGCAATGCAGGAGACACAGGAGATGTGGGACTGATCCCTCTGTAGGAAAGCTCCCCAGGAGAAGGAATTGGCAACCACTCCAGTATTCTTGCCTAAAACATCCCATAGACAGAGGAGCCTGGTCGGCTATAGTCCAATGGGTTGCAAAGAGTCAGACACAACTGAGTGACGAAGCACAGCACAGAAATAATTTTGATATTTTACTCCTCAATTTCCTAAAATGCATTACACATGTAACAAGAAAAACTAATTTAATACAAATATCTAGCTCAGATGTTATCTCTTGCCTCTTAAGATGATGAAAAGAATTCTGGAATTGTTATTCCACATCAGGTGGAATTTGAGTTCTCACCAAGATTTCTACCAATTCTAGTTGTGGAGTTTGCTTCTAGTTTTCAGTTCTATCTTCTGTCAAATTATTCCATGTGAAGAATTTCTTTTTTACACACTCTCGAGAAAGCTATGTCCCTCAACATTGTATCTACTTCAGTTCAGTTCAGTTCAGTCCCTCGGTCATGTCCGACTCTTTGTGATCCCACGAATCGCAGCACGACAGGCTTCTCTGTCCATCACCAACTCCCGGAGTTCACCCAGACTCACGTCCATCGAGTCCGTGATGCCATCCAGCCATCTCATCCTCGGTCGTCCCCTTCTCCTCCTGCCCCCAATCCCTCCCAGCATCAGAGTCTTTTCCAGTGAGTCAACTCTTCACATGAGGTGGCCAAAGTACTGGAGTTTCAGCTTTAGCATCATTCCTTCCAAAGAAATCCCAGGGCTGATCTCCTTCAGAATGGATTGGTTGGACCTCCTTGCAGTCCAAGGGACTCTCAAGAGTCTTGTCCAACACCACAGTTCAAAAGCATCAATTCTTCGGCGCTCAGCCTTCTTCACAGTCCAACTCTCACATCCATACATGACCACAGGAAAAACCATAGCCTTGACTAGACGGACCTTAGTCAGCAAAGTAATGTCTCTGCTTTTGAATATGCTATCTAGGTTGGTCATAACTTTTCTTCCAAGGAGTAAGCGTCTTTTAATTTCATGGTGTATCTGCTTAGACTCTGCTTAAATCTCATAAAAGCAAAATAAAGCACTAAAACACCTCATTTGTTGTTGTTTAGTTGCCAAGTCGTGTCTGACTCTTTTGTGACCCCATGGACTGTAGCACTCCAGGCTCCTCTGGCCATAGGCTTTTCAGACAAGAATACTGGAATGGACTGCCATTTCCTTCTCCAGGGGATCTCCCCAACCCAGGGGCTGAACCCATGTCTCCTGCAGTGGTAGGTGGGTTCTTTACCACTGAGCCACCAGGAAAGCCCCAAATACCTCATAGACATGAGGATTTAGAGAGTTAACTGAAGATGTGGAAAGATGGAAGCGGGGCTTGTTTATATTCGCCATCCAAACAACTTCAAGTTGATTAGGGCACCCAGCTCTAATTAAAAGTCATTTCAGTCTCTCCATCCTGGTAACTTCTCACCTGTTAACACCCCAGCCTCACACAACATCCAGCTCACGTTAGCTCTTCTCAGTGTTCTCACACTCTCCCATGCCATCTCCCTTCTCTGTCAAGGTTCCAAATTATACTTTATCCTGTAAGAAACGAAGATCTCTCCATGCCCCATCCAAAAATCTAGCTGGGAAAGATTGAAGGCAGGAGGAGAAGGGGAGGACAGAGGATGAGATGGTTGGATGGCATCACCGACTTAATGGACATGAGTTTGAGCAAACTCCAGGAGATAGTGAAGGACAGAGAAGTCTGACATGCTACAGTCCATGGGGTCGCAAAGAGTTGGACGTGACTGAGCAACTGAACAACAACTAAATCTAGCTGTATAACCCCATGGCATCAGCAGAACTAAAGGACCCTTCATACACATCATCCCCCTTTAGAAGTTCGCTGTGACCATCATGGGCACTTTCCCCTCCTTTCCAAGTGAAAGGGTCTGTCCTTTCTTCACCATCCCATCTTTCTGCTCATCTAATACACAATGACCAGATTCTCCTCCTTGAAAACAGAAGGCCATTCTTGTCTGTGGTTCCCTAGAGAGGAACATTCATCTGACACTAATCAGCCCAAGGGCTGCTTGTAGAATTCTGGAAATGCCCAATTTTGAGGGCAAATCATGGAATCCATTTACTAGATCCTGTTCATAGGTGCTGGGACTGGGTGTTGGCATAAACCCACTGCAACGGATTCTACTGGGAACTGCAAAATAGTCTCCTTCCTCTTGCATCCCAGAAAGAAATTCTATGTTACTCATCCAAGTCTTGAAAATAGAGAGGAAATAACTCACATTTAGCTAAACAAATTCTGATATAAAGCAAGATTCATCTCAGGTGTATAGGTTCTGGGAGGGCTTAGTAGCTACGGTCTACTGCGTATTTTAAAAGCAAAAATAATTCCACATGTAGGAAATAATGCTTTAAAAATGAAGACACAGAACATTTTGAGTTTCTATACATACTGGCCTGGCTTGGCTTCTACCAATAAAATAAGCAGTTACATTTATTCTGAAGAAACTTGAAAATGTTTTAAGTGATATTTTTTAATTTTTAAGGTTGAAGTAAAATCGCTTTACAATGTATTACTTTCTGCTCTACAACAATATGAATCCGCTATAGGTATACATATATCTCCTCCCTCTTGAGCCTCCTTCCCACCCAAACCCACCCCTTACCCCCATCTAGGTCATCAAAGCACCGAGCTGAGCTCCCTGTGTTATACAGCAGCTTCCCACTAGCTATCTGTTTTACACATGGTGTATATATATGTCAATCCTGCCCTCCCAATTCATCCTGCCTCTCATTCACCCACTGTGGCATGTTTTAAATTGGTGTAAATGAATGATTATTGATCTTTTAATATGATATTTTAAGTTCCCTAGCCATCTAACAACAAATACCCATCATGTTATTCTGATGATGTAAAGGAATTACTTGTTAAAGATTTTGAATCGATCATCTATTATTTTCTGAAATCTGTTCCATTTATTCCTCTGTCAATAAATTGGGTGACTATTTCCTTTCCCTCTCTGGCATAACTATCCAAAGTTGTACACCTGATGCTGTAGTGTACACAAGACAAGGCAAGAGGAATTTGTAAAGGTAAATGGTAGAAATCATCAGAATGGAAGAGACCGTATGGTTCATCAGGATAAGAAATCAGAGAAAGAGGGAATTTCCTGCTGATCCAATGGTTGAGACCTGGTGCTTTCGCTATCCTGGGCCCAGGTTCAGTCCCTGATGGAAGAACTAAGACCCCACAAGCTGCGTGGCAGAGTCAAAAAAAAAAAAAATCAGAGAAAGAATCCATAGTCCAAAAATAGCCAAATCGATCATTCTAAATGACATGTTAATATGAAGCAGTTAAACTTTCAAAACAGAAAAGAGACAAGAATTTAAGAACAAGGACAAATTATCTAAGTGTATATAACTTTTGTGTTTTGGCAATCAGAAGAATAGTAATAATATTTTTTCTAATGTTGTCAGAAGTTAACAGTCTAAAGTCTCTCTACCTGCATTCAGTGAAAAGGAACTCAAATTTATGGAATCAATCAAAAGAATATGATCAGGTATAAAAACAGCTGAGCTAAGTGCCAGGAAACCATATTCTAAGATGAGGCCTGTCACGAGCTTACCAGAATACTTGAAGTCAGAGTTACTTACTCATATCCACCCATTCTTTCTTGTGTCTATTCAACAAGTATTTCTTGAAATGATTATTAGTGCGTGCTAGCAAAAAATGATAAGTTCTAGATTGCAAGAATTAATTAGAAATGGTCAGTGACCTCAAACCATTCCCAGTCTAGAAGGAAAGACAAAGAGAAATGTTTGTTGCATGTCTTTTGTTTCAGGATAGCACTACCTACTAATTATTGTGGAAGCAAGGAGGGAATCTTGCTTCCCCTTCCTCTGGGTCAAAGGAAATATCACCAGAACTGTTCAACTTAAGCATTTTCAATACAGTGAAAACACACCACTGAAGATGAAGTTTGGGGTAAGCTGTAAAAACCTATACAGCTTGCTTGAGTGGACAGAGCAGCATTTCCAGATTCATTCTCAAACTGCTGTGTCTGATAAGTACATGAGAACCATGAACTTTTCAAGAGCCTACAGAAAAGCTTGCACCCTTAAAAAGACAAAAAGCCAAAGACTACATGGTATACAATTTTTTAAATTATAAAATAAAAATCATAATTGCTTAAGTTCTAATGCCAGAAAGCTATTTCAATTTAACAATTGCAATTCAAAAGATCTGCTAATATAAAATTATGATTAAAAGGAGCTGTGTATTTTAACAAAGTTGAAATAATGTAGGCTGGGGTTAGGCCTAGAGGAGGAGTAGCTGGGACTCCCAAAGGTCTTTGGATAGTCCCTCGAGAGATGGGTATGGATTCAAATACTGCCTCAGTCATCTGCTGGTTGGGGCCTTGAAAAACTATCTTAAATGTCTCAAGCTTTAGTTTGTTGTTGTTATTCAGTTGCTAAGTCATGTCTGGCACTTTCGCAGCCCCACAGACTGTAACCTGCCAGGCTCCTCTATCCATGGGGTTTCCCCAAACAATAATACTGAAGTGGGTTGCCATTTCCTTCTTTAGGGCATCGAACCCACATCACCTGCATTGGCAGGTGCTGAGCCACTCAGGAAGCCCCTAAGATTTAGTTTAGTGTGCTATCACATGGGGATAATGATATCAAACTTAAAGTATTATAATGGGTAACAAATAATCTGCTACGTGGAAATTGCCTAGCATAATGGTGACACACACTCATTTTTCAATAGCCATTATTTTTGTTTCCTTCCACATGAGGTGGGCACTGCTGTTGCTACAGTTCTGAACATATATTTGAGGGTAAGAATGCTTGGAATCGGTCACTGCATAATACTGCAGCACTCAATCGACCTGTTTGTGCTGCTGTCTGCTTGATTTTGCACATCTGATGGTTGCCATCCTCCCGAACATCAGGCCTTGGGGAGATTGTTAGGGAAAAAATGATATATCTAGAGATGTCTTGACTTCCCAAGGGGATGCTATTGTGGTACTATAAAAAGAGCTTGCAAACTGGATGCTGTTTACTCAAGAGACACGCTATGGTCTCTTCAGAGAATTTCTCAACCAATGTCTCCCATTCTTTCCTTTTCTTTCTTCTGCTGAAACTCAGTAAGAAAATAGCAGAATATGCTTTTGCAAAAGTCATCCATCTTCACTAGTGATACACTTGATCATATGATTTCTTTTGTAATGAAGAGCTTTGAACCATTTTCAGGGTTCACTTTTATTTTAGATTTGGTAACTACAGACCTGAACAGAAAATCATCTTCAGAGAGATATGAAAATTTACGTAATGGAGAGTTGAGTGAAAGTTTCACAGTTCAGCCTTCATTTCTCTTTCTTCCTCAAAGTTCCATAAACAGAGAATAATGCATTCAAGATTCTTATAATTTAATAATCTGCTTATTACAACAAATGACTCCAAATTGAAGACTTTCATTTGAATGACACCTTGAGGCAAATCAGGTAAACTTGTTGGAATTCTGTCCCGAAGTATCCATGAGTGGAAAAATTCACACCACCACTGTCCACATACACAACTATTAATACACTGGAATAGGGCATGAGGAAGAAGAATCCTTGGTTTGGTTAAGTCACCAAGCTTTCAGAGTTTGTTTTCCTGGTATAATTTAGCCCATCCTCACTGATACAGTAATCCTGAGTTACTAGTGGCCTTTTGATCTTGTACCTTTTCTGAAATAAGAAGAAAACCAGACTTGTCAACCTACCTGCTTCACAAGCTGTCAAGCAGAATTAGTAATGGGATAATTATTTTTTAAATTCCTTATACATAGATTGGAAAATGCATTATAGGGCTATGTACGTGAATTGCAGAGTTTCTACAGACAGGATCATTCAGAAAAAAATGTTAGATATTATCAGTGTAAGTGTAGACATACTGTTCTTGTCTCCATAGCTCTTAATAATAACAATAATAAACTCCAACAAGCTCACCTTGTCTTTTTTAGCATTATATGAATGTCTTTTTACCTGCCTATGAAATAAATGTTTGCTGTCTTAAAACCCTCTCCCCTCCTATGAAAAAAATCTTTTAGTTTCAGAATTCCTTCTGGAAACTTATAAATATATTCCAGATTTCCAGGATAACAATTAAGATTCATCTCAAAATAGGCATAAATAAATAAATACAATTTGTTTCAAACCTGAGGAGAAGGGGATGACAGAGGATGAGATGGTTGGATGGCATCACTGATTCAATGGACACGAGTTTGAGCAAGCTCCAGGAGACAGTGACGGACAGGGAAGCCTGGCGTGCTGCAGTCCATGGGGCCACAAACAATCTGACAGGACTGAGGGACTGAATGACAACAACCTAGTGACTATCTTAGTATCCTAAATTCATATCTGACATCTACACAAAAACTCTTTATGGAGAAATATAGCCCACTAAATACACCTCAATTTTAATCAAAAGTAATAAAACAATCATTGATTTTAAACCCCTGTTTGGACCTCGAGTTATTTCTCCAATGATTTATATGCACCTTTGCATATATATTTGCATTGATGCATTTATATGCATCTTTCACACTGTATATCTAGATCTTTTACGTGCAAGTGAAAGTCGCTCAGTCGTGTCCAACTCTTTATGACCCAGTGGACTGTAGCCTGCCAGGCTCCTCTCTCCATGGAATTCTTCAGGCCAGAATACTGGAGTAGGTAGCCACTCCCTTCTCCAGGGAACCTTCCCAACCCAGTGATCGAACCCAGGTCTCCCATATTGCAGAAGGATTGCTTACTGCCTGAGCCACCAGGGAAGCCCAAGAATATAGGAGTGGGTAGCCTCTCCCTTCTCCAGGCTATCTTTCCGACCCAGGAATTGAACCAAGGTCTCCTGCATTGCAGACAGATTCTTTACCAACTGAGCTACCAGGGAGGCTTTCTTTAAATATAATGCATGTCTCCAAATTATATATAATCTCCCAAATTATATCCTAAAGGTTTGTCTAGGCAAGCAGCTCAATATCCAGAATCTACTTTTGTCATAGGAACAAATGTTTTAAAGTTTTTAGAGGTTCCTGAGTAAGATACAAATACCTATTTGCCTTGTGGATGAAGCCAACGGCACTTGCAAAATTAGAAGGCTGTTTGGGACCCTGTAACTTGGGTTAGCAGGAGTGATGAAAACCTCCATAAAGGACTGGAAATTAAAGGGAAGGAAGGGAGATGTAAATGGTGTGAAGAATATGGACATGAGATGGAGACAGAAAGGTGAAGACGACACAGGCAATAGTGAGGAAGGGAAAGAGAATGAGAGAGAGAGAGAGAGAGAACTACATCCCCATCTGGACGCGGCTCCCAATTGCACTTTCACTTTAACCCTCTAGAGATTAGTGAAGGAGGAAATAAAGGCCCGAAGTTGGAAGTGAAGGAGCACTTTGTCTTTTCCCCTCCCGTCCTCCCCTCTCAGAATTGGCTCCTTCTACTCCCCCTGTCCCCCCTGTATCCCCAGTTCTCGCAATCTGGCCACAATACTGTGAGATAAAAGACTTATACAAATAAAGAAACTTCAGAAACAAAGGCTGCCTAGTGAATTTTTACGTGGGTAATTGTAACATGGGCCACTGTCTTTCAGAACAATTCCATGCTGTGTGTCACGCAGCTGAAATGAAGAGATCATAAGGTGAAGTATAACATCTCCTTATCCCCTGGGATTGGATTTAGACTTGCCTTCTTCCAAAAGGGTTTCCGAAAGTGAGAAGAGAAACAGCGTAAAGAAGCAACAGAAAGGAATTGTCTTGATCTCCATTTTGCGAGCCTGGAGAAAAGGTGCCTTTGCGGGAAACTCAGTTTGCAAACAAGGAACATCTTTTGTGTGCCTCGTTGGCAAAGCAATCGATTCTAGTTAGAGATTGGCTGGGTGCCACCATGCAAGTAGTCTGTTTTTCCTATTCTGAAGATACAGTAGGAAGAGCTGTGATACCGAGTATATTCTTAGTATAGCTGATGTTATAGTCTTTCCTCCCGCTATCCCCTCTACTGTAAAAAACCGTATACAATTCACAGGTCATATTTTATAATATTTTTTAAATAATAGAGCACAAAAATAAACCTTTTGAGACATCAAAAAACTAAGCTGGAAGAAGACAATTTCTTAAAACCAAATATCCTCTTCCCCTTCCCCACTCCAAATGGGATTAATGTTTACCTACTCCATTATAAGAAAGAAACCAAACCAATACATTGTTCTCTGAGAAGAAAGGTAATGGGAGCTTACTTTATAATACTGATGCAGATAATACAAAGATAGGACATATGTACACCTACGGTTAATTCATATTGATGTATGACAGAAACCAAACCAATATTGTAAAGCAATCATCAATCAATTAAAAATAAATATTAAAAAAGAAGATAATACAAAGAAGGATTTCACTGTGAGAACAGTACCGGGGGTGCACAGAGGGATACAACCATTACATTTCTATTAGATTTGCTTTAATAAAAGTAAAAATTACTTCATACTGTTTTAATTAAATTTTGTTTTATTAAGAAGGAGATGGACGTCTACCATGGATATTTAGTTTCATTAGCTTCTTCTGTTTAAGGGAATTGGGACATTTTATTATGACCATGAAAGGTATTATACAAATGATTTAATATTAAACAGTATCTAATATCAATAATAAAACTTGATATTAATAAGGCTTCCCTGGTAGCTCAGATGGTAGAGTCTGCCTGCAATGTAGGAGACCCGGTTTTGATCCTTGGGTCAGGAAGATAACCCTAGAGAAGGAAATGGCAGCACACTCCGGTATTCTTGCCCGAAAAATCACATGGATGGAGAAGCCTGGAAGGCAACATCCCATGGGATCACAAAGAGTCAGACATGACTGAGCGACTAACACACACACAATATCAATAATAAGATTTGCTGTAACTGACACTTTGAAAGCAACAGGGGTTGAGGACCTTGCAGATGACCATAGAGGGTCTAAAGCCCAGCAATGTGGCTTCCCTCCTCTGCCACAAAGCTGGGAGGTGCTGGGTAAAATCCACTCCCCAGACACTCAGGCTCTCTTTTCCTGAGCTGAGATCTGGGACAAGTTTTAAGCAATGTCCATTTTGAGGAACCACTTGGCTTGGACTTGGAAGATAGGTCCCATGTCTAGAAAAGAAGGGAGCTGAAGTAAGCCATCTCCCCTAGATCCTGGAGGACAAAGTTTGTTTGATTTCACATAGTGAAGGAAACACAAATGCTTCTCCTTTGTGACAGTAAAGTGGGTTCTGCAAAATAAACATCCCAGCTAATTTCTTCAAAATGCAATGTCCAGCAACAGATGCTACAAATCCAAAGAAGAGGCCAGGCAGAAAAGGCTTTGATCATCATTTCATTGATTAATTGCTATCAAAGCCAAGGGTAAAAGAAAACCCCTTCATTTTAGCAAATATCCTGGTGGCAACAGGGAAATTTGTTAAAGGACTATTACTTAAGTGCATTTTGTTAAAATTTCATAGACTATTTTGAAAATATACTGTTATTTGAAATAGTTGTTAAATACAGGGTTATCAGATCACTGTTACAGCTTAAAGAATTAAAGAACTGA
This sequence comes from Cephalophus harveyi, assembly GCA_006410635.1. NCBI lineage: Eukaryota > Metazoa > Chordata > Mammalia > Artiodactyla > Bovidae > Cephalophus > Cephalophus harveyi. Next base: position 352,924 of record SJYT01021118.1, read on the forward strand.
AAACAAAGCGATCCCACTACATTCCACTGAAAATTTTAGTTTAACAATCCAGGATAGACATTTGTAAAACATTCTTGACAGATATATATACATTAAGAAAAAAAAAAAAAACCAGTTTAGGACAAAGAGATGAAACCACTTCTGTAAGTTAAATTTTATTTCTCAACAGGAAAACAGGAAGCTAGAAAAATGAATGATCTTTTAAATTTAAATAACACAAGTCATAGCAACTTAATTAGGACTACTCAGGAGTAATTGAGGGCTATGCTTACTGACTTATTCTTCCTTTTATATATATGTATATATGGCCTTTGAAATAGAGGTTAAATGCATGCTCATTAATAAACAGAACATGTGGACCACAACCATGTCTAACTCAGTGAAACTACGAGCCATGCCATGTAGGGGCTCCCAAGAAGGATGGGTCACAATGGAGAGTTCTGACAAAACGTGGATGAAGGGAATGGCAAACCACTTCAGCATTCTTGCCTTGAGAACCCCATGAACAGTATGAAAAGGCAAAAAGATAGGACATTGAAAGATGAACTCACCAGGTCAGTAGGTGCCCAATACGCTACTGGAGAACAGTGGAGAAATAATTCCAGAAAGAATGAAGGGATGGAGCCAAAGCAAAGACACCACCCAGTTGTGGATGTGGCTGGTGATGGAAGTAAAGTCTGATGTTGTAAAGACCAATACTGTGTAGGAGTCTGGAATGTTAGATCCATGAATCAAAGTAAATTGGAATTGGTCAAACAGGAGATGGCAAGAGTGAATATCGACATTTTAGGAATCAGTGAACTAAAATGGACTGGAGCTCTGCATTCAAATGGGTATATCTTTCCTTTTCTCCTTTATGTTTAGCTTCTCTTCTTTTCTCAGCTATTTGTAAGGTGTCCTCAGACAACCATTTTCATGTGGCTCCACATCTACAACCATTTTCATTCCAATCCCAAAGAAATGCAATGCCAAAAAATGCTCAAATTACTGCACAATTGCACAATTGTGAATTTAACTCAGATGACCATTATATCTACTATTGTGGGCAAGAATCCCTTAGAAGAAATGGAGTAGCCATGATAGTCAACAAAAGAGTCCGAAATGCAGTACTTGGATACAGTCTCAAAAATGATAGAATGAACTCTGCTTGTTTCCAAGGCAAACCATTCAATATCACAGTAATCCAAGTCTATGCCCCAACAAGTAATGCTGAAGAAGCGGAAGTCAAACAGTTCTATGAAGACCTACAAGATCTTCTAGAACTAACACCCAAAAAAGATGTCCTTTTCATTATATGGGACTGGAATACAAAAGTAGGAAGTCAAGAGATACCTGGAGTAACAAGCAAATTTGGCCTTGGAGTACAAACTGAAGCAGGGTAAAGGCCCACAGAATTTTGCCAAGTGAACGCACTGGTCATAGAAAACATCCTCTTCCAACAACACAAGAGAAGTCTCTGCACATGGACATCACCAGCTGGTTAATACCAAAATCAGATTGATTATATTCTTTGTAGTCAAAGATGGAGAAGCTCTACACAGTCAGCAAAAACAAGACCGGGAGCTGACTGTGGCTCAGATCAGTTCAGTTCAGTTCAGTTCAGTCGCTCAGTCGTGTCCGACTCTTTGCGACCCCATGAATCGCAGCACGCCAGGCCTCCCGGTTCATCACCAACTCCCGGAGTTCACTCAGACTCACGTCCATCGAGTCCGTGATGCCATCCAGCCATCTCGTCCTCGGTCGTCCCCTTCTCCTCCTGCCCCCAATCCCTCCCAGCATCAGAGTCTTTTCCAATGAGTCAACTCTTCGCATGAGGTGGCCAAAGTACTGGAGTTTCAGCTTTACCATCATTCCTTCCAAAGAAATCCCAGGGCTGATCTCCTTCAGAATGGACTGGTTGGATGTCCTTGCAGTCCAAGGGACTCTCAAGAGTCTTCTCCAACACCACAGTTCAAAAGCATCAATTCTTCGGTGCTCAGCCTTCTTCACAGTCCAACTCTCACATCCATACATGACCACAGGAAAAACCATAGCCTCACTAGACGTGGCTCAGATCATGAACTTCTTATTGCCAAATTCAGACTTAAATTGAAGAAAGTAGAGGAAACCACTAGACCATTCAGGTATGACCTAAATCAAATCCCTTATGATTATACAGTGGAAGTGACAAATAGATTCAAGGCATTAGATCTGATAGACAGAGACCCTGAAGAACTTTGGACGGTGGTTCGTGACATTGTACAGGAAGCAGGGATCAAGACCATCCCCAAGAAAAAGAAATGCAAAAAGACAAAATGGTTGTCTGAGAACACCTTACAAATAGCTGAGAAAAGAAGAGAAGCTAAAGATAAAGGAGAAAAGGAAAGACATACCCATTTGAATGCAGAGCTCCAAAGAATAACAAGGAGAGATAAGTAAGCCTTCCTCAGCAATCAATGCAAAGAAATAGAGGAAAACAATAGAATGGGAAAGACCAAAGAAAGATCTCTTCAAGAAAATTAGATACCAAGGGAACATTTCATGCAAAGATGGGCACAATAAAGGACAGAAACAGTATGGACCTAACAGAAGCAGAAGATACTAAGAAGAGGTGGCAAGAGTACACAGAAGAACTATAAAAAAAAAAAAGATCTTCATGACCCGGATAACCACAGTGGTGTGCTCACCCACCTAGAGCCAGACATCCTGGAATGCAAAGTCAAGTGGGCCTTAGGAAGAATCACTACCAACAAAGCTAGTGGAGGTGATGAAATTCCAGTTGAGCTATTTCAAATCCTACAAGATGATGCTGTGAAAGTGCTGCACTCAATATGCCAGCAAATTTGGAAAACTCAGCAAAGGTCACAGGATTGGAAAAGGTCAGTTTTCATTCCAATCCCAAAGAAAGGCAATGCCAAAGAATGCTCAAGCTACTGCACCATTGCACTCATCTCAAATGCTAGCAAAGTAATGCTCAAAATTCTCTAAGCCAGACTTCAACAGTACATGAACCATAAACTTCCAGATGTTCAAGCTGGATTTAGAAAAGGCAGAGGAACCAGAAATCAAATTGCCAACATCTACTGGATCATAGAAAAAGTAAGAGAGTTCCAGAAAAACATCTACTTCTGCTTTATTGACTACGCCAAAGCCTTTGACTGTGTAGATCACAACAAACCCTGGAAAATGCTTAAAGAGATGGGAATACCAGACCACCTTACCTGTGCCCTGAGAAATCTGTATGCAGATCAAGAAGCAACTGTTAGAACTGGACATGAAACAATAGACTGGTTCCAAATAGGGAAAGGAGTTCGTCAAGGCTGTATATTGTCACCCTGCTTATTTAACTTATATGCAGAGTACATCATGCAAAACACCGGGCTGGATGAAGCACAAGCTGGAATCAAGATTGCCAGAAGAAATATCAATAACCTCAGATATGCAGATGACACCACCCTTATGGCAGAAAGTGAAGAGGAACTAAAGAGCCTCTTGATGACAGTGAAAGAGGAGAGCGAAAAAGTTGGCTTAAAGCTCAACATTCAGAAAACGAAGATCATGGCATCTGGTCCCATCACTTCATGGCAAATAGATGGGGAAACAGTGGAAACAGTGTCAGACTTTAATTTTTTGCACTCCAAAATCACCACAGGTGACTGCAGCCATGAAATTAAAAGACACTTGCTCCTTGGAAGAAAAGCTATGACCAACCTAGACAGAATATTAAAAAGCAGAGACATTACTTTGCCAAGAAAGGTCCATCTAGTCAAAGCTATTGTTTTTCCTGTGGTCATGTATGGATGTGAGAGTTGGACTGTGAAGAAGGCTGAGCACCGAAGAATTGATGCTTTTGAACTGTGGTGTTGGAGAAGACCCTTGAGAGTCCCTTGGACTGCAAGGAGATCCAACCAGTCCATCCTAAAGGAGATCAGTCCTGAATATTCATTGGAAAGACTAATGTTGAAGCTGAAACTCCAACCTGATGCAAAGAACTTACTCATTGGAAAAGACCCTGATGCTGGGAAAGATCGAAGGCAGGAGGAGAAGAGGACAACAGAAGATGAGATGGTTGGATGGCATCACCGACTCGATGGACATGAGTTTGAGTAAGCTCTGGGAATTGGTGATGGACAGAGAAGCCTGGCGTGCTGCAATCCATGGAGTTGCAAAGATTCAGACACGAATGAGCAACTGAACTGAACAGAATTGAATAAACAGAAATAAGCTAAAATATTTAAAAATGACCCACAGTTTTGGCACTTGAAGACGCTAAACATGTCCACCAGTTTTCTTTTTATTTCTTAATGTGAAAGAAAGGCAATGCCAAAGAATGTTCAAACTACCACACAATTGCACTCATCTCACACGCTAGCAAAGTAATGCTCAAAATTCTCCAAGCCAGGCTTCAACAGTACGTGAACTGTGAACTTCCAGATGTTCAAGCTGGATTTAGAAAAGGCAGAGGAACCAGAAATCAAATTGCCAACATCTACTGGATCATAGAAAAAGTAAGAGAGTTCCAGAAAAACATCTACTTCTGCTTTATTGACTACGCCAAAGCCTTTGACTGTGTAGATCACAACAAACCCTGGAAAATGCTTAAAGAGATGGGAATACCAGACCACCTTACCTGTGCCCTGAGAAATCTGTATGCAGATCAAGAAGCAACTGTTAGAACTGGACATGAAACAATAGACTGGTTCCAAATAGGGAAAGGAGTTCGTCAAGGCTGTATATTGTCACCCTGCTTATTTAACTTATATGCAGAGTACATCGTGCAAAACACCAGGCTGGATGAAGCACAAGCTGGAATCAAGATGGCCAGAAGAAATATCAATAACCTCAGATATGCAGATGACACCACCGTTATGGCAGAAAGTGAAGAGGAGCTAAAGAGCCTCTTGATGACAGTGAAAGAGGAGAGCGAAAAAGTTGGCATAAAGCTCAACATTCAGAAAACGAAGATCATGGCATCTGGTCCCATCACTTCATGGCAAATAGATGGGGAAACAGTGGAAACAGTGTCAGACTTTAATTTTTTGCACTCCAAAATCACCACAGGTGACTGCAGCCATGAAATTAAAAGACACTTGCTCCTTGGAAGAAAAGCTATGACCAACCTAGACAGAATATTAAAAAGCAGAGACATTACTTTGCCAAGAAAGGTCCATCTAGTCAAAGCTATTGTTTTTCCTGTGGTCATGTATGGATGTGAGAGTTGGACTGTGAAGAAGGCTGAGCACCGAAGAATTGATGCTTTTGAACTGTGGTGTTGGAGAAGACCCTTGAGAGTCCCTTGGACTGCCAGGAGATCCAACCAGTCCATCCTAAAGGAGATCAGTCCTGAATATTCATTGGAAAGACTAATGTTGAAGCTGAAACTCCAACCTGATGCAAAGAACTTACTCATTGGAAAAGACCCTGATGCTGGGAAAGATCGAAGGCAGGAGGAGAAGAGGACAACAGAAGATGAGATGGTTGGATGGCATCACCGACTCGATGGACATGAGTTTGAGTAAGCTCTGGGAATTGGTGATGGACAGAGAAGCCTGGCGTGCTGCAATCCATGGGGTCGCAAAGATTCAGACACGAATGAGCAACTGAACTGAACAGAATTGAATAAACAGAAATAAGCTAAAATATTTAAAAATGACCCACAGTTTTGGCACTTGAAGACACTAAACATGTCCACCAGTTTTCTTTTTATTTCTTAATGTGCGTGTGTGCATATACGCCAAGTTGCCTCAGTTGTGTCTGACTCTTTGTGGCCCTGTGGACGGTAGCCCGCCAGGCTCTCCTGTCCATGGGATTCTCCAGGTATGAATACTGGAGGCGGTTGCCAGGCCCTCCGCCAGGGGATTTTCCTGACCCAGGGGTCAAACCCGTGTCTTATGTCTCCTGCATTGGTAGACAGTTTTTTACAACCAGCACCACCTAGGCAGCCTCTATNTTGCCTCAGTTGTGTCTGACTCTTTGTGGCCCTGTGGACGGTAGCCCGCCAGGCTCTCCTGTCCATGGGATTCTCCAGGTATGAATACTGGAGGCGGTTGCCAGGCCCTCCGCCAGGGGATTTTCCTGACCCAGGGGTCAAACCCGTGTCTTATGTCTCCTGCATGGGTAGACAGTTTTTTACAACCAGCACCACCTAGGCAGCCTCTATGTGCATATATTTGTGCATATTTAAAATATAACCATCCACACAGGCAATTTTGCTTTTTGACTTACTCTTCCCCTCATATCTTTTTTTCTTTAAACATTAATACATTTAATTAGATTTTATTCTGATGATAAGCGCAACGTTCTTTATTTTCTATAAACTATGAAAAGCTATAATAAAAAGATTAAAATCACCATCAATTCTATGGCAGTGGACATAACCAAACTTTGCTGTATGTCATTTTCACCTGTAGTTCATGTCCATCCATCCATTCATTCATTCAGATACACTTGGAGGTGCTATTATATTGCAGGCTGTGTTCTTTGTGCTGGGAACACAGCAATGAATGAAGAAAAAAATCCCCACCCCCATGGAGCTTATACTCTGAGTATAAGGAAACAGAAAATAGATAGATGATAGATAGATTGATAGACAGAATGTGTGGTTTGCCAGATGGTGAGAAGAAAAAGTAGGAAAAAGAATTGGGAAGAATAGGATGATTTGCAATTTTAAATTAGGGTGATCACGAAAAGACTCACTGAGACTAGGACATCTGAGCCAAGATAGAAAAGCAGTGAAAAAGGAAGAAGATCGACTATCTGGCAGAACAGCAAGTGCAAAGATCCTGGGGTAGGAGATTGTCCAGTGACTAGCAAGAGGCTGGAGCCCAGAGAACTCAGGGTAATCAAGGTAAGGGGAGTGAGATTCTCTTTATCTGAGTGAGAAGGGAACCCACTGGAGAATGTTGAGCAAAGACTTGACCTGATCTAGTTTGTGTTTTAAACAGTTCATTCTACACTGGGCACAGAGATCTGTAAGAAGTTGTTTGTTGCAATAAACTGTGAGAGATGATGGTGGCATGAAGTAGAGTTAGTGGAGAAGGTGATATAAGCTGTTTACATGTCTTCTGAAGGTCCAGACAACAGGATCTGCTGAAGGGAGGGTCTAAAACATAGAAAGTTAAAGGTGAAAGCTTTAGTCTTACTCCTCCAATCCTTTAGTCCTTAACTTTAGTCTCTTTTAACTTTAGCCTGCAACTGGTAGGAAGTTGCAGCATTTACAGAGATGAGGAGGACTAAGGGAGAGACAAGCTTGGAGACAGACAAAGAATTTGATCTGAGACTTGTTGAAAGGGATATATGAATCTATAGCTGAAGTAAGTGTTCCAGTTTGGAGATAAATTTTTGTTAAATGTCAGAATTTTTATAATATTTAAAGACATGTGATAGGATGACATCACAGGAGGGTTTGGTGGGGGAGTTTTTCTTGGGCAGAGAGAGAGAAATAAAAACGTACAAGAGTGATTAACAACATAAGACCAGGAGAAGTGGTCAGGCTTTTATTCCATCGTGGGTTATAGCCCATTCCATCCTGTGACTTTGGATTTTTTTTCAGAAAATAACCATAACTTGTCTAGATAATATAGCAGTGGTTTCCAATATAGTATGCAGACCTCTGGAAGTGCCTTCAGTAATACAGTGAGGAATGGGAAGGAAGCATTAGACATCGATCTCATAAGAAGCTAAAATTTAAGATATTGTTATATTAAGGGCTTTATTGGAATACATCTGTATATGTGTGTGTGTGTATATTTTAGAGATGACAGATCTAAAATTCTCAGAAAAGTCTGTACTCTACTGATGGAATCAGCACAAAGATGAAAAGGGCTTTTCGCCCTTTCTGTGCTGGATAACGTGGAAACACGGCCATCCCTGTGCTCGCACATGAGGTTAAAAGAGCCACTAACTGTTCAACCGCGAGGCCCTGGGAAGGGCAGGCTCGGTCATATCGGGGCACCAGTGTTATCGCGCCGGGTCCCCTCCCACCCACCTGCCTGCCCCCGCCTCCAAGGCCCCGATCCC
>SJYT01021118.1:361125-373138 GCA_006410635.1 Cephalophus harveyi
GAGAAAGGAGTATCTGTTGCATAGCGGAATCAGAGGGCTTGAGAATATCGGCCTGCTTCCCTTTTGTTGTGTTTTTCTGCAATTATTTCATCTGAGAGAGACGCTCTAGGGTTCCTGCATTTGTCCTCGGAGGAGGGGGCCCAGCCCAGCAAAGTCTGGAGGCTGCTTAAAGCCCTCGCATGCGGCACTGTGATCCTTTCTCGCCATTTATTCTTGCTGAAGCTATGTACCTTTGATTAAACCTGGCACAGCACTTTAGGAGCTGCTGATAGACATCAAAGAAGTGAGCTCTCTGAGATCAAAATAGACTGAAGGTTTGGACCTAGACCAGCGCTGTTTGAACACTGAGAACAGTCCACAGTGGGAGGCAATTGCTTTTGGACAAGAATCAGAAAAGAACCAAATGGATTTCCTCTATTTCTTCCTTCATTAGCAGCATGGCAAATGCCTTCATCTCATCAGAAAAGAAATCTTTATTGGATTTTTATCCAAAAGCTTGTGTGTATGGAGGGGGAGAGAGGGAGGAAAATTCGAGGTGAAAAATTTAAGCACCCTCCTTAATTATTAAAGTTTGTTATAAAAGTAGCTATCACTTAAGTTTGAGGAATAGAATAAATACCTTGATTGTTCCCTCTATTTTATACGCAATTGTAGAAAGAGCCCAAATGTGTTTGAAGAATGTGGATTTACTTTGTTTTCGCTTAGTGATCTGGGAACAATTAAAAGGATGCATAGATGCATCATAAGTAGATCAAGTGTAAGAAATTATACATGTAGATACGCTTTTGAGAACTTTTTCCCAGAAGTATTTGGAGAGAATGAAGGAGTTGCATTTTTACATAATCTACCTTCAAGGCTGGGTACCTGGTTTACAGTAGACATCTAATAAGTATTCATATGTTGTTGTTAGTCACTAAGTCGTGTTTCTTTTGCGACCCCATGCACTGTAGCCCACCAAGCTTCCCTGTTCATGGGGTCCTGTAGGCAAGAATACTGGAGTGGGCAGCCAATCCCTTCTCCAAAGTATTTGTGTAAATGCTGTTAAATGCCTTTTTCTGAATCATACCTAACATATATCAATGTATTAAATAGATTACATATCATCTATTTAAAAATAAACTCAGTCAAATTGGTAGGAGGACATTACAACTATTGGAACAAAATAACTAATAATCTGTAATTCTTTTTAATCAGCTAACAACCAATAATTCTGGGTTTTTTAACAATGAGATTTCCAAATGCTGAGAGATTAACGACCTCATTTGTTCTCCACAATAGCTCTGTGATGTGGCCATGTTATTGATCCCTGTCCACAGACGAATCGACTGAAACTCTGAGAGTAGATTAATGCTCTAGGATCAATCAACTGTTAGAATAAGGGATCAGCAAATTTCTTCTGTAAAGGGCCAAAGAGTAAATATTTTAGGCTCCATGAGCCATACAGCTGCTCTTGCAACTACTCAACTCTACCGTTAAAATGAAGCAGCAGCCATGGAACATGAGTGAATGAACGGGTGTGACTATTAGAGGGCATTTTACTTAGCAACACTGAAATCTGAACTGTATATAATCATGAAATGTTTGTGGGGTTTTTTTTTATTTTTATTTTTTCTGAACATTAAAAAGTGTTAAAAAAAAAAAACAAAAAACAAAAAATTAAGCCACAATCTATTAGAACCAAAAGAGATGGTGGGCTGGATTTGGTCCACAAGGGGGCAGTTTGCTGATCACCAGTTGAAAGTGATGGAGTCAGGACGGACATCAACCTAGATTTTCTACCACAACCCATGTTCTTTCTACTATACCATGTGAGTCCGCTTTATAATTGAGGAGACACTCTACTCAGAGACTTGAAATCTGGAGAGTTTTACTGCTGTTCCTACTTTTGAAATTAAGTACAAGTCTCAAACATATTAAGCCCCTGCATCCAAAGAGAAAAAGAGAGTAATTACCAGCAGCAGAGTAATTAGCAAAGAGCGAGCCAATACCAAGCCCAGTGAGCACTTCATTGTCAGCTAGAGGGTTTGGCTAAAAGTAAATTTAATACTCATTAAAAAATGAACAGTGCCTTAATGCCACTTCAGAGGCTGGTAAATTGTAGCTAACTCTAAGCAATTCAGGAAGTAGTCCCATAGCTACAAGGCTGACATCACCTTATAAACAAACCCTTCACAACAAGGGAAGATTGGGAGAAGCCCTGTCTTGGAAAGGTTAGGCATCTCCTGAAACAGTCCAGGCCTGAATTCTGCTCCCTGTGAAGCACAGTGAGCGTGGTCCTGTGCAGAAGAGAGTAGGCATTGATCCTACAGATGATGCTGGCATGCGAACTTCATCAAGTATAGCCCCAGTGAGAAAAAGTTGTAAGAATTGCACCTGCCTAGCAAAATAGTGATTAAAAACACACTCCTATCAAGGCGCATTTCATCATTTTTATATCTGTCTTCCTCCTCCCATACCATGATTTACAACAACTCCTCCAAAGCATGAGGCTGAAACCCGTCTCCTTACACCTCTTCTTCCCCGAGTGCTTTTGCGGGGAGAGAGTTGTTCCTGAGAGCTGAGCAATTGCCGCTGAGCCATGGAATAAAACTGTCAGTGTGATTTAAAAATACATATTGCAGAAAATAAGAAAATGCATTTGAAAAACCTTGTCATTTTGTCTTCTAGGAAAAACAAAGGCAGTGACACAGAGAGTTCAAAATAATGAAAAGTCTTTGTTAATTGGGAGGCATTTACAACCTCAGAATCACATCAGAGTGCCAGGAGAGCTAGCAGGTATTTTGGTGTCTCAGATCTAAAATAATAGGAGCTAATTGCCCAAGTAATAGATGACTTCAGAGAAATCTACTTGAGTAAGTAAATTAGTGATGGAAGGGAGGAAATGAGTGACTCACCACACATATATACATACATAGACTTTTTTGGATATTTTGGACATTTCGAGAGTTGAGATGCAGGGGATTGATCATCTTTTATACTGCCCACTTTCCTTTAGTTCTGATTGAAACTTTATGGCATCACAGAATTAATGAAAAACTTCAAAATTAACCTACAGTGCTTGGCTTGGCTTTAAATTGCTTTTAGTTTTTTATTCACCTACAATCTATACTTGGAGAACTTCCTCAGCCCTGGGGGTTTGTATATGCACACATATGGGCTTATGGGACATTCTTTCATCAGAATGGCATTAATATATCTTGTCTCATAATGAATATTCTGCTCTGTACTATGCTTTGAAGGGAAAATGCATATTCATGCACTTGTGAATGGTTAAGAGAGGAAAAAGTACGAAGATGAGAGATGCTTTTACTGCTGCCATCTAGACAGACAGATAGATGATAGCTAGGTATTTAAATACATCCTTTAAGCATAGGCACAGATATTTGGAATTGTATAAGTGAGTTTTTCCCAAGCTTTTTTTTTCCCTGTGAAGCACACAGAAAATGACAATAGTTTTAAAATACACTGTGGTAAATGGAAAGGAATTCAAGAACATCTATTTGGGGTTTGGTTAAAAATATTCTTTTATTTTACTTATAAAATTGAGGTAAGAAAAAATGGCAAGTATTAAGCAAGATTAGTTTTTTATAAAATGTAATAATATATCAAAATATTTAAGGAGAAATTTGAGCTTGCTTCTCGGAATATATCCTTTTTATATCATAGTTTAACCTTTAAGTGGCTACACACAATTTCTACCTAAGGCTTTGCAATGACGATTTCTCCAAATTCTTGCTGTTTATGATCTATGAAGTACTTCCATATGAGTAAATATGTATTTTTTAAATGTTTTTAAAAACTTTCAGCCATTTACAACAGTTGGTTTTCTTAAAGGCTCTACTAGTTCTTCTTTCTCTTAAATTAACAATTATATTGAAACTTCTTGAAATCAGATTTCAAACCCAAGTGGGTTTTTTTAATATCAGTTTTGTCAGAAATAATGAAGCTCCAATTTGAAAAACATGCAAACATTCGTTAGGGCAGTCACCCCACAGATAGTGTGCAAGCCAATAGAAGGTGCATTCAGCAAAGGGACATAAGTATACAATACACGTACATACACAAAAGGATTCAGGGTCTCTTCAGAAATGCATCCCCCTCCTCTCATCCCTGGATTCCCTCTTTCCCACCTACAGGACTCATTCTGGAATGAGTGCCACATACTTTGGCACTCGATGCATTGATTCTGAGACCATGGTCCCTGGATGAGTAATGGGCAAACACAAACTTTGCAGTTGGCACAAATGCACGTGTCTTGTGCCTCAGCATCTCCTTGGCTATGCTCAGCTGCTGAAGGGCAAGGGTGCCAGCTTGCTCATGGTCTTTCTTACTGGGGGCTCTTTGAGTGGACCTTTAAATAGCTCCACTGGAGGGTCCATGGAGACAAGGAAGAGGCTGTCGTGCTCATTCAGCCCCACCCAGGGCTCACTCTATGTCCCTCATCTTTCCAATCTCCCAACAGAAAGAGTCAATCACCAGTCTTGGAATATCCCTTTCCAACCTCATATAAACTGGAACTCTGAGAATCTAGAAGCTATCTAAAAGTTTTCATAAAAGAGATATTATACCAAATTCTCCGAGTAATCAACGTTAATAGTGATGGTGTTTTCTACGCAGTTCTGGGAACAGCACTTCTTTCAGTGAAGGAGGAAGCCTATTCCTTACCGGCCATTGCCAGCCACTGAGCCAAAAATTCAAATTTACCCCAACCAACCACACTTGCAATCAAAGAAGCTATAGTTGCTTCAGTTCAGTTCAGTTGCTCAGTCATGTCCAACTCTTCGTGACCCCATGGTTCCTGGGCTATTTTCCCTGCTACCCCTGAGTGTGAAACAGTTGTGAAAATAGGAAAACAGGGCCTGATCAATATCAGATACACAATTGAAAGTTTCCAAAGTTATTTTTGGTTTTATATGTTGCTAATGATTGAGAAATGCTTTTCTGTATATGAAAGAATATTTTTTGATTTGCTGACAGTATAAACATTGCAATCTTGGTGAACTCATTGAATTATGAATAAGTCAAAAAATATGTCTCTTACATAATTTTATCTCTTCCTAAAACTTTACCTTACCCAGAAGTTGTTCATAGAAATTTGACTTTGACCTTGGTCAACATGTTAAGGGTAGAATTAAACATTTCAAAAGTCATGCTTTCTGATGAGATAAAAATTAGATCACTAGTACTTTCAATTTCAGAAATTCATTTTTTTTTTACTATTTACATAATAATCATGAATATATGTGAACTACTTGTTAACAAGTCTCCAATCTTTATGCTCCAAAAATCTAAATATACTTTTTTCATTGAAGTCTAGTTGATTTACAATGTTTCAGATGTACAGCAAAGCTATTTAGTTATACATATACATATATATATTGTTTTCTGATTCCTTTATAGGTTATTACAAGATAGAAGTTTCCTGTATACAGTAGGTCCTTATTCTTTATCTATTTTATATATTGTAGTGTGTATCTGTGGGCTTCCCTGGTGGCTCAGTGGTAAAGAATCCACCAGAAATGCAGGAGATGCAGGTTCGATCTCTGGATCAGGAAGATCACCTGGAGAAGGAAATAGCAACCCACTCCAGGGTTCCTGCCTGGGAAATCCCATGGACAAAGGAGCCTGGCAGGTTACAGTCCATGGGGTTTCAAAGAGTCTGACTCAACTTAGTGACTAAACAATAACAACAAAGTGTGTATCTGTCTCAAAAATCTAAATATTCTGATGGAAGGAAATTTAGGGTCACTTTGACAGTATGAGATTTTAGGTCTGATTCTACAAGACCAGGACAATTCGAGGGCATCAAATCAAGCATTACAAAGCTGGTATCAGTGGACGGCTACTTGTCAAGTCTGGGTAGTCATCCCAGGTACCACCAAAAAGAGCTGAAGGAGCCAGTACCGCAAGGTTACATTCTAGTTATTTGTTTTCCTACACTCAGCCATAGTCCAGTAATTTAAGCAGTAGTATTTAACAAACGAGAAAGCAAATTAAAAATGAGTTGTATTGATAAATGTGATTAACCCAATTTAAATTTCAAGGCTTTAATATTTTAGGAGATTTAGTCTTTTGTTCTTAGTCACTTGCATAATTACTTTTCCTCTTCTCTTGATTTAATAACCGAAAAATCTGAATAATCTTTTTAGAAAAATGTACCACGGGTAAAACTGATCTGAGTGAGTATAAATGTTATCAAAGTCTTGTGGTGTCATTGTATATGATGGCATGGAAAAAAACTTTAAAATCACATTGATGAGAGTTAGAAATATACAAATATGCTGTTTTCTCCAAGTATGATTATAGTGGAGCAAGATAGTGTTTATCTACTTAGCTTTAACGTGTGCATGTGTGAGTGTGTGTGTGTGCTCAGTCATTCAGATTTGTCTTTGTGACCTCATGGACTGTAGCTCACCAGGCTCCTCTGTCCATGGGATTTTTCGGGGAAAGAATACTGGAGTGGTTTGCCATTTCCTCCTCCATAGTTTGTATTAAAATTGAAAACAAAAATAAAGACCTTTTCAGCATATAAATCTATATACAAGATTATTTATACAAGACTATTTTCCCCCATCATCTTCAGCACAAGATACGCTCAAATTCCTGAGAAAACGCAAAATTCACTTACTTATTAAGTAGTTCCTGAAAGTTTATTTAGATCATTTTCTGTTGTCAAATTCAAAATTTCTTAATAAAAGCAAATCAGAATCATCGGAAGAGTAGCTTCAAAATACTTACTGTACTGCAGATAAATTAGGCAAATAAATAACACACTCACTCCAGTCCAGTCTATTCTAGTTTGATGGCCTCTTAAACTCCCTTCCTCCAGGGGATCTTCCCCACCCAGGGATCAAACCCACATCTCCTGTGTCTCCTGCATTGCAGGTGAATTCTCTTAACTGCTGAGCCACCGGGGAAGCCCTGGATGTACATATATGTACATGTAAATAAATAAAATCAGCTTCTCACTTCAGACCTCAGAGCAAGAACTGCCTGATTTGACTCTGAAAGCACTCAATTTCTGCACATGTCCGCAGTCCCTACTGTGGTTCTGGAAGGCAGCGTTAGCACAGGAATTTGCTAAGCATCCATGCTTCGGTTTTTTGAGGGATCACCACCGTGACCACAATTTCCTCCCTCCCATGGAGCCTACCAGGGCCCTAACTGGCAAGGGTAGGGCAGGCATTTGCCCACAATAATTTGGAGGATTCTGTGGCCTCCTTCAAAAACCTTAAAACATTCACGGCTTTTGGTGGGCCATGGACTGGATGGCTGGGAGGAGACAAGATTTCTCAGAGCTGCTTGTCCTAGAAGCAAAGGTGTCTAAACATTAGTAATGACCACTCAGTCTTAATAATGCTTCCGATTGGTGGGCAAATTCTGCTCACTTTTATTTGTCAAGAAGGATCCTGTCTGTGAATACTTATTATGCAATTATTCTTTCCTGTTCTTTTCCCTGATCCCTTTTTCTTTTAACCTAACACCTTCCTCCAGCAAAATCAATCATACTAAACAAGCGTTTACTATTGTGGTCTTCAGCACTTGGAGAGCACCTGGAGAGTTTTCCAAAATACAGGGGTCTGGGTCCCACCCCTGGAAGTTTATTGTTACAATTATTTACCTATTAATTTTTGGTTGCATCAGGTCTTAGTTGCAGTGCACGGACTCTCTAGCTGTGGCCTGCTGGCTACAGAGCGTGTAGCCTTAGTTGCTCTGGGGCATGTGGGATCTTAGTTCCCCGACTAAGGATTGAACCTGCATCTCCTGCATTGCAAGGGGGATTCTTAACCACTGGACCACCAGAAGAGTCCCCCCACCCTCCAGAAGTTTTACTATGATTGGAGTATGCCTGGGCATCAGGATTTTTAAACACTCCCCTGAGTGATTCTTAATATGCAGGGGAGATTGAGAATCACTGCTCTTTGGAGGAAAAATACCTTAGGCTGAGAGTGAAAGGAATTTAAAAATTTGAGAAGGAAACAATAGTAAAGATTAATAAAACTAAAAGCTGGTTCTTTGAGAAGATAAACAAAATGGACAAACCTTTAGCCAGACTCAAGAATAAAACAGAGAAGAATCAAATCCACAAAATTAGAAATTTAAAAAAATCTAAATATACTTTTTTCATTGAAGTCTAGTTGATTTACAATGTTTCAGATGTACAGCAAAGCTATTTAGTTATACATATACATATATATATTGTTTTCTGATTCCTTTATAGGTTATTACAAGATAGAAGTTTCCTGTATACAGTAGGTCCTTATTCTTTATCTATTTTATATATTGTAGTGTGTATCTGTGGGCTTCCCTGGTGGCTCAGTGGTAAAGAATCCACCAGAAATGCAGGAGATGCAGGTTCGATCTCTGGATCAGGAAGATCACCTGGAGAAGGAAATAGCAACCCACTCCAGGGTTCCTGCCTGGGAAATCCCATGGACAAAGGAGCCTGGCAGGTTACAGTCCATGGGGTTTCAAAGAGTCTGACTCAACTTAGTGACTAAACAATAACAACAAAGTGTGTATCTGTCTCAAAAATCTAAATATTCTGATGGAAGGAAATTTAGGGTCACTTTGACAGTATGAGATTTTAGGTCTGATTCTACAAGACCAGGACAATTCGAGGGCATCAAATCAAGCATTACAAAGCTGGTATCAGTGGACGGCTACTTGTCAAGTCTGGGTAGTCATCCCAGGTACCACCAAAAAGAGCTGAAGGAGCCAGTACCGCAAGGTTACATTCTAGTTATTTGTTTTCCTACACTCAGCCATAGTCCAGTAATTTAAGCAGTAGTATTTAACAAACGAGAAAGCAAATTAAAAATGAGTTGTATTGATAAATGTGATTAACCCAATTTAAATTTCAAGGCTTTAATATTTTAGGAGATTTAGTCTTTTGTTCTTAGTCACTTGCATAATTACTTTTCCTCTTCTCTTGATTTAATAACCGAAAAATCTGAATAATCTTTTTAGAAAAATGTACCACGGGTAAAACTGATCTGAGTGAGTATAAATGTTATCAAAGTCTTGTGGTGTCATTGTATATGATGGCATGGAAAAAAACTTTAAAATCACATTGATGAGAGTTAGAAATATACAAATATGCTGTTTTCTCCAAGTATGATTATAGTGGAGCAAGATAGTGTTTATCTACTTAGCTTTAACGTGTGCATGTGTGAGTGTGTGTGTGTGCTCAGTCATTCAGATTTGTCTTTGTGACCTCATGGACTGTAGCTCACCAGGCTCCTCTGTCCATGGGATTTTTCTAGGAAAGAATACTGGAGTGGTTTGCCATTTCCTCCTCCATAGTTTGTATTAAAATTGAAAACAAAAATAAAGACCTTTTCAGCATATAAATCTATATACAAGATTATTTATACAAGACTATTTTCCCCCATCATCTTCAGCACAAGATACGCTCAAATTCCTGAGAAAACGCAAAATTCACTTACTTATTAAGTAGTTCCTGAAAGTTTATTTAGATCATTTTCTGTTGTCAAATTCAAAATTTCTTAATAAAAGCAAATCAGAATCATCGGAAGAGTAGCTTCAAAATACTTACTGTACTGCAGATAAATTAGGCAAATAAATAACACACTCACTCCAGTCCAGTCTATTCTAGTTTGATGGCCTCTTAAACTCCCTTCCTCCAGGGGATCTTCCCCACCCAGGGATCAAACCCACATCTCCTGTGTCTCCTGCATTGCAGGTGAATTCTCTTAACTGCTGAGCCACCGGGGAAGCCCTGGATGTACATATATGTACATGTAAATAAATAAAATCAGCTTCTCACTTCAGACCTCAGAGCAAGAACTGCCTGATTTGACTCTGAAAGCACTCAATTTCTGCACATGTCCGCAGTCCCTACTGTGGTTCTGGAAGGCAGCGTTAGCACAGGAATTTGCTAAGCATCCATGCTTCGGTTTTTTGAGGGATCACCACCGTGACCACAATTTCCTCCCTCCCATGGAGCCTACCAGGGCCCTAACTGGCAAGGGTAGGGCAGGCATTTGCCCACAATAATTTGGAGGATTCTGTGGCCTCCTTCAAAAACCTTAAAACATTCACGGCTTCTGGTGGGCCATGGACTGGATGGCTGGGAGCAGACAAGATTTCTCAGAGCTGCTTGTCCTAGAAGCAAAGGTGTCTAAACATTAGTAATGACCACTCAGTCTTAATAATGCTTCCGATTGGTGGGCAAATTCTGCTCACTTTTATTTGTCAAGAAGGATCCTGTCTGTGAATACTTATTATGCAATTATTCTTTCCTGTTCTTTTCCCTGATCCCTTTTTCTTTTAACCTAACACCTTCCTCCAGCAAAATCAATCATACTAAACAAGCGTTTACTATTGTGGTCTTCAGCACTTGGAGAGCACCTGGAGAGTTTTCCAAAATACAGGGGTCTGGGTCCCACCCCTGGAAGTTTATTGTTACAATTATTTACCTATTAATTTTTGGTTGCATCAGGTCTTAGTTGCAGTGCACGGACTCTCTAGCTGTGGCCTGCTGGCTACAGAGCGTGTAGCCTTAGTTGCTCTGGGGCATGTGGGATCTTAGTTCCCCGACTAAGGATTGAACCTGCATCTCCTGCATTGCAAGGGGGATTCTTAACCACTGGACCACCAGAAGAGTCCCCCCACCCTCCAGAAGTTTTACTATGATTGGAGTATGCCTGGGCATCAGGATTTTTAAACACTCCCCTGAGTGATTCTTAATATGCAGGGGAGATTGAGAATCACTGCTCTTTGGAGGAAAAATACCTTAGGCTGAGAGTGAAAGGAATTTAAAAATTTGAGAAGGAAACAATAGTAAAGATTAATAAAACTAAAAGCTGGTTCTTTGAGAAGATAAACAAAATGGACAAACCTTTAGCCAGACTCAAGAATAAAACAGAGAAGAATCAAATCCACAAAATTAGAAATTTAAAAAGAGAGGTTACAACATTGTCATGCAGAAATACAAAGGATTTTAAGAGATTATTATGAGCAACTATATGGCAATAAAATGGATAACCTGGAAGAAATGAACAGATTCTTAGAAAAGTTCAGTCTTCCAAGACTGACTAGGAAGAAATAGAAATTATGAAAGCCCAATTACAAGCACTGAAATCAAAACTGTGATCAAGTATCTCCCAAAAAACAAAAGCCCAGGATCAGATGGCTTCACAGGTTAATTCTATCAAACATTTAGAGACGAGCTAATGCCTATCCTTCTAAAACTCTTTCAAAAAATTGCAGAGTAAGGAACACTTTCAAACTCATTGTACGAGGCCACCATCACCCTGATACCAAAACCAGACAAGGACAACACAAGAAAAGAAAACTATAGGCCAATATCACCGATGAACATAGATGCAAAAATCCTTAACAAAATTCTGGCACACAGAATTCAACAACACACTAAAAAGCTCATACACCATGATCAACTTGGGTTTATTCCAGGGACGCAAGGATTCTTCAATATAGGCAAATCAGTCAATGGGATACACCATGTGATACACCATTTGTTATATACCAATGTGATAACAAATTGAAAGATAAAAACCATACGATAGTCTCAATGGATGCAGAAAAAGCCTTTGACAAAATTCAGCACCCTTATGGGATTAAAATTCTTCCAAAAAATGGGCATAGAAGGACTCTACCTCAACATAGTAAAGGCCATATATGATAAGGCCACAGCAAACATTATTCTCAAAGGTGAAAAATTGAAAGCATTCCCTCTATGATCAGGAATAACACAAGGGTGTCCACTTTCACCACTATTACTCAACATAGTTCTGGAAGTCCTAGCTATGGCAATCAGAGAAGAAAAAGAAATAAAAGGAATCCAGATGGGAAAAGAAGAAGTTTAAAGCTCTCACTGTTTGCAGATAACATGATAGTAAACATCAGTTCAGTTCACTTCAGTCGCTCAGTCGTGTCCGACTCTTTGCAACCCCATGAATCGCAGCACGCCAGGCCTCCCTGTCCATCACCAACTCCCGGAGTTCACTCAGACTCATGTCCATCGAGT
>SJYT01021121.1:0-67297 GCA_006410635.1 Cephalophus harveyi
GGGGCAGGAGGAAAAGGGGACGACAGAGGATGAGGTGGCATCACTGACTCGATGGACGTGAGTCTGAGTGAACTCCAGAGTTGGTGACGGACAGGGAGGCCTGGTGTGCTGTGATTCATGGGGTCACAGAGTCGGACATGACTGAGTGACTGAACTGACCTAAAATGAGAGCTGTTTTTGCTGAATACACATAAAATGTGCATAGCAAATTTTGACCAAAACCAAATTCTAAGACTGGATCTGAAATCCCAGGTGTTTAATATGCAGAAATCCAGCAGAAGCAGATGAATTGAAAGGATTGTATCTCGTTTCTATGATGCTTGAGTAGATTGACCATATGAATATGGAAGAACTTTCCATGGAGCCATGATTACAGAGACAATGTAATGCTCTTTCTTCTTCTGGGCAGGTATCACAAAAATGTACTTACTGTTAACACTTCTAGTTTTTTATTTCTGTTTCCAGTAACAACCATTTCCTTTTGATTTCTGTCTCCTATTCAAAAAGTAAATAAATAAAGGGCAGTTATCAGATAAATGGCTTTTTTTTAGAATCACGCAATTCAAAATAATCTTGTGACAACTAGCAAGCTGGATCTTACCTGCCATATGCNTCTGTTTCCAGTAACAACCATTTCCTTTTGATTTCTGTCTCCTATTCAAAAAGTAAATAAATAAAGGGCAGTTATCAGATAAATGGCTTTTTTTTAGAATCACGCAATTCAAAATAATCTTGTGACAACTAGCAAGCTGGATCTTACCTGCCATATGCTTTATTTCTCTGTAAAAAAAGAAAATTTGACAAAACATCAGCTTCATTATGCTAATATGTGGCAAAAAAAAAAAAAAAAGAATTTCAAATTTGTGCAGCACATGACTATTATCCAGTCTTCTCCCACTCCCATTTTTTTAAAATGCTCTATGGGGAATAATAAACGGATCTCATTAACCATGACTACCCTTGATACACACTCTGAATCATAAATTGTCTCTACTTATCTAATAAAAATTCATATCCAACTCTATTTTTGAAGCCATGGCATTCTGCACCCTGAAGAACTATTTTCAGATGATGATGAAAGCAGCTGCATTTGTTATCCATTTCTTTGGCCTCTCTTCCCAGCTTCACATAGATTCAAAACAAGTATAGAGAGGGTACCTGGCTTTATCACCTGCCTCTGGGCTAGTTTCCAGTGGTTGTCAACCACTGCCCATGTATCAGAATAAGCTGGGGAGTCGTTGGGTTTGTCTGCTCACAATTCATTTGTTTAAAATCTATTGTCATGGAAAATCTATTTCAGATGCTCTGAGATAGAACCCAAGACTATATTGGCGCTTTTTACAGAAAGCTCTCCATCTGTTTCTGAGTATAGGTTTGAGCAATGGTGAAAGGGATCATCAAGTTTTGTACCCCAAATACTCCCTCTGTGCCCTTCAAAATTGGCAAAATTAGGCAGAAGCTTTTAGAGTAAGATTGCCAAACCCCAGATGATTCAACCTCTTGACCACAGAATCTTAGAAAGAAAAATCCTCTACATGGGTTTTGTCATAGAGAGTTCCTTGCCCATCTTCTGACTGCATCGTATAGCATTTCCATATCTCCAAAGCAGGAAACATATCCAGGAAACTAACCCAGCAAAGAAAATAGCCATCAGACTGAAGACGAAAGGAATGTACCAGTCACTGGATTTGTATGTGTTGATAGCTGTGTACACAATGGTCAGACCTTTTCTTTGCTGGAAAAAAATTTATTTCAGAGAAAATGGAGCATTGGTCTCAGTTTTTAGAGAGCATCTGTTTACACATAATAGCATCAGTATAGAGTGATGGTCCTACAGACAGTAGGGTATTGACTCAGACACAAGGAATTTTTAAATACCACAGGCAATAGTATGAAAGACACATACCTGGAGATAGCACCAGTTTAAGCATCCAAAGACTTGGACTCAATGCAATGACTGCTCTGCAAACTTGAATAAAACCATCCCTCCTCTTTGACCTCAGTTTTCTCATCCATAAAGTCAAGGAGTTGAACTAAATGACACCTGAGGTTCTTTACGCCTCTGTTACCCTCTGGATGCAGAATAAACCCTTTTGTGCAGCATGAGAGAACGTGTTTTCTTGAAAATCAAATATCCTGGTGGAAAGATTCATCATCCATGTTGTTTTTAAAAATGCCTCTATTTCAAAGGCTTAGAAGACAGTAAAATATACTAACCATAAAGTCTGAACAGACATTATCCTTGGCTGACTCAGAAATCATTCTGGAGTTCTGCAGAGGCTTTATGTATCTATTTTTTTTTTGAAACAACAAACTACTGAAGGGTCTGCTCAACTTCATGGGGTTAGATTGAAGATTAGATGAAACAAAGAATATAAGCTCTAGAGCACAGTGCCAGGCACAAGATTGGTGTCCATTACTGTAAAAGACTTGGCCCTAGAGAATAATGTTTGAAAGTGCCCAGTTAGAGAGGTGTTTAACTGAGAGAATTCATTGACAAGTGGGTCTTTTTGGTGGACAGGACTCTCAGCTCACTTACATGCAATCAGTTGCATCCTTATGCTTCCCCAGTAATGAAACAAATTCTCTCTCTCCTACACAGTGGATTCTCAGAGATGCACGTTCTAAAATGTGGCCTGGTGGCTGGATGGGGTGGTGCTCAGGTGAAAAGGCTGAAACGGATGAAGGTACTGCCTGAGTAGCCTTTTTAGATGAAAGCTGAATTTGCAGTAGGACATTTCCCGCACACAAAGCCAAATCAAATTCCATAACTCCTTATTTCAGAGTTGGTGGTTAGAGGAGGTGGCATATTGGTCCTTGTCACACAAATATCTATAACAGCAGTGCCTGTCTTGGGCTTGGTGGCTTTGCCGTTATTTCAGGTTGTTATCAATTATGTGCCCTACAAGATGGTACTGCCGCTGCAGCTTAGCTCCAGATTCAAAGTTAAAAGGATTCTTCACAATTAATTTCAGAGTATTTGAACTCCGAGTTGGGTCAAATCCAAAATGATTGTTCACATTTCCTTTAAAAGGGAGAAATCAAAAATTAGAAGTATTTTAAGGTACATTGAAAGGTTTTCTCACACAGCTTTTTAAACACAGTAAATATAAGTAAGTATAAATTTTATTACTTTCTGATTCCTTATACATATATAAGGGTTACAGTAAAATGGAAATCAAGTAAGCAGGAAATTCAGTTGGCTGGAAAAAAATTTGTTCTAAAGGTTAATTAAGATCCTGAGTGTGATTCCCGTATGTGGTCAGCAAGCTTCACACTATTATCAAATTATTCTGCCTAAATGTGTTCCTTCCTTCATCTCCTACTCAGAGGATTTTATTCCCACTTTCAGGGTAGTATGGATCAATATCAAATAGGCCAGTCAGACCACAAATATCCATTGAGTGCCTACTAAATTTTAAGTCAGGTTTCAACGGCCCTGGAGACCCTGTTGTTAAGACGCACACTAGCAAGAGGAGCGACTCGGAACCAGCCTGTACAGTTATTTGGGAACATGAACCCATGTCCATGGGCCCATTCTTTCAGTTGCATGACCTCCGTACTTTAAGTACTTCTTATTCCCTCTCATGATACCCAGGAGTTTCCTTAATAAAACTTGCCATGCTTTACAGTTCTATAACTGTTGATGTTACTACTAGTTTAATGAACCATGAATTCCATGAATACAAGGTCCACATCTGTCTTGTACAATACTGTGTACCCTCCTCCTGGCACATATTTGATCTTCAATAAATTTCTTCCATATGTCCCAAGCTATGACTGAAGTTGACATGAATCTGTGAAAAGCCAATAATAATGCAGGAGAAAGCATCTATCCTAGTGGATCTGTATTAGCATCCCATGGGAAATGGCTGCTATTTTCAGCCAGTACCATGAACAGTAGACCTAGTTCCTTGTAACTTCATCATGCTGATCCAAAGTCCCTTCATTATCAAGTATCATTGAAGTCATAGATTGTTCCACCATAGGAGGAATTAGATAGGACATATGGAAGTGAAAAAGATTCCTTGAGGACACCTAGCAGCATAGATAGGAAATAGTTTAGTCTTTGTAAACAGTTATTTCTAAGATTATGTTATTTATGTCAGAGGTTTTATCAGTTCGACAGATGCTCACGATCAAAAGAAAGAATAAAATGATTCACCAGAAACCATCTCAAAGCTCATTTCAAAATCCTGTGAGTCTCTGTCATGACAGTTTAGTTGGAAACCGTTGACGTTTGTCCCAGCAACAACATTGTCAAAAATGACTGCCTGATATACAGAAGGTGTCCAGACAGGAGCTTCACCATTCTTGTCTAAGATGTCAACCATGACCTGTCAGCAATGAGGGAGGAAGAAACATCACATCCACGTCATGTGACTATTTATACACAGAATCAGCAAGAAGCATCTGGCTAGAGACAGATCATTTAGAATTATTAAATAAAGAGTCTAGGATTTGGAATTTGAAGAAATGTTCCTGCAGATGTGGGTTCTGGCTGCCAATCAACTAGTCAGTCACCTTATTATTCCTGGGTCAGCTGTGACATTCAGTGTGGCCATTAGGGAGAGTTTTGGGCTTGTTGGAAGAACCAGTGGAAAGCTCATGAGTTACATAAATGGTAGGAAAAGGAAAGCTGGAGAATGATGCCTCTAAAAATTGTAATCCCTTGAATCTTTTAACTGAAGTCTCCTAGTGGCAAACATAGCCTAAAAGGAGAAGCATCCTCCTTCTCAACTTAGGGGCCTCCTCTGCACCATTCTCTCAGGCACAATATATTTTTTAGTAACAATATGATTACTTCAAAGCATGCTCTGACCTTAATTAGGGGCCGTCGTCAACCTTTTTCTTAATTAAAATACCATGAACTGGGAAACTGTGATTTACATGGGAAAAGATCAAAATATCAAGGATTTTAAAATGTCAGTGATCAAATGCCAGTCAGCCTAGAAAGGTTATCTGCCCACCTCTTAGATGAGCAATAACTTTCTCAGCAACATTCACAGAAGATTCTCTAGGGTGCTCCTATTTGCAAGCACTACCTTTTAAAAATGTTTTATGAAATGTTTTAACAACACAGCTAAATTCCTGGGGAACAATTCATTTTTAATGCTACTTCTATAGGTTGAATAAAGCTGTGTGTTCTATTTAATATGATTTTAGGAAGATTGCTGTGTTCTAATGCAAACAGCACAGAACTTGGAATCAGAACTCTTTATAAAAACCTTGGGCCTTCCAATTGGCGTATCTTTTGTTTGATACAAGGGAGTAAATGTCATTTTGCTCATCTGCAAAAGGGAGAGCTCCATTCCTCCACATCTAGGATTGTTGGGAGGATAAATTCATCCATTCATTGGATATTTATTTAACACTATGTGCTAAGCACTGGTCTAAACACAGAAGATACAGAGGTGAATCAAAGTCCCTCTCTATCCCAATCGATATTCTACAGGAGGAGGTAAAACAAGAAACAAGTAAACAAACTTGTATAGCAGGCACTGTCATGTGGAAATTGGTGCTCTGCAGTTAAGGAGATAAGGAATAAGCCCAGTCCACACTGCTTTATTACAACATTCTCATTAATGTCCTGTTTATTTGAGATTTTTCAAAGAAATTCCTTTCAGCACCCATCACGATAGTTTTATTTATACTCTTTATATCTTTTCAAAATGTTTCAAAATTGTCTTACATGCATTGATGTACATGATGCCCTAAGACAACAGACTACCAACCCAGATTATATCACCGCAAACCAGAATGGTGTTGATTTTACATCTATAACAATTTCCTTCATTTGTTTATGTCTATTCAGTGATTATAGCATCTGCGGGGGGAAAAAAATGTTTTCAGTTCTAGAGAAAAGTATACTCCTAAGCATGAAATTGATTTATTTAATTGACTTCTAAAAAAAAAGGAGATAGTGAATAGTTGATGGAACTATTCTAATAGAAGAAAGTCATGAAAGGAAGGCTTTCTTTGAACCCTCTATTTTCTTCCTCCTGCCCTATATTGGATACATGTCCTTAAGCGAGAATGTATCCTTCCAGCACGTTAGTGTTTGGTTACATGATTTTGATCTGCACAAATGATATTGCTCTAAAGATCTTTCCTGTTTCCGACTTTTCTCATTCAGTGCCATATTTTCTTGCTTTTTCTGTGTTGCTGCTTGTAGAATTAATTTACTATTTCTAGGGGGAAAGAGATCTGGTCTTTTTTTTTTTTTTTTAACTTATTTGTTTTTGGTTGTACCAGGTCTTTGTTGCTGCATACCAACTTTTCTCTAGTTGCGGCAAGCAGGGGCTACTCTTCATTGCAGTGCATGGGCTTCTCACTGAGGTGGCTTCTCTTGTGGCAGAGCACAGGCTCTAGGCACAAAGGCTTCAGTACTTGCAGCTAGAGGGCTTAGCTGCTCTAAGGCATGTGGGCCAGAGATTGAACCCCTGAGCCCTGCATTGTGAGCAAGCTACTTTGAAGCAAAAATAGGATTAAGGTAAGAATGTGAGTCATGTGGTTGGAAGACAAGCATTCCAGCCTGAGGCAAAGTCTGTGAGGTATAAACATTTCAGGTGTGTTGAAGACACTGCAAGAAATTCACATGAGTGGATTGAAGTAAGAGGGAACGAGCTAGAGGAGCTGAACACAAAGATCTGGGGTCCAGATCACACAGGGCACAGTAGACTTTGGAAGCAATCTTGGAGCTTTTGCCAAGTGTGATGGGAAGCCATTGGAGAGCTTTGAGGAAGAGGGTAAATTGCCTTTTGAAAGAATCATTCTG
Organism: Cephalophus harveyi; assembly: GCA_006410635.1. Taxonomy (NCBI): domain Eukaryota; kingdom Metazoa; phylum Chordata; class Mammalia; order Artiodactyla; family Bovidae; genus Cephalophus; species Cephalophus harveyi. The sequence continues at coordinate 6,779 of SJYT01021121.1, forward strand.
GCTACTTTGTGAACAGTAGATTGTAAAGAGCACAAGTGGAAGTGGAGATTCCAGTTACGAGGCTACTGCCCTAGACCAGGAAAGGGACAATGGTGGCACAAGCATACAGCATTCACGATATGTTTTGAAAGTAGAGACAACAGGATTTGCTGATGGATCAGAGAGATAATTTAGGGTACGCAATAGTGGTTAAGGGAGAAGGCAGTGGCACCCCACTCCAGTACTCTTGCCTGGAAAATCCCATAGACGGAGGAGCCTGGTGGCCTGCAGTCCATGGGGTTGCTAAGAGTCAGACACGACTGAGCAACTTCACTTTCACTTTTCACTTTCACGCATTGGAGAAGGCAATGGCAACCCACTCCAGTGTTCTTGCTTGGAGAATTCCAGGGATGGGGGAGCCTGGTGGGCTGCCGTCTCTGGGGTCACACAGAGTCAGACACGACTGAAGCAACTTAGCAGCAGCAGCCCAGAATTAATCCTTCTACCTCTTTCTAGCTGAATAAATTTGGGTAAGTTACTTAACCTCTAATCCTTAGAAATAAAATTCTTCTGCCTATAAAAAGTAGTATCAGTAGCTACCTCAAGCTTGGGATTGAGACTAAACAAGATCTCATAGTCTTGGCTTTTATTGTGCATGCATGTTCAGTTGTGTCTCACTCTTTGTGACCCCATGGACTGTAGCCTGCTCGGCTCCTCTGCCTTTGGAATTTTCCAGGCGAGTATATTAGAGCAGATTGCCATTTCCTCTTCCAAGGGATCTTCCTGACCCAGGTATCCAACCCACAATTTTTGTATCTCCTGCACTGGAAGGCAGATTCTTTACCACTGCACCTCCTGAGTAGGTTCTCAGTAAAGGGTGGGTGATGATGATGGTGATGACAGTGATGACAGATTCTTATAATTTGGGATCTAAAGAACCATCTTCCTTTTCTGAACTCAGAAGTCACATTTATCTGTATCATCAATGTACCAGTTCAGTTCAGTTGCTCAGTCATGCCCGACTCTGCAATACCATGAACTGCAGCACGCCAGGCCTCCCTGTCCATCACCAACTCCTAGAGTCCACCCAAACTCATGCCCATTGAGTCAGTGATGCCAGCCAACCATCTCATCCTCTATCATCCCCTTCTCCTCCTGCCCTCAGTCTTTCCCAGCATCAGGGTCTTTTCCAATGAGTCAGCTCTTTGCATCAGGTAGCCAAAGTATTGGAGTTTCAGCTTCAGCATCAATTCTTCCAATGAATACCCAGGACTGATCTCCTTTGGGATGGACTGGTTGGATCTCCTTGCAGTCCAAGGGACTCTCAAGAGTCTTCTCCAACACCACAGTTCAAAAGCATCAATTCTTCGGCGCTCAGCTTTCTTTATAGTCCAACTCTCACATCCATACATGACTACTGGAAAAACCATAGCCTTGACGAGACGGACCTTTGTTGACAAAGTAATGTCTCTGCTTTTTAATATGCTGTCTAGGTTGGTCAGTCTACCTCAGTATACATCAATCTCAATCTACATCAATATACCTGCTATATACAATTTAACTTTACCTGTGTTAAAAATTTAAGCTACCCAAAACCATATATTGTCTCACATGTCTTTGCAACCCAGGAAATTGTGCACAGAAAAAACATTCAATAGATATTAGTTAAAAGAGGAAGAAGTTCCTGCTTTACCTTTAGTTAAATTACAAACCCTGTTTGTAAGATCAGAGTCACTTGAAGTTGTTTTTAATTATCTGCTTTCCCCTCTTATCATTTGTAATAAATGGATGATAATGGCAAGTGAATGGCATCCTATACGATTTGAGGAGCTCATAAATTTCTACAGCAAAAACTACCACAGGTACCTAGGTCTAAAGATCATTCTCACAGGTGCGTACCTGAGACAATCAAACCACTAAATCCTGTCCACATGACTGAAATTCAGTCCCTGTGAAAGTCATTCTGACTGTTGATGTCCATAGACCTGGTGTTTTCCTCACAGTGACACACTTAGGAACCATAATCACTACCCAAACAGCAAGCCAGGGGGCTCTGTACAGGAAGAGGAAATAGACACTGAATCATCAGGCCAAATGAGGACCTAAAAATTCTTCAGTCTTACCTCTGTCTCTTCTCTGATGATAAAACCTGTCATTAAAAACACATTCCACACCATCAATACAGCAGTATTCACTCTGAAGGTCTTTCAAGAGTCTTTTGATGTTGTGACAATAATTTAGAGCCCCACACTTCCCCCTGTTGTGATGTCGAAAACACACATTGTGGTTAATTACCTACATTGTCAACAATCACCTCTTACTGAGAGGCAGCCTGAGTGTAAGTTCAGTTCTACAAGCCCTGTGTCACTTTACATAAGTTTCCCAAACTTTGTGCCCAAGTTTCCTCATCTACAGAGTAGAAATGATGATAGTACTGTCTACTTTGAAGACTAAATGTGAACATTAACTACATCAAGATATAAAATCACCTACAACAGGATGTGGCACAAGTGTTAGAGGCATTCTGGCTATTATTATAATTCTTTAATCTCATGAGAATTATTGTTATTATTTGACAATTTCAATTGTAATAAAAGCTAACACATCGTCTGTATTATATCAAAACATGGGACTTTCTAGAGACTGCCCTGGTGCTCCAGTGGCTAAGATTCTTTACTTCCACTTCAGGGGCCCAGATTTGATCCCTGGTCAGGGAACTAAGATATCACATGCCTTGCATATGGCGCAGCCAAAATAAATATTTTTTAACAGTTAAAAAAAAAAGAAAAAGAAAAGAGAAAAACCTGGGACTTTCTACTTACCAGGGCCGTTGCTGTGCAAGGATGAAATGTGTCACAGTCCACACCTTCCCCAGTGAAGTATCAGTGAGGTTATCTTGCTTCACAGCCTTGTAGCCTGGCTGTGTGGTGAGTTCAATCATTCCAGAGTGTGTAAATCCAGAATCTTTGTATAACCTGGATGTCAGCACTGGTTATCTTGTACGTCACGCAGTTTGGTGGGTGGTCTTCATCAATGGCGGTCACTCAACTTTGTAGAAAGCTGCCAATAATATTTATATTAAGATTCATTTTTGTCATACAGCTGCACCATTTTTAAAATCTTAATGTGTCTTTGTCTACCAGATAGTATCATAGGTTTCTCAGAGGGTCCACCTGATTCTTTTTGGACAATGCAATGTGCTTGAAAAGTAGAACTCTTCATGTCAGACAGTGGATTTATAGATGGTCCACTTAAGCCACATGGCATCAGTGAATTAACAATAACTTTATAAAGATAATAGTTTGAAACATTGCAAGTTTATTTTCTAACAGGCATTATGCTAAGATTAGCATCAGATAATGGTTCCCAGTACAGACTCTGAAACCAGACTGTCTAGGTTATGAATCTCAGCTCTGACTCTCACCAGCTATAACTCATTAGAAAGTTCTAGAACCTCTTTGGGCCTCACAATCTTTATCTGCAAACTAGCAATAATAGTAATAACATCTACCACATGGAATTATTGTGAGGATTAAATAAGTTAAAATACATAAGACACATAAAACAGAGCCTGATATATAGTAAATGTTACATAAAAATTAGGTATTATTTATACACATTATCTCATTACATCTCAACAGCCTTATGATGTATGTACTATCACTGTCCAAACGTTATAGATAAGGAAACCACAGCCCAGTGGTACTAACTTGCCCAAGGTCACGGAGCTACTAAAGATAGAGTCAGGATTCAAATCTGTACTTGCCAAATCTATACATTTTAAAAATTACTTGTTTTAAGTCCAGTGTGTAGTTCTCCCAAATAATCTTTTAGAAGAAACATGGGTGTGATAGATGGATTGCATTAATATGTTCAAATTATTTACCATTCTCAAGTTCATGCTCTTCTACTGTATAACCTTATAGTGCCCTCCCACATGGCTTGTTTTGGCTGATGGGACAGAAGCAAACTGGCCACCACCAAGTTTGAAAACCACTTGTGTACCCAGCCTTGCCTTACTCCTGAATTTCTTCCTCTGCCCTGAGAAGTGCTCAGATTAGCCTGTCCGAGGAGGAGAGATGAGCCGGATCATCCAGTCACTCCTATTGAACCAAGGTAGATCAGCAAAAAGCCAACAAATTCCCGCAATTTTGAGCAAGCTCACCCACAACCATAGGGACAGCCCAGCCAATTCTCAAACTCGTAGGCTAAATAAATGTTCAGTTCAGTTCAGTTGCTCAGTTGTGTCCAACTCTTTGCAACCCCATAGACTGCAGCATGCCAGGCCTCCCTCCCATTGCCAATTCCTGGAGTTTACTCAAACTCATGTCTATTGAGTCGGTGATGCCATCCAACCATCTCATTCTCTGTCATCCCTTCTCCTCCTGCCTTCAATCTTTCCCAGATTCAGGGTCTCTTCAAATGAGTCAGCTCTTCGCATCAGGTGGCCAAAGTATTAGAGTTTCAGATTCAGCATCAGCCCTTCCAATGAATACTCGGGATTGATTTCTTTTAAGATGGACTGGTTGGATCTTCTTGCAGTCCAAGGGACTCTCAAGAGTCGTCTCTAACACCACAGTTCAAAAGCATCAGTTCTTCGACTCTCAGCTTTTTTCATAGTCCAACTCTCGCATCCATACATGACCACTGGAAAAACCATAGCATTGATTAGACAGACCTTTGTTGGCAAAGTAATGTCTCTGCTTTTCAATATGCTATCTAGGTTGGTCATAACTTTCCTTCCAAGGAGTAATCATCTTTTAATTTCATGGCTGCAGTCACCATCTGCAGTGATTTTCAGTCCAGTTGAGTCGCTCTGTCGTGTCCGATTCTTTGTGACCCCATGAATCGCAGCACGCCAGGCCTCCCTGTCCATCACCAACTCTGGAGTTCACTCAGACTCACGGCCATCAAGTCAGTGATGCCATCCAGCCATCTCATCCTCTGTCGTCCACTTCTCCTCCTGCCCCCAATCCCTCCCAGCATTAGAGCCTTTTCCAATGAGTCAACTCTTTGCATGACGTGGCCAAAGTACTGGAGTTTCAGCTTCAGCATCATTCCTTCCAAAGAAATCCCAGGGCTGATCTCCTTCAGAATGGATTGGCTGGATCTCCTTGCAGTCCAAGGGACTCTCAAGAGTCTTCTCCAACACCACAATTCAAAAGCATCAATTCTTCGGCGTTCAGCCTTCTTCACAGTCCAAGTCTCACATCCATACATGACCACAGGAAAAACCATAGCCTTGACTAGACGGACCTTTGTTGGCAAAGTAATGTCTCTGCTTTTGAATATGCTATCTAGGTTGGTCATAACTTTTCTTCCAAGCAGTAAGCAACTTTTAATTTCATGGCTGCAGTCACCATCTGCAGTGATTTTGGAGCCCCCCAAAAGAAAGTCTGACACTGTTTCCACTGTTTCCCCATCTATTTCCCATGAAGTGATGGGACCAGATGNCATCCATACATGACTACTGGAAAAACCATAGCCTTGACTAGATGAACCTTAGTCGGCAAAGTAATGTCTCTGCTTTTGACTATGCTATCTAGGTTGGTCATAGCTTTTCGTCCAAGGAGTAAATGTCTTCTAATTTCATGGCTGCAGTCACCATCTGCAGTGGTCTTGGAGCCCAAAAAAGTAAAGACTGACACTGATTCCACTGTTTCTCCATCTATTTCCCATGGAGTGTTGGGACCAGATGCCATTATCTTCGTTTTCTGAATGTTGAGCTTTAAACCAACTTTTTCACTCTCCTCTTTTACTTTCATGAAGAGGCTCTTTAGTTCCTCTTCACTTTCTGCCATAAGGGTGGTGTCATCTGCATATCTGAGGTTATTGATATTTCTCCCAGCAATCTTGATTCCAGCTTGTGTTTCTTCCAGTCCAGCGTTTCTCATGATGTACTCTGCATATAAGTTAAATAAGCAGGGTGAAAATATACAGCCTTGATGTACTCCTTTTCCTATTTGGAACCAGTCTGTTGATCCATGTCTAGTTCTAACTGTTGCTTCCTGGCCTGCATACAGATTTCTCAGTAGTAGTGAAAGTGGGCACCCTTGTCTTGTTCCTGACTTTAGAGGAAATGCTTTCAATTTTTCACCATTGAGGATAATGTTTGCTGTAGTTTTTCATATATAGCTTATATTATGTTGAGGTATGTTCCTTCTATTCCTGCTTTATGGAGAGTTTTTATCATAAAGGGATATTGAATTTTGTCAAAGGCTTTCTTTGCATCTATTGAGATAATCATATGGCTTCTATTTTTCAATTTGTCAATGTGGTGAATTACATTGATTGGTTTGTGGATATTGAAGAATCCTTACATCCCTGAGATAAAGCCCACTTGGTCATGGTGTATGATCTTTTTAATGTGTTTTTGGATTCTGATTGCTAGAATTTTGTTAAGGATATTTGCATCTATGTTCATCAGTGATATTGGCCTATAGTTTTCTTTTTTTGTGGCATCTTTGTCAGGTTTTGGTATTAGGGTGATGGTGGCCTCATAGAATGAGTTTGGAAGTTTACCTTCCTCTGCAATTTTCTGGAAGAGTCTCAGGAGGATAGGTGTTAGCTCTTCTCGAAATTTTTGGTAGAATTCAGCTGTGAAGCCATCTGGACCTGGGCTTTTGTTTGCTGGAAGATTTCTGATTACAGTTTCAATTTCCGTGCTTGTGATGGGTCTGTTAAGATTTTCTATTTCTTCTTGGTTCAGCTTTGGAAAGTTGTACTTTTCGAAGAATTTGTCCATTTCTTCCACATTGTCCATTTTATTGGCATATAATTGCTGATAGTAGTCTCTTATGATCCTTTGCATTTCTGTGTTGTCTGTTGTGATCTCTCCATTTTCATTTCTAATTTTATTGATTTGATTTTTCTCTCTTTGTTTCTTGATGAGTCTGGCTAATGGTTTGTCAATTTTATTTATCCTTTCAAAGAACCAGCTTTTTGCTTTGTTGATTTTTGCTATGGTCTCTTTTGTTTCTTTTGCATTTATTTCTGCCCTAATTTTTAAGATTTCTTTCCTTCTACTAACTCTGGGGTTCTCCATTTCTTCCTTTTCTAGTTGCTTTAGGTGTAGAGTTAGGTTATTTATTTGACTTTTTTCTTGCTTCTTGAGGTGTGCCTGTATTGCTATGAACTTTCCTCTTAGCACTGCTTTTATAGTGTCCCATAGGTTTTGGGTTGTTGTGTTTTCATTTTCATTCATTTCTATGCATATTTTGATTTCTTTTTTGATTTCTTCTGTGATTTGTTGGTTATTCAGAAGCGTGTTGTTCAGCCTCCATATGTTGGAATTTTTAATAGTTTTTCTCTTGTAATTGAGATCTAATCTTAATGCATTATGGTCAGAAAAGATGCTTGGAATGATTTCGATTTTTTTGAATTTATCAAGGTTAGATTTATGGCCCAGGATGTGATCTATCCTGGAGAAGGTTCCGTGAGCACTTGAGAAAAAGGTGAAATTCATTGTTTTGGGGTGAAATGTCCTATAGATATCAATTAGGTCTAATTGGTCTATTGTATCATTTAAAGTTTGCGTTTCTTTGTTAATTTTCTGTTTGGTTGATCTGTCCATAGATGTGAGTGGGGTATTAAAGTCTCCCACTATTATTGTGTTATTGTTAATTTCCCCTTTCATACTTGTTAGCATTTGTCTTACATATTGCGGTGCTCCTATGTTGGGTGCATATATATTTATAATTGTTATATCTTCTTCTTGGATTGATCCTTTGATCATTATGTAGTGGCCTTCTTTGTCTCTTTTCACAGCCTTTGTTTTAAAGTCTATTTTATGTGATATGAGTATTGCTAATCCTACTTTCTGTTGGTCTCTATTTGCATGGAATATCTTTGTCCAGCCCTTCACTTTCAGTCTGTATGTGTCCCTTGTTTTGAGGTGAGTCTCGTGTAGGCAGCATATATAGGGGTCTTGTTTTTGTATCTGTTCAGCCAGTCTTTGTCTTTTGGTTGGGGCATTCAACCCATTTAGGTTTAAGGTAATTATTGATAAGTATGATCCCATTGCCATTTACTTTATTGTTTTGAGTTCAGGTTTATACACCCTTTTTGTGTTTCCTGTCTAGAGAATATCCTTTAGCATTTGTTGGAGAGCTGGTTTGGTGGTGCTGAATTCTCTCAGCTTTTGCTTTAAAGCTTTTGATTTCTCCTTCATATTTGAATGAGATCCTTGCTGGGTACAGTAATCTGGGCTGTACGTTATTTTCTTTCATCACTTTAAGTATGTCTTGCCATTCCCTCCTCGCCTGAAGAGTTTCTATTGAAAGATCTGCAGTTATCCTTATGGGAATCCCCTTGTGTGTTATTTGTTGTTTTTCCCTTGCTGCTTTTAATATTTGTTCTTTGTGTTTGGTCTTTGTTAATTTGATTAATATATGTCTTGGGGTGTTTCGCCTTGGGGGTTTATCTTGTTTGGGACTCTCTGGGTTTCTTGGACTTGGGTTATTATTTCCTTTCCCATTTTAGGGAAGTTTTCAACTGTTATCTCCTCAGGTATTTTATCATGGTCTTTTTGTCTTCTTCTTCTGGGACTCCTATAATTCAAATGTTAGAGTGTTTCATATTGTCCTGGATGTCTCTGAGATTGTCCTCATTTCTTTTAATTCATTTTTCTTTTTTTCTCTCTGATTCATTTATTTCTACCATTCTATCTTCTATTTCACTAATCACATCTTCTACCTCCATTATTCTACTATTTGTTGCCTACAGAGTGTTTCTGATCTCATTTATTGCATTATTCATTGTATATTGACTCTTTTTATTTCTTCTAGGTCCTTCTTAAACCTTTCTTGCATCTTCTCAATCCTTGTCTCCAGGCTATTTATCTGTGATTCCATTTTGATTTCAAGATTTTGGATCATTTTCACTAACAATATTCGGAATTCTTTATCAGGTAGATTCCCTATCTCTTCCTCTTTTATTTGGTTTGGTGGGCTTTTATCCTGTTCTTTTACCTGCTGGGTATTCCTCTGTCTCTTCATCATGTTTATATTGTTGTGTTTGGGGTGGCCTTTCTGTATTCTGGCAGTTTGTTGAGTTCTCTTTATTATACGGTTTCCTCGCTGTGGGTGGGGTTGTATCAGTGGCTTGTCAAGCTTTCTTGGTTAGGGAAGCTTGTGTAGGTGTTCTGGTGGGTGGAGCTGGATTTCTTCTCTCTGGAATGCAGTGAAGTGTCCAGTAATGAGTTATGAGATGTCAATGATTTTGGAGTAACTTTGAGCTGACTGTATATTGAAGCTCAGGGCTATGTTCCTGTGTTGCTAGAGAATTTGCATGGTATGTCTTGCTCTGGAACTTGTTGGCCCTTGGGTGGTGCTTCGTTTCAGTGTAGGTATGGAGGTGTTTGATGAGCTCCTTTCGATTAATGTTCCCTGGATTCAGGATGTCTCTGATGTTCTCAGGATTTGGACTTAAGCCTCCTGCTTCTGGCTTTCAGTTTTATTTTTACAGTAGTCGCAAGACTTCTACTTCTATACCTCACTGTTGATAAAACATCTAGGTTAAAGATGAAAAGTTTCTCCACATTGAGGGACACCTGGAGAGGTTCACAGTTACATGGAGAAGAGAAGAGGGAGGGGTGAGTCAGAGGTGACGGGAATGAGATGAGGAGGAATCAAAAGAGGAGAGAGCTAGTAATCAAAAGAGTGATTACTAGCCAGTAATCACTTCCTTATGGGCCCTCCACAGTCTGGACCGCTCAGAGATGTTCATGGAGTTATACAGAGAAGAGGAGAGGGAGGAAGGACACATAGGTGGCCAGGAGGATAAAAGAGGGGAATGAAAAGGAGAGCGATCCAGCCAGTAATCAGCTCCCTACTCATCTCACATGCTAGTAAAGTAATGCTCAAAATTTTCCAAGCTAGGCTTCAGCAATATGTGAACCGTGAACTTCCTGATGTTCAAGCTGGTTTTAGAAAAAGCAGAGGAACCAGAGATCAAATCGCCAACATCTGCTGGATCATTGAAAAAGCAAGAGAGTTCCAGAAAAACATCTACTTCTGCTTTACTGACTATGCCAAAGCCTTTGACTGTGGATCACAATAAGCTGTGGAAAATTCTGAAAGAGATGGGAATACCAGACCACCTGACCTGCCTCTTGAGAAATCTGTATGCAGGCCAGGAAGCAACAGTTAGGACATGGAACAACAGACTGGTTCCAAATAAGAAAACGAGTACATCAAGGCTGTATATTGTCATCCTGCTTATTTAGCTTCTATGCAGAGTACATCATGAGAAACGCTGGACTGGAAGAAACACAAGCTGGAATCAAGATTGCTGGGAGAAATATCCATAACGTGAGATATGCAGATGACACCACCCTTATGGCAGAAAGTGAAGAGGAAGAAGAGTTGACTCATTGGAAAAGACTTTGTTGCTGGGAGGGACTGGGGGCTGGAGAAGAAGGGGATGACCGAGGATGAGATGGCTGGATGGCATCACTGACTCGATGGTAGTGAGTCTTAGTGAACTCTGGGAGTTGGTGATTGACAGGGAGGCCTGGCGTGCTGAGATTCATGGGGTCACAAAGAGTTGGACATGACTGAGCAACTGAACTGAACTTGCTGAAGTGTTCTCCACTGTCTGGAACACAGAAATTCACAGATATTCACAATTTTGGGTAGAGAAGAGAAGGGGGAGGGAGGAGACAGAGGCAACAAAAAATGAAATGAAAACTCTTTGCTTACAAGGACCAAGAGAAAAAGAAAAGACACAAATTGCTAAAATAAAGAATGGAAGAGGAGTGGTATTAGAAAAATTTTAAAAAAAGTATAACAAAATAATGCTATGAACAACTGCTGCTGCTGCTGCTAAGTCGCTTCAGTCATGTCCGACTCTGTGTGACCCCAGAGACAGCAGCCCACCAGGCTCCCCCATCCCTAGGATTCACCAGGCAAGAACACTGGAGTGGGTTGTCATTTCCTTCTCCAATGCATGAAAGTGAAAAGTGAAAGTGAAGTCGATCTTTGCTTACAAGGACCAAGAGAAAAAGAAAAGACACAAATTGCTAAAATAAAGAATGGAAGAGGAGTGGTATTAGAAAAATTTTAAAAAAAGTATAACAAAATAATGCTATGAACAACTGCTGCTGCTGCTGCTAAGTCGCTTCAGTCATGTCCGACTCTGTGTGACCCCAGAGACAGCAGCCCACCAGGCTCCCCCATCCCTAGGATTCACCAGGCAAGAACACTGGAGTGGGTTGTCATTTCCTTCTCCAATGCATGAAAGTGAAAAGTGAAAGTGAAGTCGCTCAGTCATGTCTGACTCTTAGCGACCCCATGGACTGCAGCCTTCCAGGCTCCTCCATCCATCGGATTTTCCAGGCAAGAGTACTGGAATGGGGTGCCATTGCCTTCTCCATATGAACAACTATGTGTTAACAAATTAGATAAGCTGGATGCAATGACAAAATTCCTAGAAAGATAAAAACTATCAAATTGAAGAAGATATAGGTAATCTGAATACAACTGTAACATCAATTCATGTTGATGTATGGCAAAATCAATACAATATTGTAAAGTAATTAGCCTCCAATTAAAATAAATTTATATTAAAAAAATAAAAATCTCTGGTTCCTCTGCCTTTTCTAAAGCCAGCTTGAACATCAGGGAGTTCACGGTTCATGTTTATCTATATTTATGTATAATCTATTTAATCATACATTTATTTATTAATATATTTCATCTTTATCAAATTTAAAAGTGAAAGAATAGTTGAAAATATTTAATATTGGGGGATTTAGAGGATTTAGAAGCCTAATCATAAGCTACAGAAAAATTAGATAAAATGCAAACTGATTGCATGTATATAGATTATTTTAATTAATTTTCCATGTGATTAAGAGGTCTCCCTAGTGGCTCAGACAATAAAGAATCTACCTGCAACTCAGGAGACCTGGGTTCAGTCTCTGGCTACCCACTCCAGTTTTCTTGCCTAGAGGAGTCAATGCACAAAGGAATCTGGCAAGCTACAGTCCATGTGGTCGCAAAGAGTCAGGCACGACTGGTCAACTAACACTTCATTTCACACGATGAAGAACAAAAGATGTGAAACTGGAAAATTATAAATTTATATAAGAGTGCATGGTCATAATTAAAATGGCCAAATATAAACTTGAACTGATACATGCAAACTGTAAATACTAAATATAGTTCATACTTAAAAGCAGGACAAGCTTTCTCCACTATGTCCTGTTAAATGCTAGCCCCTTCAAATACTCCTCTAGAATTGTTTAACCAGAGAACATAGAGTTGATCCCAAACACCAAACAAGGACAGCAGGTAAGGAAATGTTCAGCAGCCAGGTTTAGTATTTTTCCAGTGTCCTGAAGTCAGTGCTGACAAATCTCCCCTCCCTTATTCTCACCTCCTACAAGTCCTGGTGATCTCAAGCACATTTGGAGAAAAATGAAAGTCCTTTCCTGCCAGATGCCAGAATAAGTGGCTGTAGCTAGAGATGGAGAAAGTTAGATTTCTCATGACCAGAATACACCCAGTGAGCACTGTCTTCAAAATACTGAATTACTCACATTTATGTTCAAAATATTAATGCACTAAACATTGTTCACTGAGAATAAACTTTTAAAAATTTTGGTGACTTTCCTTAAGTTTCCCATTGAAAAGCACACATAAAATGAATGTTAAATCTTAAAACTTAAGAAAAAAAATTAAATGGCTTTCATATGCTAAGATATATGGCAAGAATGAAGCAAACAGATGGAATAAACAGTAGGCAGATAGAAACTGAAAATCATATTTGATTAGCCCAAGTAATGCCATCTGACATCCAGTTACAAAATTATAGTAAATTACATTTTATTGATATCTCCATGTGAAATCTATTGGTAAAGTAAGGCAATAACATATTGAACAATGATATTTTCTTCCTGGTACTGTCAATTCTATATCATTTTCCTTGGTATTTACATCTCTTTTCCAGAGACAAAGTCCAGCAATGCCTCACATAGTAACCTTCTTTAAATATACACTTTGGAAACTAATGCTAATGTATTCACATAAATCAACTCTACTGAGAATGAAACTTCCATATGGTTATACAGACAATAATAAAACCATATCATCTTAGGCATCCTTTGCAATGGTTCTGATCTGATTCCAGTTATTGAAAGAGAGGTCTAACCTTCAAAATGATTTCTGCGATTCCTTTTGAAGATCAAAATTGAAAACAATAATGCTAACAGCATGCATATTTCCAGTGATATGTTTCCTCTTCTCTTCAGATTTACTAATAGAAGCTGAGTGGATGGGAAGATATATTATAAAAATGATGTCAATTATTTTGTTCCTGTGGTAAGCTGAAATAATACAGTGAAAATATTTAGGATGTAAGAGTCAAGATGATGGAGTAGAAGGATGTGTGCTCATCTTATCCTGCGAGAACTCCAAAATTACAACTCCTTGCTGAGCAACCATCAAGAGGAGAATGCTGGATCCCACCAAGAAAAGATACCTCATGTCCAAGGGCAAAGGAGAAGCCCCAGCAAGATGGTAGAAGGGGCAAAATCCTGAATAGAATCAACCCCTACACCTGCCAGAGACACTTAGAGGGCTCAAACAAAACCTTGTAAGCACCAGGAGACCCCACAGAGAATGAGCCAGACCTGGCTTTGAGGGTTTGAAGTTTGGGTCAGCAGTGGCCTGCCACAGGGGCAGGGGCTCTGGGTGCTGCAGCCCTAGGTGTGGCATAAGCCTTCTTGGAGAAGGTCACCATTAACTGGACCATAGAGCTGCAAGAACTTGCACAGGACTCGGGAACACAGACTGTTGGAGGGCACAGACAAGTTCAGTTAAGTTCAGTCTCTTAGTCGTGTCAGACTCTGCAACCGCATGAATCGCAGCATGCCAGGCCTTCCTGTCCACCACCATCTCCCCGAGTTCACTCAGACTCGCGTCCATCGAGTCAGTGATGCCATCCAGCCATCTCATCCTCGGTCGTCCCCTTCTCCTCCTGCCCCCAATCCCTCCCAGCATCAGAGTCTTTTCCAATGAGTCAGCTCTTCTCATGAGGTGGCCAAAGTACTGGAGTTTCAGCTTTAGCATCATTCCTTCCAAAGAAATCCCAGGGTTGATCTCCTTCAGAATGGACTGGTTGGATCTCCTTGCAGTCCAAGGGACTCTCAAGAGTCTTCTACTCCTTTTCCTATTTGGAACCAGTCTGTTGTTCCATGTCCAGTTCTAGCTGTTGCTCCCTGACCTGCATACAGATTTCTCAAGAGGCAGGTTAGGTGGTCTGGTATTCCCATCTCTTTCAGAATTTTCCATGGTTCTCTGTGATCCACACAGTCAAAGGCTTTGGCATAGTCAATAAAGCAGAAATAGATGTTTTTCTGGAACTCTCTTGCTTTTTCTATGATCCAGAGGAAGTTAGCAATTTGATCTCTGGTTCCTCTGCCTTTTCAGACAGAATGAAAACCACAGTCACAGAAAGCTAAGCAAACTGATTATGTGGACCACAGCCTTATCTAATCAATGAAACTATGAGCCATGCTATTTAAGGGCCACCCAAGACAGACAGGTCATGATGGAGAGTTCTGACAAAATGTTCTCCATTGGAGAAGGGGATGGCAGACCAGGATTCTTGCCCTGATAACCCCATGAACAGTATGAAAAGGCAGAAAGATAGGACACTGAAAGATGACCTCCTCAGGCCGGTAGCTGTCTAATATGCTACTGGAAAAGAGTGAAGAAATAACACCAGAATGAAGAGACAGAGCCAATGCAAAAACAACACCCAGTTGTGGATGTTACTGGTGATGGAAGTGATGTCCAATGCTGTAAAGAAGAATAGTGCATAGAAACCTGGAATGTTAGATCCATGAATCAAGGTAAGTTGGAAGTGGTCAAACAGGGGCTGGCAAGAGTGAACATTGACATTTTAGGAATCAGTGAACTAAGATGGACTGGAATGTGTGAATTTAACTCAGAGGACCATTATACCTATTATTGTGGGCAAGCATCCATTCAAAGAAAGAGTAGCCATCATAGTCAGGAAAAGAGTCCGAAATGCAGTACTTGGATGCAATCTCAAAAATGACATAATGATTCTGTTCATTTCCAAGGCAAACAATTCAGTATCACAGTAATACAAGTCTGTGCCCAAACCAGTAATGCTGAAGAAGCTGAAGCTGAACAGTTCTATGAAGTCCTACAAGACCTTCTAGAACATCTTCATCTTCAGTTGCTCAGTATTGTCCAACTCTTCACAACCCAATGGACTATAGCCCACCAGGCCCCTCTGTCCATGGAATTCTCCAGGCAAGAATACTGGAATGTGTTGTCATATCCTTCTCCAGGGGATCTTCCCGACCCAGTGGTCAGGCCATTTTCTTCTGAATCTGTAGACAGGTTCTTTACTACTGAGCCACCTGGGAAACTGATCATCTTATAAACTCATTTATGCCTCACACACCATGGGGGTAAGTGGTCCCACACCCTGTCTTCACAGATAAGGAAGCCAAAGTACCAAACAGGCAGCTTGTCCAAGATCAGAGCAGAAAACCAGAGGCTGGATTCAAATCCAGACTATCTGGCTCTAGAGATCAAACTCTGACCCTCAGGGGAGGCTGGCAGGAAGCAGCACAGGCTTCGACTTAGAGTGCACAGCACATAGACCAGCAACTCCTCCACTCAGCTCAGCATAAGCTTATTGAACATTTAGTGGGGATTCAGAGCTCCTGCCCAGACTGATAATGCAAAGGATCAAACTGGGGCATGCTCACAACCAGCAGGAAGACTGAAAGGCAACCAGATGGCAGGACTGGGTGTGTCAGAGACTGGAGAAGGGACATGTTAATGCTGGAACACTCCTGAAGTTCCTGTGCTCCACCGGGCCAAGGGGTCCAACTATTCCATCGAAGCCCCAAGGTCCTTCCCCAGTCAAGGAGCATTTGTACATTCTCTTACTCCAGGATCATCATGCGTGTGTGAAATGGTTGTGAAGTGTTTCCTCTGTGCACTGGGCCTTGCGAGCAGCTTCTGGAAAGCCAGTGCCCAGCATGGGGCAGGGAACAGTTTACCTTCCATTGCAGAAGGATAAACGGATTCCCACAACCATTCTATTGTGTTCAGAATTTCCTCTGAAACCTTCACTCTCTAGGATTCTCTATGTCTGGTACCCACATCAGTACAGAACCTACAGAAGGACACAACACTCACCATCTAAGTGAGAAGACATTTGCAAAGACAGGGAATACAAAGTGTGTGTGGTCTTTTCTCCAACACCCTAACATCTACAACCCCAATAAGAGTAAGAAGGCATCTGTCTTGGATCCAGCCTGGCACAAACTGCAGTCCACACATCTGTGTTCAGTTGTTAAGTTGTTAGACCTTCTAGAACTAACACCCCCAAAAGATGTCATTTTTCATTACAGGGGACTGGAATGAAAAAATTAGGAAGTTAAGACATACCTGGAGTAACAGGCAAATTTGGCTTTGGTGTACAAAATGAAGCAGGGCAAAGTATAACAGAATTTCACTAAGAAAATGCACTAGTCACAACAAACATCCTCTTCCAACAACACAAGAGAAGACTCTACACATGGACATCTTCTGATGGTCAATAACAAAATCAGATTGATTATATTCTTTGTAGCCAAAGATGGAGAAGCTCTATACACTTAACAAAAACAAGATTGGGAGATGACTGTGGCTCAGATCATGAAAATTTTATTGCAAAATTCAGACATTAATTGAAGAAAGTAGGGAAAACCACTAGAGTATTCATGTAGGGCCTAAATCAAATCCCTTATGATTACATAGTGGAAGTGAGAAATAGTCAAGTGATTAGATCTGATAGACAGAATGCCTGATGAACTGTGGATGGAGATCCACGACATTGTACAGGAGGCAGTGATCAAGACCATCTCCAAGAGAAAGAAATGCAAAAAGGCAAAATGGTTGTCTGAGGAGACCTTATAAATAATTGAGAAAAGAAGAGAAGCTAAAGGCAGAGGAGCAAAGGAAAGATATAACCATTTTAATGCAGAGTTCCAAAGAATAGCAAGAAGAGATAAGAAAGCCTTCCTCAGTGATCAGTGCAAAGAAAGATTTGGGAGAATGGCATTGAAACATGTAAACTAACATGTAAGAACGAAGCACAAGCCTATGTTCAATTCAGGATACAGGATGCTTGGAGCTGGTGCACAGGGATGAGCCAGAGAGATGATGTGGGGTGGGAGGTGGGAGGGGGATTCGGGATTGGGAGCTAATATACACCCATGGTGGATTCATGTCAATGTATGGCAAAACCAATATGGTATTGTAAAGTAAAATAAAGTAAAAATAAAATTAAAAAAAAAAAAGAGGTGGGAGGGGGATTCGGGATTGGGAGCTAATATACACCCATGGTGGATTCATGTCAATGTATGGCAAAACCAATATGGTACTGTAAAGTAAAATAAAGTAAAAATAAAATTTAAAAAAAAAAAAAAAGAGGAAGAGAGTAGAATGGGAAAGACTGGCGATCTCTTCAAGATAATTAGAGATACCAAGGGAGCATTTAATGCAAAGATGAACTCAATAAGGGGCAGAGATAGTATGGACCTAACAGAAGCAGAAAATATTAAGAAGAGGTGGCAACAATATACAGAAGAACTTTACAAAAAAGATCTTCATGACTCAAACAATGATAATGGTGTGATCACCCACCTAGAGCCAGATATCCTGGAATGTTAAAGTCAAGTGGGCCTTAGGAAGCATCATTACATGCATCACTATGATGGAATTCAAGTTGAGCTACTTCAAATCCTAAAAGATGCTGCTGTTAAAGTGTTGCACTCAATGTGCCAAAAATTTGGAAAACTCATCAGTGGCCACAGGACTGGAAAAGTTCAGTATTCATTCCAGTCCCAAAGAAAGGCAATACCAGAGAATGCTCAAACTACCACACAATTGCACTCATCTCACATGCTAGCAAAGTAATTCTCAAAAATCTCCAAGCCAGGCTTCAACAGTACATGAACCATGACGTTCCAGATGCTCAAGCTGGATTTAGAAAAAGCAGAGGAACCAGAGATTAAATTGCCAACATCCACTGGATCATGGAAAAAGCAAGAGAGTTCCAGAAAAACATCTATTTCTGCTTTATTGACTACGTCAAAGCCTTTGACTGTGTAGATCACAACAAACTGTTGAAAATTCTGAAAGAGATGGGAATACCAGACCCCCTGACCTGACTCATGAGAAATCTGTCTGCAGGGCAAGAAACAGCACTTAGAACTGGACATGGAACAGACTGATTCCAAATCAGGAAAGGAGTGCATCAAGGCTATATATTGTCACCGTGCTTACTTAACTTGTATGCAGATTACATCAAATGAAATGCCAGGCTGCATGAAACACAAGCTGGAATCAACATTGCTGGGAGAAATATCAATAACATCAGATATGCAGATGACACGACCCTTATGGCAGAAAATGAAGAAGAACTAAAGAGCCTCTTCAAAGAAGAGACTGAAAAAGTTGGCTTAACACTCAACATTCAGAAAACTAAGATCATGGTATCCTGTCCCATCACTTCATGGCAAATAGATGGGGTAACAATGGAAATAGTGAGATACTTTATTTGGAGAGGGGACTCTAAAATCACTGCAGATTGTGACTGAAGCCATGAAATTAAAAGACACTTGCTCCTTGGAAGGAAAGTTATGACCAACCTAGAAAACATATTTAAAAGCAGATACATTGCTTTATCAACAAAGGTCTGTTTAGTCAAAGCTATGGTTTTTCCAGTAGTCAAGTATGGATGTGAGAGTTGGACTATAAAGAAAGCTGAGTGCCAAAGACCTGAGGCTTTTGAGCTGTAGTGTTAGAGAAGACTCTTGAGAGTCCCTTGGACTGCAAGGAGATCCAACCAGTCCATCGTAAAGGACATAAGTCCTGAATGTTCATTGGAAGGACTGATGCTGAAGCTGAAACTCCAATACTTTGGCCACCTGATGCAAAGAACTGTCTTATTGGAAAAGACCCCAATGCTGAGAAAGATTGAAGGCGGGAGGAGAAGGGGATGACAGAGGATGAGATGGTTCAGATGATATCATTGACTCAGTGGAAATGAGTTTGAGCAAACTCCAAGAGTTAGTGAGGGACAGTGAAGCCTGGCATGCTGCAGTCTATGGGGTTGCAAAGATTGGAACACGACTGAGTAACTGAACAGAATTGAAAATTCATTTTTGAAGATTTCTTAATTTCCATCTCTAACCATAATATCACACTTCTCAAAAGGATACTATTATAACTTATCTGAATAATTTCAACTTTATAAAACAGTCTTTAGCCTGACATTCAAGGCTGATTAAGATTTCATATCACCTCTACTCTTCAAACATAATATATAACACTATATTCTATAAACCCATCAGTGAAAGAACCTGGGAACATTAAATAATATTGAGCTTGTTATACTTTTTTCAATTAATATGGGGTTATGATTTTCATAGAAGCTATATGTGTGATTCATAGTATATGATTTCCAGCTTTTTATATGTTCCTATCAATCCATAAAGATTAATTAATTCAGAAACCTCTTCTTTTAAGAAGCTAATAATATTTTTACCTCTTACCTGAACCCCACAAGCCAAACCTGGGAATCATCAGCACTAATTCCCTGAACTTCAGTATTTCTTTTATATATATTTCCTTTAAGGCACTTAAATATTGCACTAAACTTCATTCACATATCCAGTGACTCGATTCACTATGAATTCCTTGAGATTCGTACTCCTTTCATTCCCACCATAATACTGTATATTACAGGTTTCCAATAAAATATTTTCTCTTTTCCTACTTAAACATTCAAATAGTATTATATTAAAATATTATTTAAACTGATATAATTATCAGCCATACATTTCTTCCACATCTATGCATAGTTACATTCTTAATAGTATAACAGTGATATTTTTAGCTTAAGCTACATATACCTTTTCTAGGTCTGTCAGAAGCACTTTATATAAATTGTATCTTTAGAAAAGTTTTTATCAGTGGGGCAAGAATTAATATTCTCAGAGTTAAGGAAAAAAGGGAGATTTATAAAGGATGAAACTAATCTGAGCTTATGCTCTGGCTATCTTCAGTTCTTCTTCTAAACCCTTAGTTAAAAGGGCTACACTGCAGCCAATTACATTTTTAGAGCACAGATTTGATCATGTCTGCCTCTAATTAAAACTCACAGATTTATTAAATCTCCGTGATGCAGAAGTCAGTAAAGTGACAAATGAAAATATATTAAAAATAATATATATAGAACACAAATGTATCCGTACAGTCTGTATAAATAGATTTTTGAAAGAACAAGAAAAAACAGAGGGGAGAAAAATACCAAGATAGTTCAAGGTAATTTCACAGAAACAAAAGATAAACTTAATTAGTTCATGGAACAGACACATACACACACACACACACACACACACATCTCTATGCATGCAATGTGGTATTTCAGAAAACAAATAGAAGGATAATTATAAAAGCGTCCTTGAAGAAAGCAAGAAACAAAAACAGACAAAAAAAAAAAATCTCCCAAATAATCCATTATAAAACAAATTAGTGAAGATATATAATAATTAAACTAGAATAAGACTTACCATGAACAACACTGATAATAAAAAGCAATAAAAACATCAGAAAATGATATTTAGATTTATAAAATTTAGTTAAATTACTGAATAATAACGACAAAATAAAGACATTTTTATACATGTAAAGAAATCCCTACAAAAAGCTTTCACAATCGATTTCTTGGCATATAATAAATGATGTCTTTTAGTGATACAAAAGTTTCATTATGGAACTGGAGTAATAAAGGATCAAATCAACAAAGCAGTAGTGAAATAATGTTTCGTGAATGCCTTTCTGCTGCTCTTAAGATCTCAGCTACATGGTATCTAGGAAAACGGTACTGATTAATCTATTTGCAGGATAGCAATAGAGATGCAGACAGACAACAGCCTTGTGGACACAGCAGGGGAAGGAAAGGGTGCGACAAATTGGAAGTAGCTTTGAACCATACACGTGACCATATGTAAATTAGATAGCTAGTGGAAATTTCCTGTAGGATGTAGGGAGTTCAACCCACTGCTCTGTGATAACCTGGAAGGCCACAATGAGGTGGGGAGTGGGAGGGAGGTTCAAGAGGGAGGGGAAATATGCTCACCTATGGCTAGTTCATGTTGTCACATGGCAGAAACCAACAACCCTGTAAAGCACTTATTCTCCAATTATATATATATCAGAATGATGGAGGAATTTCATGAGGAATGTTTCCCAAGGAAAAAGACATTCTAAAGATTGAGAATTTGAAATAAGAATAAAGGACTTTAAACACAAATTAAGGGCACTTCCCTGGTGTACAGTGGTTAAGACTGTATCTTCCAGTGCAGGGGACACAGATTTGATCTCTGGTCAGGGAACTAAGATCCTACATGCTGTGTGGTGTGGCCAAATAAAATAAAATACAAGATAAAAAAAAAATTCAATCATAGTACTTTAAATAATTTTACATAAACCTTATTTACATAGTCACTCTGTGAATAGCTTTTTTAATTTTCAAATTTGACTCAGTAAAAAGGTTTAATGATATCAATAATAATGACAAAAGATTTCACAGAAACTGAATCAATCAATTGTAATATACACCATTATAGATTGGAATTCAAGGTCAATCTTTTTTTAGATGCAGTGTTGTGTCATATACCACAGAGGAAAACTCTAGCAGCTAAACCCTGATCCAGGACCAATAGCTAAATGGACATATTACCATTTAAAAGAGAGTGGAAACTCTAATAACTAACACTTGTTAACTACTTACTGTCAATTCTTTTTTTTTTTTTAATAAAATCATAGAATTCTAACAGCCAATCTTCACAACTGAAGAAATAAAGGTAAAGTGAGATAAAGTAAACTACCCAAGATGCAATTGTTGAAACCTACAATTATTTGAACAGACAGCTCTGTGCTTAATAAAGTGATACTATGCAGTTTTGTAGATATACAAAACAAATGTGAATGCTTTCCATAAATCTGAAAAGGAGCTAGCATAAAATGCAAAGTTCAGTAAATATTTACCATGGAAGAGAAGGGGATGAAAGAGGATGAGATGTTTGGATGGCATCACTAACTCTATGGACATCAGTTTAAATAAACTCTGGGAGTTGATGATGGACAGGGAGGCCTGGGCTGCTGCAGTCCTGGGGATCGCAAAGAGTCGGATACAACTATGACTGAACTGAACTGACCATGTAATTTGTGTTACTTGGGTGTGCTAAATTGTGTTAGAACAAGTTAAATTATTATGCATTATGTATGTATCTATGTGTTAGTTT
The DNA here is from genome assembly GCA_006410635.1 of Cephalophus harveyi. Taxonomy (NCBI): domain Eukaryota; kingdom Metazoa; phylum Chordata; class Mammalia; order Artiodactyla; family Bovidae; genus Cephalophus; species Cephalophus harveyi. Next base: position 29,106 of record SJYT01021121.1, read on the forward strand.
CTCAGACACGTCTGACTCTGCCATCCCATGTAATGTAGCCAGCCAGGCTCCACTGTTTATGGAATTCTCCAGGCAAGAACACTGGGGTGGGTTGCCATTCTCTTCTCCAATTATTTATAATAACAGAGAGTAAATATATAATGGTAAATATGTTAGTTTTTCTTAAAAAATAATTAAAAGAGGCTTGTTCCTTGGAAGAAAAGCTATGGCCAATAAAGACAGCATATTGAAAAACAGAGACATTACTTTGCCAACAAGATCTGTCTAGTCAAAGCTATGATTTTTCCAATAGTCATTTATGAGTGTTGCAGTTGGACCACAAAGAAATCTGAGTCCTGAAGAATTGCTTTTGAACTTTGGTGTTGGAGAAGACTCTTGAAAGTCCCTTGGCCTACAAGGAGATCCAACCAGTCCATCCTAAAGCAGATCAGTCCTGAATATTCACTGGAAGGACTGATGCTGAAGCTGAAGCTCCAATACATCGGCCATCTGATGCAAGGAACTGACTCAGTGGAAAATACCCTCATGCTGGGCAAGATTGAAGGCAGGAGGAGAAGGGGATGACAGAGGATGAGATGGTCAGATGGTATCATTGACTCAGTGGACATGAGTTTGAGTAAACTCCAAAAGATGGTGAAGGACAGAGAAGCCTGGCGTGCTGCGATTCATGGGGTCGCAAAGAGTCAGACACGACTGAGTGACTGAACTGAATTCAGGCCTCCCTGTTCATCACCATCTCTCGGAGTTCACTCAGAACTGAAAGTATATTACTTAGTAAAATAGAGGTAATAAGAAAATAATTTAAAATATATTTTTCTATAGAGTAGAGGTGAGATAAATGGGGTAGGCTACTATTACTTTTTACTATATTTGTTGTCTTGTTTTTAGTATAATTTCTGTATCAATTTCATAAAAACTAAAAATATACCCATTTAAAATGTGAATGTAAATTATATACTTCAAAACATATAAAATATTAAAATCCTGTAGTGACTTACCTTTACCATTAAAACATAATAGAAGTGCCCATTCATGTCCAACTCTTTGCAGCCCCAAGGACTGTAGCCTATCAGGCTCCTGTGTCAACAGGATTCCTCAGGCAAGGATACTAGAGTGAGTTGTCATTTCCTATTCCAGGGGATCTTCCCAACCAAGGGATTGAACTCCCATCTCCTGAGTCTCCTGCATTGACAGATGAATTCTTTACCACTGAGCTACCTGGGAAGCCACCTCAATTAACAAAGTAAATCTTGGATATTGGCAGCTGTTAGAGAAACCAAGTGCCTGACATCAAAACAGGTGAACTACTTTACTTGAAATTGAATACATTTTGCAGTCATCATTCTTCACATCTTTCACCCACTGATTTCGGTATGTTGAAATTAGATACACTTTGTGAGGAGCATTAGATTCTGCTTTGTGAGGAGCATTTTAAAGAGTACCTCAAACAAGACAATACAGCTTTAGGATGAAAACAATTAGCAAGTATTTCTGTCTTTCCTAGGGAAATATTGTCTTTATACTTTGTATTAAATTGATATTAAGTATAAGAGAAAAGGTAACCAAGAAAAAAGTGCTGTTTAGCTTTAAGGAAAACACATTACATTGTAAGATACTTAAAAATATCTATTTTCTTGGGGGTTTTTTTTGGTTTGTTTCAGGTCTAAATAACTCAGTTTTGGTTACAGTGGGCAACAAAAAATAGAAAATTATTATGCTCCCAACTAAGGAAACTTCTAAATTGTGATTTCTAAATAAGAATAAGGCTTTCTCTTTTTGAGATGGTTGGATGGCATCACCAATGTGATAGACATGAGTTTGAGCTCCAGGAGCTGGGAGTGGACAGGGAAGCCTGACATGCTGCAGTCCATGGGGTTGCAAAGAATTGGACAAGACTGAGCGACTGAACTGAACTCCTCTTTTTATTTATGTATTAGGAACTAAAATGCAGGTTTCTTTCTAAGAAAAGAAAGTTTTGCTAATTTGATTTAATAAAGGTTACCACATTTCTCTAAAAATCATGAAGTATTTACTAATATTGTAAGACATAAAATGAGATTTTGGGACTCATGACTTAATTCTATAATTTATTTGTTAGCAGAATGTAACCCAAGTCTTGAACCATATCCAGTAAGCATGAAGGATTGTTAGGTCTGAAGATTCTTTTTTGAATATTAACCTGAACTTTGACACCATAATACATATAGTACTGGCAGTGGTGAACTTATTTTTTTACAGTCTACAGCTTATAGTGTTTATAGGTTGTCATTTTTAAAAGAATGAGTTTTGGACATTTTATATAGAATACCATGATGGAATCTGTACTTTCAAATAATTTTTGAAATTTCTAGTTCCATCAGTGTTTGTAGTTTCTGGATTGGCTGATGATGACCTACATCACAATCAGTAGGATAGTCTTTTGAGACACTCCACGTTCTTCTATATCAACTGGCCACTAATATAAACAATATTTTTATCTCTCATTGCTCCCATCTGATTGAAAATGTTGTCAACTGAAAGTATAAAGTGATTTGTGAGGCATTTACTTTTAATTTTTATTTCCTCATAATAATTATACATAAATTAATATACTTGATGTATATACTAGGAAGAACTATATAAATAGACAGTTATCTAGTTTTAGATTGGGTAAATATATCTTTTTGAAAAATTTATTGATTGATTGATTGTTCTGACTTCATTGCTGCATGCAGACTTTCTCTAGTTGTGGTGAGCCAGAGCTATTCTGTTACCATGTGTGGACTTCTCATTGCAGTGTCTTCTCTTGTTGCAGAGCATGGGCTCTAGACTTGGACTTCAGTGTTGCAGCTCAAAGGCTATAGAGGGCTGACTAAGTTAGTTTTGGCTCATGGTCTTAGTTGCTCCTTCACACGTGGGATCTTCCTGGACCAAGGATTGGACATATGTCCCTGCATTGGCAGGTGGATTCCCAAACACTAGACCACAAGGGAAGTCCAAAACCGTGTTTTTAGTATTAGATTTTCTAATAATTCTGTATGTGACTTTGCTGAACTGATTGAACTTTGCTTCAAATTAGTTCTATAAAAAGTTTAAGGGAACTTTTATGTCTAAAGTTAAAATACTGCTGTTCAGTTCAGTCCAGTCATTCAGTTGAATCCAACTCTTTGTGACCCCATGGACTGCAGCACACCAGCTCTCCCTGTCCATCACTAACTCCAGAGTTTACTCAAACTCAAGTCTATTGAGTCAGTGATGCCATCCAACCATCTCATCCTCTGTCATCTTTTCCTGTTTTCAATCTTTCCCAGCATCAGGGTCTTTTCTAATGAGTCAGTTCTTCACATCAGGTGGCCAAAGTATTGAAGTTTCAGTTTAGCACCAGTCCTTCCAGTGGATGCTCAGGACTGATCTCCTTGAGGATGGACTGGTTTGATCTCCTTGGAGTCCAAGGGACTTTCAAGTGTCTTCTCCAACACCACAGTTTAAAAACATCAATTCTTCAGTGCTCATCTTTCTTTATAGTCCAACTCTCACATCCTTACATGACTACTGGAAAAACCATAGCTTTGACTTTTGTTGGCAAAGTAATGTCTTGTTTTTAATATGCTGTCTAGATTGGTCATAACTTTTCTTCCAAGGAGCAATGATCTTCTAGTTTCATGTCTGTAATCAACATCTGCAGTTGTTTGGGGGCCCAAAAGTATAAAGTTTGTCACTGTTTCCACTGTTTCCCCATCTATTTGCCTTGAAGTGATGGGACTGGAGGCCATGATGTTAGTTTTCTGAATGTTGAACTTTAAGCCAACTTTTTCACTCCTCTTTCACTTTCAAAAGACTCTAGTTCTTCTTTGCTTTCTGCCATAAGTGTAATATAATAGACATAAATATTTCCTGCAAAATTTTTAGTAAACTCAGTTTTTTGGGGGAAACTGATTTCAAATTATTTTAGAAAAAGCATTATTTAAAAATTGCTTTAAAAATAGAAAAATGTGGAAGACTCCTGTTTAGCACTCTAAAAAATGAATTTCACTTAAAATTTATCTGAACTTAATAATATTAAAATTAAAAAGAAATTATGGAATTCAATGTCATAAACTGTTAGGGGTTGAATACCAAAATAGTTTGCCATTTTAGAAATGTTCTTTTAATAAAAAAGTATATAAATTAGCCTATACTTTATAAATTGCAGATTCATTATTTATAAATTAAATAACCATAAAATAATTTTTATTTTATCAATTATAAATAAATAAATTATAGTTATAACATTTTTGAAGAGTCAATAAATACATAACTGTTATAATTTCTGTTTAGTGTGTATCATTTCAGTGTATAGAGTAACTTTTTAATTAAATTATGAGACTTATGATCATTTTACATGACTCTTGAACTTTAAAATCATTTTTTTTCTATCATACAGACTTTCCTTGTTCCTTTGAATGTTGGAAGCTATGCTAATACTTGTATGCCTTTAGTTCCTGACACTGTCTTCAGAATCTACACTTCTGTTCCAGATTGGAAACACAAATTAAGTTTTTATGTGAATACCCACTAGGTGCTATGGAGAACATAGTAACCATGTGTTTATATGTACAGATATTTTACCAGGCTCACTCTAAATGTTTATACTTTTTTTTTTTTTCATTTCTTACATAACACCCATTCCCACGTAATTAAAAGAAGCCCATGGTACAGTCTCTTTTCTGAATTTGTTGTATATGCCTGCAATAAGAATTAGAAAATTAGTAGCTATAGAGAAAACTGAATGAGGGAGAGCATCATAAAACAGGTACTTATGGCCTAGCTTGGCAGAAAAATGGAGAAGAAAGACTGGGAAATTAAAGATTTTAGAGTTTTTAGCCTTAGGAAGAGTTAGAGAATGCTTTAAAAAAAAATAAGCTGGGATATCATAGAAAATTTAGAAAGTGTTTTCATGATTTACAAATCCTTAACTTTACGTAAAAGAAAGAAATATTTTTAAGAGGTCATTATTTCCTGAATTGTTATATATTGTTTATAATAAAAATTATAATAAGATTGTAGCAGGCAGCCTTTAAGATAGGCCCCTGATGATCCCTAATTCCTGATCTTTACACATTGGTACAATTCTCTCTCTTTGGATATGGGTTGGATGTACTGACACATTTGAAACTAGTAAAATATGATAGAAATGATGTATGCTCCCTCTAATATTAGATTACAGCAAGAGTCTTACTCCACTTTCACATGCTCACCAGCTCTATCTGTTTCACTCACCCTGGCAGAAACAAGCTGCCATATTAGAATGTAGCCTGTGGAGACTCATGTGACAAGATACTGTGACAGGGAAATAGACACATAAATGAGCTTGAAAGAAGATTTCTATCCTTACAATAGAACTTTCAGAAGAGACCACAGCCCAAATTGACAGATTACCTGAGCCAGAAGCAATCAGACATAATAAACCAGGTAACCGCTTAACTGTGAAAAAATAAATGTGCAAAACTAAGTTTTGATGTAATTAATTACACATAAATGAATAAATAGTACAGAATTTGGCACCTGACTGTTAGGTTTAGCCAAAAGAAATGGCTAAACGGGGGAGTAAGCTTGAAATCATGTTGTAGTCAAATCTAGAAAAGCTGTTATTTTGAGGAGAATGTTAATAAAAGTGCTAAGTGCATTGAACACACTGTTAAATTTTGAACTTTAAAAATGTTATAGGTAAAGGTTAAGCAGGATAATGAGAAAAATCTTATTTGAAACTAGAGGAAATGGAATTCTTGTTACATAGTGACAGAAAGCCACTGTTACCTGAAGTTATGTGGAATATGCTTATTGTAGAAAATTAATTTTACTCATCTAAAGTAATAATATGTGCAGTAGTATAATAATAAACTCATTTTCTAAGACATAACTGATTTTATGCATATTCATGCAAATATATATGCTTATTATATTCTTCACAAATATATATTTTTATATAAATACACACACATACATATGTATTTATACAACTCAATTTCAATATTTAGTCTCTTACACCACACATCAATCCTTGAGGGTTATGATTATCTTGGTTTCTCAGAGACACTTGTGGATGGAGCATGTGTCATCTTGAATATTACTTATAAGCATGTCAGAGGGAAAGGAGTTTTGAAGGGTATCACAGTAGTGATTAAATGTTTCAGCCTTTCAGATTACAATGTTTTGTTCTACCAAAACTATTAAGATATTCAAAGGATTAAAATGAATCCTTGAAACACACATCCATGGAAAGGGAGAGTATCAGCAATGTTGGAAAACAGTCTGCATGACGATTTAAATGCTAATCCCATGTCTAAGGAGCGGTGACTGCGCAGGCACAGGAGGGCTGAGAGGAGCCACTCCACATTCAAGGTCAGGAGGTGCAGTGGTGAGGAGACACCCCTCATCCAAGGTAAAGAGAAGTGGCTGTGCTTTGTTAGAACAGCCATGAAGAGATATCCCACTTCCAAGGTAAGAGAAACCCAAGACAGTAAGTGTTGCAAGAGGGCATCATAGGGCAGACACACTGAAACCATAATCACAGAAAACTAGTCAGTCTAATCACACTGACCACAGACTTGTCTAACAATGAAACTAAGCCATGCCCTGTGGGGCCACCCAAGCAGGCGGGTCATGGTGGAGAAGTCTGACAGAATGTGGTCCACTAGAGAAGGGAATGGCAAATCACTTCAGTATTCTTGCCTTGAGAATACCATGAACAGTATGAAAAGGCAAAATGATAGGATACTGAAAGAGGAACTCCCCAGGTCTGTAGGTGCCCAATATGCTACTGGAGATCAGTGGAGAAATAACTCTAGAAAGAATGAAGGGAAGGAACCAAAACAAAAACAATACCCAGTTGTGGGTGTGACTGGTGATAGAAGTAAGGTCTGATACTGTAAACAGCAATATTGCATAGGAATCTGGAATGTTAAGTCCATGAATCAAGGCAAATTGGAAGTGGTCAAACAGGAGATGGCAAGAGTGAACATCGACATTCTAGGAATCAGCAAACTAAAATGGACTGGAATGGGTGAATTTAACTCAGATGACCATTATATCTAAGAAATGCAGTTCTTGGATGCAATCTCAAAAATGACAGAATGATCTCTGTTCGTTTCCAAGGCAAACCATTCAACATCCCAGCAATCCAAGTCTATGCCCCAACCATTAACACTGAAGAAGCTGAAGTTGAACGGTTCTATGAACATATACAAGACCTTTAAAACTAACCCCAAAGAAGATGTCCTTTTCATTACAGGGTACTGGAATGCAAAAGTAGGAAGTCAAAAAACACCTGGAGTAACAGGCAAATTTGGCCTTGGGGTATGGAATGAAGCAGGTCAAAGGTTGATAGAGTTTTGCCAAGAGAATGCACTGGTCATTGCAAACACCCTCTTCCAACAACACAAGAGAAGACTCTACACATGGACATCACCAGATGGTCAACACCGAAATCAGATTGATTATATTCTATGCAGCCAAAGATGGAGAAGCTCTATACAGTCAACAAAAACAAGAGATAAAGGACAGAAATGGTCTGGACCTAACAGAAACAGAAGATATTAAGAAGAGGTGGCAAGAATACACAGAAGAACTGTACAAAAAAAGATCTTCACAACCAAGATAATCACGATGGTATGATCACTCACCTAGAGCCAGTCATCCTGGAATGTAAGTCAAGTGGGCCCTAGAAAGCATCACTATGAACAAAGCTAGTGGAGGTGATGGAATTCCAGTTGAGCTATTTCAAATCCTGAAAGATGATGCTGTGAAAGTGTTTCGCTCAATATACCAGCAAATTTGGAAAACTCAGCAGTGGCCACAGGACTGGAAAAGGTCAGTTTTCATTTTTGTCATTCCAATCCCAAAGAAAGGCAATGCCAAAGAATGCTCAAACTACCGCACAATGGCACTCATCTCACATGCTAGTAAAGTGATGCTCAAAATTCTCCAAGCCAGGCTTCAACAATACGTGAACCGTGAACTCCCTGATGTTCAAGCTGGCTTTAGAAAAGGCAGAGGAACCAGAGATCAAATTGCCAACAACCGCTGGATCATGGAAACAGCAAGAGAGTTCCAGAAAAATATCTATTTCTGCTTTATTGACTATGCCAAAGCCTTTGATTGTGTGAATCACAGTAAACTGTGGAAAATTCTGAAAGGGATGGGAATACCAGACCGCCTGACCTGCCTCTTGAGAAACCAGTATGCAGTTCAGGAAGCAACAGTTAGAACTGGACATGGCACAACAGACTGATTCCAAACGAGGAAAAGGAGTACGTCAAGTCTATATATTGTCACCCTGCTTATTTAACTTCTATACAGAGTACATCATGAGAAATGCTGGACTGGAAGAAGCACAAGCTGGAATCAAGATTGCCAGGAAAAATCTCAATAACCTCAGATATGCAGATGACACTAGCGTTATGGCAGAAAGTGAAAAGGAACTAAAAAGCCTCTTGATGAAAGTGAAAGAGGAGAGTACATCATGAGAAATGCTGGACTGGAAGAAGCACAAGCTGGAATAAAGATTGCCGGGCAGAAAGTGAAGAGGAAATAAGAATCCTCTTGATGAAAGTGAAAGAGGAGAGTGAAAAAGTTGGCTTAAAGCTCAACATTCAGAAAACGAAGATCATGGCATCCGATCCCATCACTTGATGGGAAGTAGATGGGAAAAGAATGAAAACAGTGTCAGATTTTATTTTGGGGGGCTCCAAAATCACTGAAGATGGTAATTGCAACCATGAAATTAAAAGATGCATACTCCTTGGAAGGAAAGTTATGAGCAACCTATATAGCATATTAAAAAGGAGAGACATTACTTTACCAACAAATGTCCGTCTAGTCAAGGCTATGGTTTTTCCAGTAGTCATGTATGAATGTAAGAGTTGGACTGTGAAGAAAGCTGAGCACTGAAGAATTGATGCTTTTGAACTGTGGTGTTGGAAAAGACTCTTGAGAGTCCTTTGGACTGCAACGAAATCCAATCAGTTCATCCTAAAGGAGATCAATCCTGGATGTTCATTGGAAGGAATAATGCTCAAGCTGAAACTCCAGTACTTTGACCACCTCATGCGAAGAGTTGACTCATTGGAAAAGACTCTGATGTTGGGAGGGATTGGCGGCAGGAGGGGAAGGGGATGACAGAGGATGAGATGGCTGGATGGCATCCATGACTCGATGGACTTGAGTTTGAGTGAACTCTGGGAGTTTGTGATGGACAGGGAGGCCTCGCATGCTGCAATTCATGGGGTCACAAAGACTGGACATGACTGAGCGGCTGAACTGAACTGATATTTCAGTGATATAACCTGATGGCTGGAAAGGTTAATCATAAATGTATAAGAAGTTTAGAAAAGGACACTATAAAAACAAGTTTGAAAGATAGAGAATCAACCACAATAAATGGTGTGATGATTGTGAAGAGTGGCAGTAGGGAGAATTCAATAACTTTATGACACACACACAGAGCCAATACTCGTAGATTTGCGAGACCATTAGCAGTTACTTCTCTATACTGTTTGTGATTATATACAACACCAGAGTCATCTGAGTAGTTCACTTTCTTGAAAACTTACATGCTGCTTCAAATCTATACATATCAATTCCATTGTCATCTTTACCCAAATTGTTTCAATATTGTGTACAAAACAATGACAACAGCAGCAACAATAAATTAAGCTATGTTACACACATTCTATATAATAGAGTAATAGACTTTATAAAGAATTTAAAATAAAGTTATATAACTATATCTTCTGTCTCATGAAATTCAAGCTCATTTCCTTTATATTTCAAAATATTTCAAGATAATTCTGATGCATCTGGATTATTGTTTAAAAAGTGATTACAGCCTTTTCTCATAAATGGTAGCTTTGGTAATATAGAGTTCTGTTATTTTTCTCTTGACCAATCATGATACAGTGATATTAAGTGAGTAATAGTTAGATGATCATGATCGTAGAAGATATTTATCAGTTTTCACAATCAATAGCAAGAAATAAAAATAAGAGATAATTACAATTGCAAGCCGTAATGGGAACTTGATTAACCTACCAGTATAAAATAACTACATACAATTTGGGGGGTCAAGCAGAGTGATGTAGTAAGTGGAAGAGCATACATGCACATTTTCATCCACCTAGCCAGTCTATGTCTTTTGGTTGGTGTATTTGATCCATTTACATTTAAGATAACGATGGATAGGTATGATACTATTACCATTTTCTTAATTGTTTTGGGTTTATTTTCTGAAGATCTTTTCCTTCTTTTGTGTTTCCTGTCTAGAGAAGTTCCTTTAGCATTTGTTGTACAGCTCGTTTGGTGCTACTGAACTCTCTTAACTTTTACTTGTCTGGAAAGCTTTTGATTTCTCCATCAAAGCTGAACGAGACTCTTGCCGGGTGTAGTATTCTTGGTGGTAGCTTCTTCCCTTTCATCACTTTAAATATATCACGCCATTCCCTTCTGGCTTGTAGAGTTTCTGTTGAGAAATTTGCTGATATCCTGATGGGAGTCCCCTTGTATATTTGTCATTTTTCCCTTGTTTCTTTTAATATTTTATTTTTATCTTTATCTTTAATTTTTGTCAGTTTGACTACTATGTGTCTTGGTGTGTTCCTCCTTGGATTTATCCTGCTGAGACTCTCTGTGATTGCTGGACTTGGTTGCCTATTTTTTTTCTCATGGTAGGGGAGTTTTCAGCTACTATCTCTTCAAATATTATCTCAGGTCTTTTATTTCTTTCTTCTCCTTCTGGGATCCTTATAATGCAAATATTGGTGCATTTAACTTTGTCCCAAAGGTCTTTTAGGCTATCTTCATTTATTTTTATTCTTTTCTCAATATTCTGTTCTGTGGCAGTGATTTCCACCATTCTGTCCACCAGGTCGTGTATCTGTTCTGCCTCAGTTATTCTGCTATTGATTACTTCTAGTGTGTTTGTCATCTTGTTTGCTTGTTCTTTAGTTCTAGGTCTTTGATATACATTTCTTGCATCTTCATTATTTTCCCAAGATCCTGGATCAGCTTCACTATCATTATTCTGATTTATTTTCCTGGAAGATTGTCTATTTCCACTTCCTTTAGTTGTTTTTCTGAGGTTTTATCTTGTCCCTTTATTTGGGACACAACTTCCTGCTTTTTCATCCTGATGAATTTTCTGTAATGTGGCTTTTGTTTTAGCCACTGTGGGACTGTAGTTCTTCTTGTGTCCTGTGTGCCCTCTGATGGAAGAGGCTAAGAGGCTTGTGTAAGCTTCCTGATGGGAGGGACTGGAGATGGGAAAAATGGGTCTTGCTCTGATGGACAGGGCCTTGCTCAGTAAAGCTTTAATCTGATTATCATTTGATGGCTGGGGTCTACAGGCTCTCTGATAGCTTTAATGGAGACCTCCAAGAAGGCTTATGCCAAGGGTCTTCACAGACTGCTGCACCAGTGTCCCTGTCCCTGTGGGTAGTGCCTACTGCTCCATGCCATCACCGGAGACCATTCAACATTAGCAGGTAGTTTTGGTTCAGGGTCCTGTTGGGTCACTGCTCCTTTCCTCCAGGCCTTGGTGTGTGAAAGATTGCATTTGTGTCCTCCAAGACTGGAGTCTCTGTTTCCCCCTGTCCTGTGGAAGTCCTATAGTCAAATCTTGCAGTCTTCAAGGTCATATTCTCTGGGAATCCCAGTCTCTTTGTCAGATCCCCAGCCTGGGAAGCCTGATGTAGGGTTCAGAAACTTCCCAATAGTGGGAGAACTTATTTGATATTATTGTCCTCCAGTTTTTATGTCATCCACCTGGTGGGTATGGGATTTGATTTTTATTGTGATTGTGCTCCTCCCATCATCTTTCTGTCTTTGGGCATGCAATATCTTTTTTTGGTGCATTCCAGCATTCTCCTGTTGATGGTTGTTCAACAGCTAGTTGTGATTTTAGACCTCTCATAAGAGGAGAGGAGCACAAGTCCTTCCACTCAGACATATTGATCTGAAAGCCTCAGGTTCTTTTTGCTATTCTGAAGGGACCTATATTATCTGACCCAAGAAAATTTAGTTTTAGTGTTTGTTTTTTTTTTTTTTTTTCCCCTACAACTGACATTCTTATTATTTCTGGAATTTCACTACAAATGCCACGTTTGAGCATCCATATGCAGAATGTGAATATTAGTATATCAACTGGAAAACTCATATTTTGTACATATTAACCTCATGGTACAACTGTAGGAGAACAAGAAATATTTTCCCTTTACTCTAAATTCTTGGCTGAGATCCCCATATAATAACAAAGATTAACATGAGACAAATGAACACAGGTTTAATAATATACATACCTTTGTATTTGCTGGAGACACCCAGGAAGTATGGGTAATTTCTCCAAAACAGCTCAAATCACCACCTTAAATACCATATCCAGCTAAAGACTAAACAAGATTCCATAAGGAAAGAGGGAGTTGGTTATGGGAGGTTATCAAGCAAGAGCAGTAAACAAGGGTAAAATTGATATGCAGATTTAAGTAGCTGCCTTTGCCATTGATAAGTTTCTAGAAATATTGTCCTCTTCTTCCAGGTGTTAGGTAGTTAGAATAGGAAACAGGAGTCCAAAATGGCGGTGGCTAAAGGACAAGGAAGGGAAAAGCCTGTGAAAATAAAACAAAGAAGGTCAAAGGAAGGTCCAAGGACTGGAATGAGGACTTCAAGTAGAACAAACAGCACTCCTTGCTAACCCAATTTACATAGGGCAGGCCCAGGGGGAGGAAAAACATATAAAAGGACGAGCCAAAGTGTGCATTCTCTCTCTCTCTCTCTCCCCACTGCATGTGTGCTCTTTCTCTTTCTCTCTCTTTTTCCCACTGCCAGGCATTCTTTTTGCGTCTTTGGGTTGACATGCCCTCACACCTTGAGGATGGATTTTCCTGCTATTATCTAAATAAAATAGAGCTGTAACACAGAGCTGTAAAACTGACTTGTCAAAGAGCTATAATATGGTCCATTCGAGACCTGAGAGCTATAACACATTCTGTCCACGACCCGAGAGCCATGGTGCGCCAAGAGGGGGCTTTAATGTCCATCACTCCAAACCTTTGTTGTAGACGAGACAGAACTGAGGAGCATACACTCGCCTGACACAGGTAAAAAGAGGGATGCTGCTGCTGCTGCTGCTAAGTCGCTTCAGTCGTCTCCGACTGTGTGACCCCATAGACAGCCTCCTACCAGGCTCCTCTGTCCCTGGGATTCTCCAGGCAAGAACAGTGGAGTGGGTTGCCATTTTCTTCTCGAATGCATGAAAGTGAAAAGTGAAAGTGAAGTCTCTCAGTCGTGTTCAACTCTTAGCGACCCCATGGACTGCTGCCTACCAGGCTCCTCTGTCCATGGGATATTCCAGGCAAGAGTACTGGAGTGGGGTGCCTTCGCCTTCTCCAAAAAGAGGAATACATCCTTCCAAATGAAGATTTAATTTATAAATATATATATATATATATATATTTTTTTTTTTTTTTACAAAAGAATAACTTCTACCTTGCTTTCAGAGCTTCTCCTATGCTTGCTATTTCTTAAAAACAATCAGGTCAAAATAATCCCTTTGTCAAAAAGGCATATTTGGTGGGTAATATGTTCTCCTTCACTACAAAACAGTGACACTTGTGTTTGACATTTTTGGTACTTAATAGTTATGTACTGTGAAATTATTTGTGTATTTTATTACATTTTAAATTTATCAAATAATATAATTTTTTTCAAGATTAGGAAGTGATAATGCAAATGTTAGAGAAAGTCCACAAACTAAAAAATTCTGTCAAATGTTAGTTATAAAAATTGTGTCAATCCTCTAGCTTTAATTTGGCATTCCTTTTAAGCTATTCCATTGCCTTTCCTAAAGTAAAAGAAAAAAAAAAAAAACTAAAATAAATTAAAACCACATTCAATACTCCAAAACAATACTGATGTAAAAATGAGATATTATACTTATTCTCTCTCTAAGAACAGAACAAAGATCTACCTGCCACCCCACTTCAACCTAGAAAGTTATTGTTTGGCTCATTTTCCTTTCATTAGTGTTTTAGAAGTGCATTATGCAGGAAAGAAGCAGTTTGCTGGTGATCTAATCACAAAGAAGGTTATAGCAACCTCCTAGAACTCAAAGGGACTGCCTGCAGGCAGCCTTCTCTTCAGATAAGGGAAAATGCAGGACACAAAGAAAGGTACTTTCCATTACAAAAGCTTTTAACAAAGAGTACAAAGGAAAGAAAAAGGTCTATTAGGCTTAGATATAGAAATGTTGCCTTAGAGAAAGTATTATTCATCTTAAAGGATGCTGGCAAAGAGAGAGAGAAGAGGAAAAAATAAAAAATAAAAAAAAAAACCACTTATGAAAGAAGGTTTGAACCCAGATTGTAACTCTTTAGGATAGTAGTTCATGCTGACCCTGACCATTTTAAGCTTCATTGAAAATATTGGGGAAAAAAAAAAAAATCTAAAAACTAAAACAAAACAAACAAAACAAAAAATGGAAAAACAATTGTTAGGATGTAGTAATATAAAATTAACAACATATAAATCTAATTTACTGTTAATGTAAAGTTTGTTTCATTGAAAATAGTCAGCTTTAAAGTCATTTCAAAAGAGTTTATTTTACAAATTTTTAGATTAGTATGACTAAATGTTAAATCACACCTTTAGGGATTTTTGATCAGTTAAGTCCTTTGATCCTCTGCAGGGTTCTGTATGAAAAAAAGTTTGCAAGTATATAACTATGTGTGTTGAAATTGTTAGTTGCTCTTTGTGAGCTAATTGTCCAACTCTTGGTGACCCTATTGACTGTAGCCCACCAGGCTCCCCTGCCCATGGAACTTTCCAGGCAAGAATGCTGGACTGGGTAGCCAGGGATTGAATTCTGGGTCCCAGGATTCAAATCTGGGTCTTCTGCATTGCAGGCAGATTCTTTTACCATCTGAGCCCTCAGGGAAGTATAGCAAGTATTGTTACTATGTAGAGAAGCTATATCCCTTAAAAGGGTATAAACAGCAGATGGAGACTCAGGTGTCCAGAGAAATAATGCAGACAGGACCGATGGTGTGCACAAAAGACCCAGTGCAGACTCAGCTTTTCACACCTTTAATTCTCCTGACACACCTGTGTAAGAAGTGAGTTGCTCTAATGCCCATTTTATGAGGAAAAAGAAGCATAAAAAGGTTAAGTGACTGAAAATTATTTTAGAAAATATGATATGCTTTAAGTGGAGTCAGTCATGATTCCAGCTCTAGCAGCTGGCTTCCATAATTGTGGCTCTTACGCTTGTTAAAAAACAAAATTCATTTGAGTAACATTCAAAGATCTCACTGGCTCTACTCAACATTTCCCGAATCAGGAAACATCCCAAACAGCAGACAGAAGGGAACACCAAGGAGCTGCAAACGATGAAGGACTTCTCCAGGGACAAGGGTGTAAGAAAAGAAAGCTATACTAGCAAAGAGCACATTGGTTGTGGTATGGTCACTGTCCTTCAGAGGATGGCAGTGGTCTGTCAGGCAGATGACCTCACTAGCACCAATCAGGTGATTTCTGATTGAGAGGTTTAAGATGCATTACTGGGAGAGGCTGAAACTATAGTCAAATCTTGGTTTGATGACATGGCGTTTACCATAGGTGAGTCCATTTTGATCATTTTTGTTGTTCAACATATTCAGAGTGCTGCAGAAATACACTCACTCTGGCCTTTACTTAACCATGCTTATAACAAGTATCATCACTTTTGTTCCTATTTTGTCATGTCTAAACTTTTCTGGTTGAAAGATAGAATATGCAACTCCAAAATAAGGATTGGCATGTATTGGCATAAGGGTTATTTTGAGTTGATATCTTTGTAAAACTCTAGACACAGGAAAATGTGGAAAAAAAAAGAAAACTAGAGGTTACTCTTTGGTAAGCAAAACCTTCACTTGTAAGGGTTTCATGCTCACTGTACCAGAAAGAAAAGGAATGTTACAATGGCTGTTGCTCCATAATCATACTCCTGTCCCTCTCTGGGATAGAAACCAATTACAATTATCTAAGTTTCAGGAGGAAGCTGCAAAGATGAATAATAATAATAATAATTGCTTAGAAATAACTAGGCCCAAGATAGCAGAATATTTGACTTCCAGTAGACCTTGAACCTCATTGCAAACATTGTAATACATTAGCTAAATAACACAACCACCAGCACCATGGCAGTTGATGATTACCATGACAACAATCAGAAAAACCCACACAAGGACTGAAAAGGAGATATCATTAGTTCCAGGTCCAAACCATACTTTTGTTTCCAGATAACTCAAGAATAGTGATGAATAGATTCAAGGGATTAGATCTGATAGATAGAGTGCCTGAGGAACTATGCACGGAGGATATAACATTGTATAAGAGGCAATGACCAAAACCACCCCAAAGAAAAAGACACTAAGAAGACTAAGTAGTTGTCTGAGGAGAACTTATGAATAGCTGAAAAAAGAACAGAAGCAAAAGGCAAAGGCGAAAGGGAGAGACAAACTGTCTGGATGCTGAGTTCCTGAGAATAGCAAGGAGATATAAGAAAGTCTTCTTAAATGAACAATGCAAAGAAACAGAGGAAAACAATGGAATGGGAAAGGCTAGAGCTATCCTCAAGGAAATCAGAGATACCAAGGGAAAATTTTATGCAAAGATGAGCACAGTAAAGGACAGAAATGGCTAAGACCTAACAGAAGCAGAAGAGATTAAAACAAGGTGGTAGGAATACACTGAAGAACTATGCAAAAAAAGCATCAATGACCCAGATAACCACGATGGTGCAATCACTCACCTATACCCAGACATCATGGAGTGTGAAGTCAAGTGGGCCTTAGGAAGCAATGCTACAAACAAAGCTAGTGGAGGTGATGAAATTCCAGCTAAGCTACTTAAAATCCTAAAAGATGATGCTGTGAGAGTGCTACACTCAATACACTAGCAAATTTGGAAAGCTCAGAACTGGACAAAGGATTGGAAAAGATCAGTTTTCATTCCAATCCTAAAGAAAGACAATGCTAAAGAATTTTCAAATTACCATATAATTGGGCGAATTTTACATTCTAGCAAGGTAATGCTCAAATTCCTTCAAGTTAGGCTTCCACAGTACCTGAACTGAGAAATTCCAGATGTACAGCTGGATTTAGGAAAGTCGGAGGAACCAGACATCAAATTGCCAACATCTGGTGGATCAGAGAGAAAGCAAGGGAATTAAAGAAAATCATCTACTTCTGCTTCATTGATTAATGTAAAGGCTTTGACTGTGTGGAGCACAACTGTGGAAAATTCTTAAAGAGATAAGAATACAAGATCATGCGATCTGTCTCCTCAGAAACCTGCAGGCACATCAAGAAGCAACCATTAGAAATGGATATGGAACAAAGGAGTGGTTCCAAATTGGGAATGGAGTAATTCAAGGCTCTATATTATCACCCTGATTATTTAACTTATATGCAGAGTAATCATGAAAAATCCTGGGCTGGATGAATCACAAGCTGGAATCAAAATTACCAGAAGAAATATCAACAATTTCAGATATGTAGAAATGCAGATAATACCACTCTAACGGCAGAAAGTGAAGAAGTAAAGAGTCTCTTGATGAGTGTGAAAGAAAAGAGAGTGGAAAAAGTTGGCTTAAACATCAACATTCAAGAAACTAAGATCATGGCATCTGGTCACATCACTTCATGGCAAATAGATGGGGAAACAATGAAAATGATGACAGATTTTATTTTCCTGGGCTTCAAAATCACTGAAGATGGTAAATTCAGTCAGAAAAATCAAAAGGTGCTTGTTCCTGGAAAGAAAGCTGTGACAAATCTAAGCAGTGTATTAAAAATGAAAGACATCACTTTGCTGACAAAGGTTTGTATAGTCAAAGTTATACTTTTTTCCAGTAGTCATGTAAAGACATGAGAGCTGAACCATAAAGAAGGCTTAGCACCAAGGAACTGGTGCTTTTACACTGTGGTGCTGGAAAAAATTCTTGAACTGCAAGGAGATAAAACCAGTCAATCTTAAAGGAAATCAACGCTGAATATTCATTGGAAAGACTGATGCTGAAATCGAAGCTGGAATACTTTGGCCACCTGATGAGAAGAACTGATTCATTGGAAAAGACCCTGATGGTGGGAAAGATTGAAGGCAGAAGGAGAAGTGGGCAACTGAGGATGAGGTGGTTGGATGGCATCCCAGCTCAAGGGACATGGGTCTGAGCAAACTCAGGGAGACAGTGAAGGAGATGGTGCAGTCCATGGAGCTGCAGAAACACACGATTTAGCTACTGAAGAACAACATCCTTCTTCCCATTCTTTTTATCCACCTTCTTGTGTATTTGGCATCTTCACTAAAACTGGTTTCAGAAGTTTATTTGTCAACAAGTTTCCAACTTCTCTATTCTTTGCCCATTGAACAAAACTTGTGTGGTCCAGTCTCAACACCAGTTCCATTATTGACAATGTCAATCCAATTGTAAAAAAAAACCTCTCTGGATGATACAGAAGATCTCTGCTGAGGCTAGGACTCGGGCATGGTTCAGGTTGACCAATTCAGTAACAAAATGCCTCTAAATCATAAGAAACTCATCAATGTAGATGGCTCAGTCTTAAAACTGTGTAAATGCCTTACTTTTGTTTACTGTCCTTTTCCTAGTACCTTCACTTAAATGGTCCCCAACATTTTTCTTTAAAGCCTTTAGCTGAAGATAGTATTTAAGGTGGCACATCCATGTTTACTAAGTTGCATCATTTGGGTCCGATTCATTGCAACTCTGAGGACCATAGCCTGCCAGTCTCCTCTGTCCTTGTTTTTCCAGGCAAGAATACTGGAGTGGATTGCCATGCCTTCCTCCAGGTTATATATTCCCTACCCAGGGAGCGAATCTGTGTCTCTTGTGTCTACTTCATTGGCAGGTGGGTTCTTTACCGCTAGCACCACCTGAGAATCCCATTTAAGGTGGTGAGTCACTGAGTCGTATTCTGGACTGTATAGTCCATGGAATTCTCCAGGCCAGAATACTGGAGTGGGTATCCTTTCCCTTCTCCAGGGATTGAACCAGGGATTGAACCTAGGTCTCCCACATTGCAGGTGGATTCTTTACCAGCTGAGCCACAAGGGAAGACCATTTAAGGTGGTGGTTTGGGCCATTTCAGGGATTTTTATTCAGTTTTCCTGTGTATCTCCCCATCCACATAAGAGATACACTTGGTAATCAATATGGGCTTGTTGTTTTCATTAATCTTTGAATATGGAGTGTAAGAGTAGTGATTTCCCAGCCCAGAACTTAGGAAAATAGAGAAAAAAAAATCCTCTTCTACCAGATAAAGTATAACATACAGTTTTTTTGTCCTTTTTATTTCCTTTTTGCTCTTTCTTATTCCTTTTTATCTTTGTTTCGCTAATATCCCTGTCTAATTGTAACTTATCACCCTTTTAATTTACACCTATGCCTGTATGCAATGTATGCCACTGTTCTCTTACATTTGTATTGCTATATTTTTATCATTGTAAATAACTCACAATATTTATCTCATCTGAATCTATAGTATTCACCTTTATATATTTTGTTCTTTGGCAAAAGAAATTCTTAATAGTTACTGTTTAATCAGGGTCTTCTCTAAATTTTCCCTTCCTTTACATCAATGTCTTCAGAGTCTAGATGTTTCATCAGTATAAACTTAATGGGCATAATGTTTTATTTATTCTGTCTAAACGTGGAGGTAACTTGACCTTTGCATAACTGAAGCTTTCTTTTTATTTTTTTTTAAGAATGCTGACATTTTAACTGCTTCTAAATGACCCAAAAAGATTCTTTGTAGTAGCACAAAGTGATTGTGGCTTTTGAAAAAAAAAAAAAAAAAAACCATATCTCGGCCTTTGGGTAGGGTACCTGTGTGTACCCACTGGGAACAATATGTTAAACCGTATGCATCACATAAAAAAGCCTACAATACTAAGCATTTTGGGAAAAAGTGTTTTAATAAATGTTATATTAAGAAAAAGAATGAAGAGTCTTTCAGTTCTTCTCTGACAAGTGAATGCAATTCTCTGAAAATAAGAAAGACTATAAAATAATTTGGAGAACAAAGCTGCTAGTTGCCACAAAGCATTATTTCATTCTTTTGTATAATACAAGATAAAAACCCAATCCATTAGGATGACTGTAGAGAGGACAAGAAAAGAATAGAGAAGTCTAGATATCATAAAGTCATTATATCATTTTAAATTGGAAGATGGAACAGAATCTCATGGGGAAAGAAATGAGATAATCAGAAGCAATCATACAGGAGGTCCTTGCCTTCCAGGTGACCAATTCAAATCTGATTTAAAAGAATACAAACCAGTTTAAAGGCATGTGTGACATAGTCAATGTGATGTGTAAATAGTGATTATTTTAGCCCTCTTGTATGAGGGTGATAAGCCTGCAGGGTAGAAGGCTAATGAGGGGAGAGATGTTGGGTTTTAAGTCAAGTACCTCGGGATCAATTGGTTAGAAGTAAAACAACCCTCTGAACATCAGGGAACAGTCACACAAGAGTGTGCAAAAATGCACCTATCTGATTGTTCTCTCTGCTACCTATAAAGGACTTTCAAAAAAAAGGCAGTGTATGAAAACACTTGTCAGTAGCTTTTCTTTAAAAGTTGTGCTTTTGTAGGTATGTGTAATATGAAAAAAAAAAATTCCAAGTTTCCTTTTGGGATAAAAAGGACATAAAACTGAAAACATTTTCTGTATTTGTAAGGAAAAAGAGAAGTTAATTCACCTCTTTCTCAGTTATAAATACAAAGGAAAGTCCCGTGTGTGAGAGGTACAGACAGAATTGCCCTGGACTGTGGGACATTCCACTGTAAGGACACGTGTTTCTATCATAAACCTAGTACTCTCTGAATTTCTCTGGTCTCGTTTGCAATTTGCACCTTAGAAAGGCCCAGAAAAATGAAAGATTGAAGTGTTCAGTTAGTTTAGAATTGAGCCAAATATTCTAGTGTAAAGAGAGAACAAATGTAAGTTAGGAGCAAATATTGCAGAGGTTCAGTATAGGCCTCCCCAAGATGTGCCACTTTGGCATGTAAATTATTTTGAGTTATAGGCAGTGAATACTCCAAGGGTTCAAGAGAAACTACTGCACTCCCTTAACTACGTGGAAGAATTTAAATCAGGCATTTTTCCCAGAAAGAGAGTTACTGCCAGAGATAAATTTTATCTAATTTGCCCATCTGTATGGCAGGGTAAACATATAACTATCAAATGTTAATATCTACACTTTGTTTTTTATGGTTCTATGAATGAGCCTCCTGTGCCTAGAAATCCCAGACACCTATTCCATTTCTTATATGAAAAGGGCATATATACTTCATTTTACAGTTCTATCGCAGAACCTCTTAAGTATGTTTGTTTCCTGTATGTAAAGAACTAAATATGTTTTTCCTCTATTAACCTGTTTTATATCATATTAATTATTCAGTCAGTCAAAAAACAAAAAAGGGAAGGGGGATAGCAAAAATTCCCCTTCCTGCAATGTAAGTATTCATCTACCTAATTATTAAGAAGTTATAAAGTAATATATGTATAAAATATATGAGCAGACTATGTATCACACAAGGGCATATTATAGACAACTGATGATGCCTGAATGAATTCAGATGTTTCTAATTATAACTATTTTGACTAAATGCATATATTAAAGTACAAAAATTAAATTTATTTCTGGTTTCTTGTCATTTTTATCTCATATTTTTCCCAACAAATGTAAAAAAACAGCCATAAACACCCCACCCCCAAATATACAAATTTTAAAAATCCTCAAATCTATTCTAAAATAATTTTAGGGAACATACTATTTAAAAACCCTCATCCATTCTCATTGTGGTTGAAAAGCTGGAAGCAATGCTCTTTATTTTACTCAGGGAGATAAGGGCAAAATAATAAATAACAGGGAAAAATGACAAAATACCCAACTTGTTATTGAAACCTGCTTATGACTTATAGGCTTTCTTAGCTCTCAAAATGAATTCCAATTGTTCACAGATGTCAAGGAAAAAATGTGATCTTGAAAGGGTAGATTTTGTAATTAGAATAAAGTATACTAGACAGAGAAGGAAGAAAGCAAGAGAGAGGCACTGGACATATGTTGATAATTGACATTTATCAACAATTTTTTTCAAGTCATGCTTGACTTAAAAGAGTCATTATTTTCTATAATCTATATTTTATGAAGTCTCTAGAATGAATTTAAGATTAATTATATATTTTGGTCAACATCCTATCATTTTTATAGAGATAAAATTGAATTAAAATGTTTTATCAGGTTTTTTGCCAATAAACCTCAAATAGCACAATATGTGGACTCTGAAACATGTTTGATGAAAGTGAGCAAAGTCAGCTCAATTTATTTTTAAGTACAAGAGAATCTTCTTAAAAATTTAGGAGACATTTTTATGAATTCAATAATGATATTTACATGCATTTTAGATTTTTTGATTATTAAAAATTAATTCTAACTTATTTATTTATTTATTTTGGTACTTAGCAGGAAACAACGTAAAGCCCATCATTTCCCTCCAGCTCCTTGCTTTGATACTGCAATTGGAGGGAGCCTCCCAAAGTAGTCCCAGAGCCCAGGGCTCCTGTTTTTAACCCTTAATCTCCACACTCTTTCCGTCTCCATCTTCCTTTCAATTACTTCTTGGTCTTGCATTCTAAGAGGCACCATAATAATGAATTTTATAATTTTCTCTGAAGGCAATTCCCAGAATAGAGAAAGCCATAAATTCTAATCCAGAATCCTCCCCATCCCTGTACCATCTGAAATGTTGGGTAGAAATTTATGGCAACAATAATCACAATAAAAATAACAATTTACCAAGAGTTATAAAAAAATGCAACTGGTTTGAAAAACTTTACAATGCTTTCATATTTTATGAAAATCTACAAAAATTACACTTTATGTTCCTAGCTTTTGTTTTACTAATGAGTCCTAACATGTTTAAATTGTTGAGAATTTAAAGACCAAAAAGAAGATAGATTTTTTTTTTCAAATAATTAAACTGACTGCCAAGAAAGTAAAATTCTCCATTAGTTTAATTTTACTTTTCTATAGCTTACATTTCCATGTAATTTTCTGTTTGGTACATAATCAAATTTTTCCTGTAAATGTCAAAAATTCTTTATAAATTAAAGGCCTCAATGTCTTATTTAAAGCTATACTTCCATTTGTGATTGTGCCTTCTAATCATGTGTATACTTGTGATTGTTTAAAATTTCATCTTATGCATTCTGTAAGTCTACTAATATGTATGCTTTATTTAGCTTGTCAAACTCCAAGTATTATAAATATACTCTTGAACAATTTTTCCATTTTTCTACCTTTTCCCACATGATTCTAGTCTGCTACTTCTTCTAAGGATTTGCATTAATGAATAGTATGACTTATTTTATTTTCCTTAGGGAGGGCAAATTTTGTTTTAACTCAAATTTTCTTTGAACCCAATATTTTCTCAGTGATTTTTAAAATCCATCCCTCTCATTTGCTAAATTTAATATGCCATACTACAATCAAATCCTTAGATATTTGTGGTAAGCAGAAATGTCTCTCTGAAGAATGTTTACATTCTAATCCTTGAATATGTGAAAATACTAGGTTTCACAGTAAAAAGAATTAAAGTTATAGGTGGAAGTTTGTAGATAAGGTGATTGTTTGTTTATTATCCAGGGGTGAAACTAGTGAAGTTCCTGAGCATGGAAGAATTTCTGTTCAGCCATGATAACTTCCTTTAGTTCCAAAGGGCAGATTCAAACAGTCGTTAATTAAGGAAGCAAAGGGATTCAGAGACAAGAGAGGAACAACCAAGCAACAATACTACAGTCTTGGTCAGAGTCCTGGTTCTATCTCAAGGGGTACACATAACAATATCTTTGAGCTTTTTATAGAACCAGAACCCCCAACAGGAGGAGTTAACATTCTTCATTCGATAGAAAACTTTGTTGTTGTTGTTCAGTCACTAAGTCCTGTCCAACTCTTTGTAACCCCATAAACTGCAGCACTCTGGGTTTCCTTGTCCTTCACTATCTCCCAGAGTTTGCTTGAACTCACATCCATTGAGTCAGTGATGCCATCCAACTATCCCATCTTCTGTCACCCCATTCTCCTCCTGTCCAAAATCTTTCCCAGCATCGGGGTCTGTTCCAATGAGTCAACTGTTTGCATCAGGTGGCCAAAGCACTGGAGTTTCAGCTTCAACATCAGTACTTCCACTGAACACTCATGACTGATCTCCTTTAGGATGGGCTAGTTGGATCTCCTCGCAGGCAAAGGGATTCTCAAGAGTCTTCTCCAACACCACAGTTCAAAAACATCAGTTCTTCAATGCTCAACTTTCTTATAGTCCAACTCTCACATTCATATATGACTACTGGAAAAACCATAGCTTTGACAAGATGGACCTTTGTTGGCAAAGTGATGTCTCTGCTTTTTAACATGCTGTCTAGGTTTGTCATAGCTTTTCTTCCAAGGAGCAAATGTCTTTTAATTTCATGGCTGCAATCACCATCTACAGTGATTTTGGAGCCCAAGAAAATAAAGTCTGTCATTGTTTCCATTGTTTCCCTATCTATTCACCATGAAGTGATGAGACCAGATGCCATGATTTTCATTTTTTGAAAGTTGAGTTTTAAGCCAGCTTTTCATTCTTCTCTTTCACATTCATCAAGAGTCTCTTTAGCTTTCTGCTGTAAAGGTGGTGTCATCTACATATCTGAGGTTATTGTTATTCCTCCCAGAAATCTTGATTCCAGCTTGTGATTCATCCAGCCTGGCGATTCACATGATATACTCTGCATACAAGTTGAATAAGCAGGGTGATAGTATACAACATTGATGTACTCCTTTCCCAATTTTGAACCAGTTCCTTGTCCCATGTCTGGTTCTAACTTTTGCTTCTTGACCTGTATATATGTTTCTCAGGAGGTAGATAAGGTAATCTAATATTCCCATCTCTTTAATAATTTTCCACAGCTTTTTGTGATCCAGAGTTAAAGGCATTAGCATAGAAAATGAAGCAGAAGGAGATGCTTTCCTGAAATTCTCTTGCTTTTTCCAAGATCTAACAGATATTGGCCATTTGATCTCTGGCTCCTCTTTTCTAATCTGCAAGTACTATCTGAAACCTAGCTTGAAGGAATTGGGGCATTACCCGCTAACATGCGAAATGATTTCATTTGTGCAATAATTTGAACATTCTTTGGCATTGCACTTATTTAGGATTGAAATGAAGACTCAATATTCAAAAAATGAAGATCATGGTATCTGTTCCCATCACTTCATGGAAAATAGATGGGGAAACAATGGAAATAGTGACAGACTTTAGATTCTTGGGATCCAAAGTCACTATGTATGATGACTGCAGCCATGAAATTAAAACACGCTTACTCCTTGGAAGAAAAGCTATGACAAACATAGACAATGTATTAAAAAGGAAAGACATTATTTTCCCTACAAAGTTCTGTATCATCAAAGCTGTGCTTTTTCCAGTAGTCATGTATGGATGTGATATTTAGACTGTAAAAAAGGCTGAAAAATTGATGCTTTCAAACTGTGGTGCTGGAGAAGACTCTTGAGAGTCTCTTGGAGAGAAAGGAGATCAAATCACTCAATTTTAATGGAAATCAACCCTCAACATTCACTGAAAGGACTTATGCTAAAGCTGAAACCTTAATACTTTGGCCATCTGATGGCAAGAGCACTGATTGGAAAAGACCCTGATGTTGGGAAAGATTGAATACAGAAGAAGGGGTGACAGAGGATGAGAGGGTTGAGTTTGAGGAAACTCTGGGAGATGGTGAAGTACAGGGAAGTCTGACATGCTGCAGGCTATGGGGTTACAAATAGTCAGACGTGACAGTGTGAAGGAACAAGAAGAAGTCCTGTGGTCATTGCTGAGTTTTTCAAATTTGCTGGCATATTGAGTGCAGCACTTTAACATCATCTTTAAGGATTTGACATACCTCAGCTAGAATTTCATCATCCCCACTAGCTTTGTTTGTAGTAATGCTTCTTAAAGCCCTCTTGAAGTCCCACTCCAGGATGTCTGGTTCTAGGTGAGTGACTAAACCATCATGGTTATCTGGGTCTTAAAGACTTTTTTTGTACAGTTCTTGTGTGCTTTCTTACCAGCTCTTCTTGATTTCCTCTGCTTCAGTTAGGTCCATGCTGTTTATGTCCTTTATTGTGTGCATTTTTGCATGAAATGTTCCCTTGGTATTTCTAATTTTCTTGAAGAGATCTCTAGTTTTTCCCATTCTATTGTTTTCATCTACTTCTTTGCAGTGTTCATTTATGAAGTCTTTCTTTCCTCTCCTTCCTCTTCTTTGGAGATCTGTATTCATATGGGTACATTTTTCCCTTTCTTCTTTGCCTTTTGCATCTCCTCTTTGCCCAGCTATTTGTAAAACTTCTTCAGAAAACCAGTTTTCATTCTGGCATTTCTTTTTCTTGGGGATGGTTTTGATCATGTCTCCTGTACAGTGATTATGAATCTTCATGCAGAGTTCTTCAGGCATTCAGTCTATCAGATCTAATTCCTTGAATCTATTTGTCACTTTCACTATATAATCATAAGGGATTTTATTTATATCATACCTGAATGGCCTAGTGGTTTTCCCTACTTTCTTTCACTTAAGTCTGAATTTTGCATTAAGAAGTTCGTGATCTGATCCACAGTCAAATCTCTTGTTTTTCCTGACTGTTCCTGACTTCTCCAGAGCTTCTCCACATTCAGCTGCAAAGAATATAATCTATCTGATTTTGATATTGACCATCTGGTGATGCCCCTGTGTAGAGTTGCCTTTTGTGTTGTTGAAAGAGGAAGAGAACACTACCTGAAGCCATAATAAAAGAAACAAAGACGTTCATCAAAAGATTATCCAAGACCAGACTAAAGGAGTGCAGGCCCTATACAGACCTATTTATCAGCTACCCCACCCTTAAACTCTTGCTTTAAAACTCCTCATCAAATTCTCCCTCTTTGCCTGGTAAAGCTATAAAGCTATTCTTTTCTACTTCACCCAAAACTCTGTCTGCAAGATTTGTTTCAATGCTAGTTCACAGATGCCAAATTTTAGGAATCAAATGTGTCCAGTGTGATCGCAAGAGTCCTTAAAATTGGAAGCAAAAATTGGAAGATGAGAATCAGTGTATGCTCCTCGGTTCTGTCTCATCACAACAAAGATTTGGAGTGAAAGACATTAAAGCCCCCTCGGCATGTCACAGTTCTTGGGTCTTGGACAGACCGTGTTATAGCTCTTAGGTCTCCAACAGACTGTGTTATAGCTCTTAGACAAACCAGTGTTACAGCTCCATGTTACAGCTCTATTTTATTTAGATACTAGCAGGAAAATCCATCTTCAAGGCATGAGGGCATGTTGACCCAAAGACATGAAGAAAAGAGAGCCCCAGCAAGTGGGGTAGTGGTGGGGGGAGACAAAAAGAGAGAGCTCTTAGGCTCCTCTTTTTATATGTTTTTTTTTCTTCCCCCTGGGCCTACCTTATGCAAATTGGGCTTAACCAGGAGTGTTGTTCTACCTGAAGTCCTGACTCAGGTCCTCGGACCTGCCTTTGACCTTCCTTTGTTCTATTTTTGGAGGCTTTTCCCTTCCTTGTCATTTAGGCACCACCATTTTGGACTCCTGTTTTCTATTCTAACTACCTAACAGAAGTATAAGGGTTTTTTTTTTTTTTTTTTTTTAAGTCATTTTTAAGCTACTCAGTTTGTGGCAGTTTTTAACACAAGCATAAAAAAAAATATAGTACTGTATTCATTGACTTCTATGTAATCAGAACTCCAATTCATTCTTACTCTCATTCCCATTCATTCAAGAATGAAGCTCCCTTTTAGATTAGGGGCTATAGTGGAAATGGACAAATGAACATGCAAATGTATAGCATATGACGTGATAAAAGTTCCAAAGATTAAAACAAAATAGCATGAAAGTAAAATTAAGACATATAAAAATAATGCATCTGAGGGCTGAGAATCAGTATATCTGTTGGAGACACTAAAATGTCAATGTGCACTGTTTAGAAAAGAAGCCTTGACTGGAGGTAACTTTTTTGAATTATTAGTGTGCTTAAAGTCCAAAACCTAGGAACTGTCATAGCCCTGGGTCACTCCTAGAGTGTAAAAAATCCCTGGGGCCCTCTCAGATATAGAGTTTCAAAAGAAAAGGAAGAACTGACAAAGAGAAAGCATTGGAAGGAGAAGCAAAGGGGAACTGCGATTTTTACTATGGTAAGAGTAGATAATGGGCTTCCCCAGGTGGCAGATCTTAAAGAATCCTTCTGCAGTGCAGGAGACACAGGAGATGAGGGTTTGATCCCTGGGTTGGGAAGATATCCTGCAGGAGGAAACGGCAACTCACTTGAGTATTCCTGCCAGGAAAATGCTAGGGCCAGGCGAGCCTGGTGGACTACACTCCATAAGATCACAAAGAGTAGGACATGACTCAGGGACTAAATGAATAACATAAGTAAAATTATTTTTTCATTACCACTGAGAGGAATAGATTCAAGTTTCTCACTTTGTTGGAGCTATTGCGTGGTTGGTTATGATAATAAAAAGTATAGGAACAATTAGTAACTTCTCTTCTTTCTATACCCAGCCCTGAGTTTTGTAGAAAAAGGTGGGTTTTCAGGGCCCACTGCATTAATGTGAAAGAATAATAATTTTTAAAAGATCTTTTGTATATCAATTACACTAAAGGAATATAAAAGACCAGTGCCATTTAAATAAAAAATTCTGAAATAGTGAGTTTTTTCTTTAATAGTCTAATATATAGTTACATTCTGTGTTCCTATATTTTAGTTCAGCTTGATATTTTTCTCTCTTACTGAGTAGCATTGATATTTTTCATATGTGAATATAAAGATAACTAGTATTTCCTTTTGTCCACAAAGTGTTATTGTTAGGGGAAGCACACTGACTGAAACTGCCATCCCTGGCCAGGCACCTTAGTAACTATTTGCATGAGTTATTTTGTGACAGGAAGTCCTAGTAAGGAACACAGAACTAATAAGCCACCACTAACCGTAAGAGTTCAGGAAAGGTCAAAAGGAGACACCACCTCCCAGAAGCCTTCCCCCTGGCATCCATCTTGGGTGAGTATGCCTTCCCAATAAAATCTCTTGCTTTGTCAGCATGTGTGTCTCCATGACAATTTATTTCTGTGTCTTAGACAAGAATCCACTTTCAGGTCCTGGAAGGGTACCCCCTTCCTGCAACATTAGTATGCCTGAACTTTTCATAAACACAATATTTATTTAGTGTTTTCATAATCATTCCACAATATATTTTCGGAGGGCATTTTTACTGAAATTACATATGGTAAAATTTGGTAAGCATGAGCCTTATTGTTTATATTTATATGATTAAAACATATTACAACCAGAAATTGACATCTAGCTTATGATGCTCAAATTTATTTCAGTACCAACAAGTAGCTCTATACAAATTAAACTTCTGAACTTAAATATCTATTTGTTATTAAGATAAATGCAATATTGACATTATAAAGAAACTTGCAATTTTAAGGGGTGTAAAGCAGATGGCTTATCTATTTGAAAAAGAATGAAAAGTAAGAGGGGCAAATAATATATTCAGTTCATGATTTACATGAAGGGTCTTAATGATAGCATCTGTTAGTGATGCTAAAAAGTGGCTGAACAGAGAAGGGCGGGAAGTTACATTTGTTCAGTAATTGAGCAATGCAGCCAGCATGTTGACTGGGACAAAGAGAGAGAAGGAAGACGAGGAAGAGACAGGCAGAGATGCCTGGGAGCAAGCTTTAATAATACCGAGAAGCAAAGAGCAAGAGACAACTGGCATTTTGACAGAACGGATCAACTGCTCTGCAGTAACCTTTTTATTTTTATTTTTTTCCTTTTTTCCCTCCTTTAATCTCTAAGGTTAACTGCTGGTTTTCCATATAGATCCTATACTGAGAGAACTGTCATGCATAGATTGTTGAAAAACAATGTGTGTGTGTGTGTGTGTGTGTGTTAAATATTTATTAGAGAACTTTGTATAAAATTTAACCTTCCAGAGGACCTTTATTCAGCATTCAATAGAATTTTATTTCAGGACATCTATATACCCAGAACTAGGTTTTGAAGAAAACAAGACAAAACTTTGCTTCGTGGTTGGCAAAATAGCAGTTCCATTCAGTCATGACATACCTAGAAATTTACAAAGCAATTTCAGCTACATTACCTATTTAATTCTCAGGACACCTTTGTGAGTTAGGTATTATTTTGCTCTTTTCTAGGTCAAGAAAATGAAACTCAATGAGGTGAAAAGTCATTGGTAAGTGATGGGGATGATCTTTGAATTCAGAGTTCTAAAATATAATGATATTCTTACTCATACTTATTTTTTTGAGAATATAGAGATTTTAATGATTTAGTTATTCAGATATTCCTCACAAATTTAATCAAAAGCTCT
This sequence comes from Cephalophus harveyi, assembly GCA_006410635.1. Taxonomy (NCBI): domain Eukaryota; kingdom Metazoa; phylum Chordata; class Mammalia; order Artiodactyla; family Bovidae; genus Cephalophus; species Cephalophus harveyi. The sequence continues at coordinate 59,598 of SJYT01021121.1, forward strand.
TTAGAACAAGGGCACTGTTAAGATTGTGAAGAGATACTAAATTATATGAACTGCAATTCTAACATGAATTTTGTTACATGGTGGTAGGCTGAGCACATATTCAAATATAAAAAGTCACTTAAAGAAACTTGGTTTAAGTTTAAAATGATTATCATAAAAATAAGTCACAAAATAAATTATTTAAATTTCATTAACTCAGAAGTCACGGAGAATCTGGCTAAAGTTTCCTTAATGTTTTGTTTGTTTGTTTGTGTGATTTAACTAATGAACTAAATCAGCTTGCCAGACAAGATGCAAATGTTTAAGCATCTCCAACGTTGTGTTTACATCTGTATTTGTAAAATCATTATATGTTAGATAGCATCACTAGCTCAGTGGACATGAACTTGAGCAAACTCCAGGAGATACTGCAGGACTGAGAAGCCTGGCATGCTGCAGCCAATGGGGTCACAAAGAGTCGGACACAATTTAGAACCTGATCAATAACTATGTGCTAATTACAAATTTGTACTTTGAAGGCCCTACACCATAGACCACTAAGGGGCTCTGTCAGTTACTATCCTTTGAGAAAATTAACAAAAGAACATGCCTATAACTAGATTTTTAAATTAAATCAACTTGTGCTTTCCTGAGTCAATTTTTTTTTAAATAAATGAATGTTGTGATGTTTCTATATTCCCCCAAGAAGTGAAAATATTAATGCTTTTCTTACTTCTGTATATAGTCCTGTAGAATGAGAAAATAAAATACATACTTTACTTTTTTTTTTATGGAAACAGAAATGATGCTTTTTTCTTTCTGTTTGATCAATCAGAATCCAGCATTTAAAAAATGGCTAAAATTCACATTTTCCTTTTTTTATTTTTTTTTTAATCCAGTGCAATGACATTTAAACCGACTTTATTTAAACAGTTCAAATCTCAGCCACTACTATGTAAATGTTAGTTGGAATTCTTATTTTTATATATGTACTACAATCTGGGTTCATAATAATTATTTTCTAGTTCATAAGACTTTCATGATATGTTATTATGCTTGCACTAATAAAATAAAATGAGTTAAAATTAAAACCAAAAGTAAAATGGGATTATTAAAAGAACTTTTAAAAATAGACATTAAGAAAATGCACACATTTTATAAGAACTGACTCTTTCAGAGTTCTCTGCTGGTCCTTTGGCTGAGACTCCAGGCTCCTAAAGCAGAGGCCCTGGGTTTGATACCTAATCACGTGGTGGGGGAACTAGATCTTACATGCTGTAAATAAGATTTTGCACAACTGAACTAGAGATTGAGCATGCTGCAAGGAAGATGGAAGATATCATGTGCCGTAATTGAGACCTGGAGCAGTCGAATAAATAAATAAAAATAAATTTATAATAAAGTAAAAATCAGTTTGCTTTTTCATGGCAATTACTGAAACATGTTCATGTGGTACAGCCTATTTTTGTATCACTATTTTCTTTCTTTTCTCTAACCCCCTGCTTGCTGGATTTTCTTTACATTATGTCTTATATTATGTTTTGAGAGTCCCTTGGACAGAAAGGAGATCAAACCAGTCCATCATAAAAGAAATCAGTCCTGAATGTTCATTGGAAGGACTGATGCTGAAGCTGAAGCTCCAATACTTTGGCCACCTGATGTGAAGAACTGACTCATTTGAAAAGCCCCTGATGCTGGGAAATATTGAAAGCAGGAGGAGAAGGGGACAATATGGGATGATATGGTTGGATGGCATTACTGACACGATGGACATGAATTTGAGCAAGCTCTGGAAGTTGATGATGTACAGGGAAACCTGGCGTGCTGCAGTCCATGGGGTCTAAAAGGAATCGGACATGACTGAATGACTGAACTGAACTGATGTCATATTTTTTCCATAGCATTTGTTTTCTACTATAGTAGGTAACTTATTTCTATATTATGTTCACTGTTTATTATCCATCTTCTTTTTTCTACTAGAATGAAAACCCCTGATGCAGATTTTTCTTTGGTCATAAAGCCAAAGGAGTACTAGACACTTATAGAAATCCCTCAATTCATAGTTTTGGAAAAAATGGACAAATAAATCTAGCATTATTTAGAGGGGAAATACCTGCTGTGCAATCTTTCTATGAGTTTATAAGTAAGAAGGAAGTATTCTTTACTTCTTATGAAACTTCATGCTGAGACTAGTTCAAAAGGGGAAGTCTGAGACTTCCAAGCTGGAAGATGCATCCACATTTATGTAGTCATTAAACAAGCACATATTCACATACAGCATGCCAGATGAAATTACAGGCACTGAGCATGCAAATTTTAAAAAGCACAATTCCTGCTTTGAGGAACTAAAAACGTAACAGGCTATTTAGTTAAGAACATGACATTTGAAATAAAATCTGACTGTGAATCTTGACTCTCTCTCTCTCATTTTTTTTTTTTTTAAACTGGCTGTGAACCTAAGTTAATAAAACTAGAAATGTTTCAGTTTCTCCATTTGCTGTATAGAGATAATAATAAAATGCATCTCATTGAGCTTCTGTTCAAAATTGAGTGAGACAAACTACATAGTATGTTAGGCAGAGCATAGGTGCTTAATAAATATCAGTCAGAAGTAATGTGGTTGTCATCATGCTGCCAAATACAAGTTCATGTACCCAAAACACAGTGAACCCAAACCAAAATATCAGAGTTTGGAACAAAGAAGCACTTATTGCAGGGTAAAGCAAAGAGAATGGGCAGCTGATACTCAAAAGATCGAATGATTTTGGGCAAGAGCTTTTATAAGCAAAATGTGGAGTGAGGGTTGCAGGGTATGTGATTTTCTTCTGATTGATTGGTGGTTAGGTATCAGGGGGATTTTCCAGAAATTTTGTGCTCAGCCTGAAATTACCATCCTCCACCCAAAAGGTGGCCTTAGTTCCTGCAGAAGGACTCAAAGATATATTGTTTTGTATATCTCTGGAGAAAGACCCAGGACCCTATTTTATCCCTGCATATTATTTCTTGACTGTTCATCCTTTTTTCCTTTTAGTAACCTTTTGAATCTATCCTGTGGAATTCAGGGAAGGTCTAAAAAGTTGAAGTCTTTCCTTACAAACTAGACACAGGGAACAATAAAAGGCTTTTGGACAGAATCAGAGGGTCTCACTCAGTTTCAATCATAGTAAAATTTGATTATTAGAGATTTCATCATTATAAAAATCAGTTTTATTTGCTTTAAAATCTCTCTCTCTCTCTCTTTTTTTTTTCATATATTTTGAGGCTTACATGATTCATCTCTCAGTAGTTTTCATAGGACCTGGGTTTGTGGTCTCTTGAAAGTGTCAAATCCTTTCTATTTGAAATATTTATTTCTTCCTTGGGGACCCCTGTTCCAAGAGAGCATGAACTGCATACAACTGCAGACAACCTGCCTGGCATTTCTTCTTCCAGAGAATTACTTCTCTCATATACAGACCTGGTACAGTTGTCATCACACTACTCTGTTCCTAAACATATTTCAGGAGTAAGCATTTAATTTAAGACTGTCTAATGATGTTGTTTACCATACTCAGGTTCAGCTGCTCATAGCTGAAAGTCAGTACCCAAGCAGCAAATGTTGGTTTGAAAAGGAAAGACTGCTTTATTCATTAGGCCAGCAACCTGGGGAGAGGAAGACTTGTGTCCAAAAAACAGCTCTGAAGATTCCACTAAACTATTAAATTTTTTTTTTTAAATCAGCATTTGCTATTTTATTTTATTTTTAAATTTTTATTAAAGTTTTTAAAGGGAAAACTGTTTGAGGGAAGGGATCAGAGTCTTTTATCTTCCACTGTGTGCAGACTTTCATCTGATTGTTGGTGAGGTATCAGGGTGGTGCTACAGAAATCTTGTGCTCATCCTGAAGTTGCCATTTTCCACCTGACTGGTGACCTTGGTTCTTGTTGTTGTTGTAGCTGTTCAGTCGTTAAGTAGTATCTGACTCTTTGCCTCTCCATAGACTGCAGCACTTCTCTGCCCTTCACTGTCTCCTGGAGTTTGCTCGAATGTTTGAGTCAGTGATGCTAACCAAACATTTCATCTTCTACTGCCCTCTTCTCCTTTTGCATTTGATCTTTCCCAGCATCAGGGTCTTTTCCAATGAGTTGGCATTTTGCACTAGGTAGCCAAAGTATTGGAGTTTCAGCTTCAGCATTAGCCCTTCCAATGAATATTCAAGGTTGATTTCCTTTAGGACTGACTGGTTTGATTTTGCAGTCCAAGGGACTCTCAAGAGAGAGATTTCTCCAGTACCACAGTTCAAAAACATCACTTCTTTGACACTCAGCTTTCCTTACAGTCCAACTTTCACATCTGTACCTGGCTACTGGAAAACCAAAACTTTGAATATATGGATCTTTGTTGGCAGAGTGATGTCTGTTTTTCAACTCTGTTTTTTAATATACTGATTAGGTTTGTCATAGCTTTCCTTCCAAGGAGCAAGCATCTTTGAATTTTGTGGCTGCAGTCACTGTACACACTGATTTTCGAGCCCAAGAAAATAAAATCTGTCACCTTTTTCACTTTTTCCCCTTTTATTTACCATGAAATGAGATGGGACCAGATACATGATGTTAGGTTTTTTTTTTTTTTTTTTTTGAATGTTGAGTTTTGTTAGTTCCTATAGAAAAACTCAAATATATTGTTGTGTATAGTCCTTGAAGAAGGACGAGGAGCTTCTCCATGAGTGCACTTTTATTATTATATTGCTTTTCCTTTGTTTCTGCATTCCATCCCTTCTCTTATATGCAACTATTTGACTCAGGCAAGACCCAGTAGACTAAATTAAGCCTATTTTTTTTTACAAAAGCCCTTTCCAAATCTTCTCTGCAAGAGCTAGTTAAGAAAACTTCATTTCAGCTGAGTTCAGTTGCTCAGTCATGTCTGACTCTTTGCAACCTCATGGATTGCAGCACTCCAGGCCTCCCTGTCCATCGCCAACTCCCAGAGTTTACTCAAACTCATGCCCATTGAGTTGGTGATGCCATCCAACCATCTCATCCTCTGTCATCCCCTTCTCTTCCTGCTTTCAATCTTTCCCAGAATCAGGTTTTTTTCAAATGAATCAGCTCTTCACATCAGGTGCCAAAGTATTGGAGTTTCAGCTTCAGCATCAGTCCTTCCAATGAATATTCAGGACTGACTTCCTTTAGGATGCACTGGTCTGATCTCTTTGCAGTCCAAGGAACTCTCAAGAGTCCTCTCTAGCACCACAGTTCATTAGCATAAATTCTTCGGCTCTCAGCTTTCTTTATAACCCAACTCTCATATCCATACATGATTACTGGAAAAACGGTACCCTTGACTAGACGGACCTTTGTTGGCAAAGTAATGCCTCTGCTTTTTAATATGCTGTCTATGTTGGTCATAACTTTTTTTCCAAGGAGTAAGTATCTTTTAATTTCATGGCTGCAGTCACCACCTGCAGTGATTTTGGAGCCCCCCAAAATAAAATCAGTCACTCTTCCCGCTAAAATTTACCCACTGCCTTTAAGGATCCATTATTATAAACATGAAGTAACTTCACTTGAAGCTATGTCTAGTGACTCTCTTTCTTAACCACAGAGAAGACATTTATTTACAGCACAAAAACATGAAATATGTGTATAGAGTAAAGCAAAACCAAGGGATGGCAAACAAGTCTTGATCATATTGTTTGTTCTCTTTTTTTGAATAATGCCTGAAGTCAGCCTCAGGCATCCTATATATAACACATAATCATGAGGTGAATGTCTGCTGCAGAGATTTTCATCACAACAGTGGAATTTCCCAAGCAATCACTTTTTCCCCAGGATCTTGTCCTGTACCTAATAACTCTATCTGTGTCTATTCTTCTTCTCTTCTACTTTAATATCAAAACAGAACATAGGTCCCCTGAAAATACTCTAACTTGGGGATGCCCTTTCCTCAGAGGGTTATATTATGGAGATGTTGGGAAGAAATAAATTTTCTTCTACACTTCTCTGTTCTTCAGCTTGCCTAATAATTACATTGACATTAAACACATGAACAGGAGAAAGTCAAGCAAATTTTGATAACACATATATATGTGAGAGATTCAAAAAAACTGAATAACTCATCAAAATGTCCAAAGCCTGTATCTTAAATATCATCCTCTGCAAAAGATGGAATAGGGTGTTGAGAGAGAAGACAGTTAGTCATGGGTGTTACAAGAAAACACATAGTAAACAAGGAAGAATGTATTGTAGGATTAAGTCATTGTCTTCTCCATTGATGAGTTTCCAGATATTTGGTCATCCTCCTGCTTCAGGTACAGAGGTGAGGCATTCAAGTACATGGGCAATTCTGTTACAATTACAAAGTGAAAGTGAATGTCTCTCAGTCCTGTTGACTCTTTGTGACCCATGGATTATACAGTCCATGGAATTCTCCAGGCCAGCATACTGAAGTGGGTAGCCTTTCCCTTCTCCGGGGGATCTTCCCTACCCAGGGATCGAAACCAGATCAAGGTAAAAGTTAAATTTGTTGCCTTTTCTTACAAAAAGTCAGCTTCTCCTTGGTTTTCAGAGTCATTCCCCATGTGCTGTTTCTCTGAAAATAACCAATTTATAATGATAGAGCCTGGCCGGCGCACTACGCGCGGTCCACTGCGAGAGCCGGGCAGGCTCACTACGCGCGGCTGGGAGGAGCTGCCCCACATCCGAGGTTGGGGGCAGCAGCCTAGATTGCCAGGCTGCTACGGCGCAGGAACGGCCGAGAGGAGCTACCCTGTGCTGAGGTAGGGGCGGCGACCAAGAGGAGCTATCCTGCGTCCGAGGTCAGTGGTGGCCCGGGAGGTGACACCCTGCATCCGAGGTCGGCGCGGCAGCTGGGTGGAACTACCCCGTATCCAGGGCCGGTGGCGGCCGGGAGGAGACACCCCGTGTCCGAGGTCGGGGACAGTCAGGAGAGGCCCTCTCGAGCTTGAGGCCGGGGGTGGTGACCCTGGAGAGCCACCCCGAGGCCAGGGGCGGCAGCTGGGAGGAGCCACCCACACCAAAGGCCAGGGCTGGCAGCCAGGAGGAGCAACCCAAGGTTCAGTGGCTGTGCAGGCGCAGGAGGGCCTAGAGGAGCTATCCCACATTGAAGGTCAGGAACGGGGATGGTAAGGAGATATCCCTCATCCAAGGAAAGGAACAGCAGCTGTGCTTTGCTGAAGCAACCGTGAAGAGATACCCCACACCCAAGGTAAGAGAAACCCAAGTAAGATGGTAGGTGTTACAAGAGGGCATCAGAGGGCAAACATACTGAAACCATACTCACAGAAAACTAGTCAATCTAATCATACTAGGACCACAGCCTTATCTAACTCAATGAAACCAAGCCATGCCTGCAGGGCAACCCAAGACAGGCGGGTCATGGTGGAGAGGGCTGACAGAACGTGGCCCACTGGAGAAGGGAATGGCAAGCCACTTCAGTATTCTTGCCTTGAGAACCCCATGAACAGTATGAACAGGCAAAATGATAGGATACCAAAAGAGGAACTCCCCAGGTCATTAGGTGCCCAATATGCTACTGGAGATCAGTGGAGAAATAAGTCCAGAAAGAATGAAGGGATGGAGCCAAAGAGAAAACAATACCCAGTTGTGCATGTGACTGGTGATAGAAGCAAGATCCGATGCTGTAAAGAGCAATACTGCATAGGAACCTGGAATGTCAGGTCCATGAATCAAGGCAAATTGGAAGTGGTCAAACAAGAGATG
>SJYT01021123.1:0-67622 GCA_006410635.1 Cephalophus harveyi
AAAAAAGAACAGACAAGCTGTCTGTATATGTCATAACTGAATCAGGTGGCTGTACCCTGAAGACAAGCACAAAACTGCAAATTGACTACTCCAGACAGCACAGACATGAAACTAAAGAAAAGGAATAGAAAGCACTGCCTGTTTTATCCCCCATGACCTTCCTGAGTTGGGCTGCTCTCCCATTCCTGGAGCCTGAGCAGGCTTGTGCCTTGTGACTCGACTGGGCTGGAGTCAGGACATGAGGCAGCCAGGTGGATACAACCAAAATTTTAATAGAGATGGGTAGCCCTGCGATTTCAGCCCCACTAGGTACAACAGCCAAGACAGGAAAGCAAGCTATTGTAGAAGCACAGACGAGTGGATTCAGACAATGGGGTCCATGTACACAAGGGACTATTTCTCAGCCATGAAGAAGTAGGAAATAGTGCTGAGTCCAGCCTCAGGAAAGACAGTAGAGATGATCATTCCAAGCGAAGTGAGGGAGACAAGGACAGACAAGTGTCAGATGATACCAGTTCAGTTGCTCAGTCATGTCCAACTGTTTGTGACCCCATGGACTGCAGCACACCAGGCTTCCCTGTCCATCACCAACTCTCGGAGTTTACTCAAACTCATGTCCATCAATCCGGTGATGTCATCCAGCTATCTCATCCTCTGTTGTTCCCTTCTCCTCTCGCCTTCAATCTTTCCCAGCTTCAGGGTCTTTTCCAATGTGTCGACTGCATCAGATGACCAAAATCCTGGAGCTTCAACATCAGTCCTTCCAATGAATATTCAGGGTTGACTTTCCTTAAGATTGACTGGTTTGATCTCCTTGGAGTCCAAGGAACTCTCAAGAGTCTTCTCCAACACCACAGTTCAAAACATCAATTCTTCAGCCCTCAGCTTTCTTTATAGTCCAAATCTCACATCCGTACATGACCACTGGAAAAACCATAGCTTTGACTAGATGGACCTTTGTTGGCAAAGTAATGTCGCTGCTTTTTAACATGCTCTCTAGGTTGCTCATAGCATTTCTTCCAAGGAGCAAGTATCTTTTAATTTCATGGCTGCAGTCACCATCTGCAGTGATTGTGGAGCCCTGCAAAATAGTCTCTGTTTTCATTGTTTCCCCATCTATTTGCCATGAAGTGATGGAACCAGCTGCCATAATTTTAGTTTTCTGAATGTTGAGTTTTAAGCCAACTTTTTCACTCTCCTCTTTCACTTTCATCAAGAGGATCTTTAGTTCTTCTTCGCTTACTCTGTTTTCATTGTTTCCCCATCTATTTGCCATGAAGTGATGGAACCAGCTGCCATAATTTTAGTTTTCTGAATGTTGAGTTTTAAGCCAACTTTTTCACTCTCCTCTTTCACTTTCATCAAGAGGATCTTTAGTTCTTCTTCGCTTTCTGCCATAAGGGTGGTGTCATCTGCATATCTGAGGTTATTGATATTTCTCCCAGCAACCTTGATTCCAGCTTGTGCTTCCTCCAGCCCAGCATTTCTCATGATGTACTCTGCATAGAAGTTAAATAAGCAGGGTGACAATATACAGTCTTGACGTACTCCTTTCCTGATTTGGAACCAGTCTGTTGTTCTATGTCCAGTTTTAACTATTATTTCTTGACCTGAATACAGATTTCTCAGGAGGCAGGTCAGGTAGTCTGGTATTCCCATTTCTTTAAGAATTTTCCACAGTTTGTTGTGATCCAAACAGTCAAAGGCTTTGGTATAGTCAACAAAGCAGAAGTGGATGTTTTTCTGGAACTCTCTTTCTTTTCCGATGATCCAGTGGATGTTGGCAATTTGACCTCTGGCTCCTCTGCCTTTTGTAAATTCAGCTTGGACATCTGGAAGTTCATGGTATGGAATCCCTTCTAGGTATAAACTAAAGATGGATACAGATGAACTTATTGCCTGAGACACAGGCTCACAGACTTAGAAAAGAAGCTTCTGGTCATGAAGATATAAAGATGTGGGGCATGGACAGATGATATTCTGTCTAATATATGCACACTACTATCGATAAAGTAAGTGACCAAGACCCACCGTGTATCACAAGGAAACTTACTCCACATTATATCAACCTATAAAGAAAAACCCCCAACAAATCTATATACACCTATGTCGATGTGAAACAATCTATGGTAGAAGAAAAAGAAAAAAAACACCAACAGGGTTGTAATTTACTGTATACTTCAGTTCAAATAATGGGATGGAAACAGAAAAAATTAAAAAGAAATTCTGACTCTGTTCCCCTCAGGACATACTGAGCTGGGCTGGTATCACATCCCTGGAGCCTGGCTGGTTTGGTTCCCAAGGCTGGAGCGTCCTGGGGCTGAGGGAGCTGGGAGCATGCAGCAGGCAGTGTGCCTCCAAAATGGACCTGGAGTACCTGTTGCCTCTGGAGAGCCCCCAGACTCCAGATACAGGCAGGAGAAATTAAGAGATGGGAATGAACATACACATACTAATATATATCAAATAGATGATAAAAAGCGCCTACTGAATAGCTTAGGCAAGTTGATTGAACATACCGTAATCACCTATATGGGAAAAAGAACCCTAAAGAGAATAGATAAACATCTATGTGTAACTGAATTGAGTTCCTGTACACCTATAACAAACACAAAATCAGTGTTTTTAACACTGACAGAAAATAACAAGAAATTTACTGGGAAAAGAAAAATGCGGCATGAAGTAGTGCTGCCGCCTTGTGGCCATTTACTGTAATAACATGCAGAGCTGTGCTGTGGGAATTTAACATTCACAGGGATCCAGGGGCTGTAAGTAAAAAAACACCTGCCCTCCTGAAACGTCCTTGAGGTTGTCATCAAAAAAGAATCCAAAACAAGGCAGGCGTTAAAGAAGCCAATTTCAAGATGTAAGTTTAATTCACCCTCTTTAAAAAAAATCACAAGATGTCAACATCACTACACATTCAGTTCAGTTCAGTACACAGTGAAATGCAATTCTAAGCTACAATGAAGTATCACATGACACTGTTAAGAATGGCCATTGCCAAGTACCCTACAAACAATAAGTGCAGAGAGGGTGTGCAGACAAGGGATCCCTCCTCCACCGATGCTTGGGATGCAAATGGGTAACAGCCACTCTGGAGGACACCATGAGGATTCCTTCAACCATGAAAATGAGAATGAAATTAGAAAACATCCTAACACCAAACACAAAATAAACCCCAGAGAGTATAAATATCTAAATGTAATGATGGATACTATGAAATCCTTGAGAAAATATAAACAACACACAATTTTACATAAAATGCAGCAAGTCTTTATGGATCCATCTCTTAGAATAATGAAAAATAAACCACAAATCAGAAACTGGGACTGAATTAACCTTAAAGCATTTGCAAACCTAGAGCAAACCCTCAAGGAAAGACAAGTACAAACCTCAAAATAGGAAAAAAAAATTTTCCAAAGAAGATATCCACAAGGGATTCATCTCCAAAACATACAAACAGCTTGCACAACTTAATATCAATGATACATACAACCAAGAACAAAATGGGCCAAAGGTTGAAGTGGTTATTTCTCTGAGAAAGGCCTACAGACTGCACTTAGGAACGTGACACGGTGCTCAGCATCACTAATTGTTAGAAAAACACAAATCAAAGTCCAAGGAGCTAAGCAGTCACATTGGTCAGAATGGTCACCTCAAAACATCTTTAAAGAATAAATGCTAGGGCGTCCTTGGTGGTGCAGTGTTAAGAATGCACTTGCCAATGCAGGAGACACGAGTTGGAAGCATGGTCTCAGAAGATTCCACATCAGCGGGGCCACTAAGCCCACATGTGCCACAGCTACTAAGCCTGTGCTCTAGAGCCCTGAACTACAACTACTGAGGCCTCCCACCGCAACTCCTGAAGCCTGGGCTCTAGAGCCCGCGTTCTGCAGCCAGAAGCCACCACAATGAGGAGCCTCATTCTGACAGTGAAATAGAGAGTACCGCTTACTGCAGATAGAGCTGGATTTCTGCAACCAAGGCCCAGCGCAACCAAAGACAAATGAATAAATAAAATTATTTAGAGAAGAATAAATGCTGGAGAGGGTGTAGAGACAAGGAAGCCCTCCTGTACTGTTGATCACAATGTACATAGGTCCAGTCAGTAGGGAGAACAGGATGGAGGGTCATTTGAAAAATAACAAATGACTTTAAAAATAACAAAGTACTTTAGGACCTAGAAATCCCATGCTTGGGCATAAATCCAGAGAAAATTAAAAAATGCACAAGACACCCCTACAATCTTGGCCCACAAGGTACAATAGCTAAGTTTGGGAGATAAGCTAATTGTAGAAAATACAGATGATGGAGTACATGGACACAATGTGGTCTTTCTCGACCATAAAGAAGTAGAAAATGATGCCAAGTTCAGCCACAGGAAAGAAAGTAGAGATGATCATTCCAAGTGAAGTAAGGGAGACAGAGACAGACAAGTATCATATGATATCACTTCTAGGTGTAATCTAAAATTGGATCAAAATGAACTTTTTCCCTAGAAACACAGCCTCACAGACTCAGAAAAGAAACTTCTGCTCACCAATATAGAAAGCTATGGGTTAGGGAGAAATGAGCTGCTTCAGACTCACATATATACACTACTACACAAGGACCTACTGTGTAACACAAGTAAACTTACAACACTGTGTAATCTATACCAATCCCCCCCCCCAAATAATGTGTATACGTCTATGTACAAGTGAATCAATTATGTTAGCTTGAAAAGGAAGAAAAGAAAAAGAGCCACAAGATTATAATTCACCTGTATACTCCAGTTCAAATTATAGGATAAAAACGTCAAGAAAGAGAAAAACAAAACGCGGACTCTATTCCCCTCAGACCATAGTGACCTAGGCTGCTGTCACATCCCTGGTGCCTGCCTGGGTCCCAAGGCTGGAGTGTCCTGGGGCTGAGGGAACTAGGAGTGTGTAGCAGACAGGTGTCTCCACAAAGAATCTAGAGTGCCTTTGCCCTCTGCAGCGCCTCCAAGAAACTGGAGGCAAGAAAGAAGGCGCAAGAAATTAGGAGTTTGGAGTTAACATATATATGTTGCTGTTGCTGCTGCTGCTGCTAAGTCCCTTCAGTCGTGACCGACTCTTTGCAACCCCATAGACGGCAGCCCACCAGACTCCCCTGTCCCTGGGATTCTCCAGGAAAGAACACTGGAGTGGGTTGCCATTTCCTTCTCCAATGCATGAAAGTGAAAAGTGAAAGTGAAGTCGCTCAGTCGTGTCCAACTCTTAGTGACCCCATGGACTGCAGCCTACTAGGCTCCTCCATCCATGGGATTTTCCAGGCAAGAGTACTGGAGTGGGGTGCCATTGCTTTCTCCAACATATACACGTTAATATATATAAAAAAGATGATAAAAAATTAACTACTGAAAAGCAGAGGAAAGTTTATTGAACACTCTGTAATCACCTATATGCAAAAGAACAACCCGAAAGAGAATAAACATCCATATATGACTAAGTTGGATTCCTGTACACCGGAAACAGATAATACATCAGAAATCGACTCTATTCCAATATAAAATAGCAAGGAAAAAAAAAAAAAAAAAAAAGGTGTGGCATGAAGAAGTGCTGCCGCCTTGTGGCCATTGTCTGTAATTACACCTTGAAGAGTTGCGCTGTCACTCAACCGTGCCCAATTCGTTGTGACCCCGCCAGGCTCCTCTGCCAGTGGAATTCAGCAGGCAAGAATGCTGAAGTGGATTGCCATGCCCTTCTCCAGGGGATCTTCCCAACCCAGGGATGTCTCCCACATTGCAGGTGGATTCTTTACTGTCTGAGCCACCAGGGAAGCCCAAGAGTTGTGCTGCTGGGCATTTAATATTCACAAGGTATCAAGCTCCGTAAGAAAAAACACATAGGCTCGAGCAATGTCTTACGAGTGGTCATCGAAAAAGAATTTAAAACAAGGCAATGGCACCCCACTCCAGTACTCTTGCCTGGAAAATCCCATGGACGGAGGAGCCTGGTAGGCTGCAGTCCATGGGGTCGCTGAGTCGGACACGATTGAGCGACTTCACTTTCATTTTCCTGCATTGGAGAAGGAAATGGCAACCCGCTCCAGTGTTCTTGCCTGGAGAATCCCAGGGACAGCGGAGCCTGGTGGGTTGCCGTCTATGGGGTTGCAGAGAGTCGGACACGACTGAAGCGACTTAGCAGGCATTAATGAAGCCAATTCCAAGCGGGAAGTTTAAACAAAACAAAATTTTTTTAAACCTTAAAAATATCACACGAAAAGATGTCAACATTGCTAAATATTAGAGAAAAGGAAATCTAAACTACAGTGAGGGATCACATCACACTGGTCAGAACAGCCATTGTCAAACACTCTACAAACAGAAGTGCTGGAGAGGGTGAGCAGACAAGGAAACGCTCCTGCACTGTTCTTCACCATGTACACAGGAGCATCCAACAGGGAGAGCAGTGAGGAGGCTCATTTGAAAAATGATACAGAAGTTCCTCAGGACCCAACAATCCAGTACCTAGGAAAAAATCCAGAGAAGACCTAAAAATTAAAGGACATGGGTAGCTCTCGATCTCGGGTCCCACTAACCAAGACAAGGAAGCAAGCTAATTGTAGAAGAATAGAATATACACAGAAGATGGGGTACATATACACAATGCAATATTCCTCAACTATATTCCAATATAAAATAACAGGAAATTACAGGAAAATGAAAAAGAGTGAGGCTTAAAGAAGTGTTGCTCCTTTGTGGCCTTTTTCTGTAACAATATGTAAAGCCATGGTGCTGGGCGTTTCACATTCACAAGGATCAAGGGGCTGTAAGTTAAAAAAAAACAAATACACACCTGCCCCGGAGAAATGTCCTAGGGGGTGTCATCGAAAAAGAATTTAAAACAAGGCAAGTGTTCAAGTGGCCAATTTCAGTTGGTAAGTTTAACTCACACTCTTTAAAAAAATCACATTCAAAGATGTCACCATCGCTAAATGTTAGAGAAAATCAAATCAAAACTCCAGTGAGGTATTTCCTCACATGATTCACAATCGCCATTATCCAAAAGTTGACAAACAATAAATGCTAGAAAAAGTGTGGAAGAAAGGGAACCCTCCTACACTGTTAGTGAAAAGGTAAATTAGTAACAGCCACTGTGGAGAATGGTGTGCAGGGTTTTAAAGAAATGATAATGAGAATGCAATTAGAATACTCCCTGATGCATACACAAAAATAAACTCCAAATAGATTAAAGATCTAAATAAAAGGACGGATACAATGAAACTCTTGAGGAAAAGAGCAGAACACACTTTGACATAAAATGCAGCAAGTTCTTTTCTGACCCACCTCTTAGAATCATGAAAAATAAAACAAATAAAATAAATGGGACCTAATTACCCTTAAAAGTATAACAGCAGAGGAAATCATAAACAAAACAAAAAGACAACCCTCATAATGGAACTAATATTTGCAAACAAAGACACCCGCAAGGAATTTATCTCTAAAACACACAGCTTATGCACCTCAACATCAAAGAAAAACCCAATCAAAGAAAAACCCAATCAAGTAGTGGAACAAGATTTAAATGGACATTTCTGCAAAGAAGACATAGAGATGGCCGTGAAGCACATAAAAGATGCTCAGCATCTGTTAGTACTAGAGAACTGTAAATCAGAAGTACAATCAGAAATAGAAAATCTACAACAATAAATGCTGAGGAAGGTATGTAGAAAAATGAACTGTCCTCCCTGTTGGTAATGAAAGTCATGAAATAGACAAAGGAGAACAGGACAAAGGTTCATTAAAAACTAAACAGAGAAGCACCATAGGACCAGCGATCCCATTACTGGGCATAGGTCTAGAGAAAGCCATAATTTTAAAGACAGGTGCTCCCCAACGTTCATGGGAGCATTATGTACAATAGCCAAGACTTGGAAGCAACCTTGTGGATAAGGACAGATGAATGGGTAAACAAGGTGGGGTACACGCTCACAGCGCATTGTTACTCAGCCATAAAAGGGTGACATCATGCCACATCCAGCAATAAGGAAGTGGAGAGATCAGAGTAAGTGAAGTGAAACAAAGGCAAGTATCATATGATATCACTTAGTGGTGGATTCTATAAATGGATACAAATGAACTTCTTTACCAAACAGAAATGGCCTTGCAACATAGTAAAGAACCTTATAGTTACCAAAAGGGAAAGGAAGTGGACAGTGAGAAATGAGCAGGTGGAGATGAACATACACACACTACTCTTTATAAAACAATCAATGAAGACTCCTAATCAACACTACATAATAAACAATATGGGAAGAGAATCCCAAAAAGGACGTGTACACACCTATGCGTAAGTGAATCATGTTGCTGTCCAAAACTAAAAGCAAAAACAAACACACCCTACAGCATAGTAACTCACCTATACACCAATACAAGATGCAAATTACAGAGTGAATGTCAACTCTCTTCCCCTCAGGCCTTGGTGACCTGGGCTGCTGTCACATCCCTGAAGCCTGGGCAGGCTGGTTTCCCAAGGATGGACTGTCACCGGGCTGACGGAGCTGGGGAGGATGTGCCAGCCAATGAGCCCTGCCCCACGGACCTGGCATGCCTGCTCCCCTCTACACGGGCCCACAACCTCCAGCTCCAAGCAGGTCCTCCTGGAGTGAAACTATGCCTACTGCACCCAAAGGATGTGGAGGCTCTGAGCTGGAAGAGCTTTGAAAAGCCCTGTGGGCTCCATGTCTCCTGGTGTAGGGGTTCCCACCTCCAGCCTCCTTCCTTAGGGTTGCCCCACGTATGGATGAAAGCACTCTCCCCAGAGTGGTGTTGCAGGAACTGGGATGTGTCCAGGGGACAGGGGTAAGGAAGGAAGAAGAATGGGACACAAGCCTTAAATGCTTCTTCTGGCACTTTCCACTCTGACAATCCAGGAACACGACTTTCTCCAAGGCTCTGGTTCCCCCAGTAACCAGAGTTGGGCATAAAAACATGCTGCCACCTTGTGGCCATTTCCCATAACAGCAACTTTAAAATCAATGCTCCTGGACACTTAACATTCGAAAGGTCTGCTGCTAAGTCGCTTCAGTCCTGTCTGACTCTGTGCGACCCCATAGACGGCAGCCCACCAGGCTCCCCCGTCCCTGGGATTCTCCAGGCAAGAACACTGGAGTGGGTTGCCATTTCCTTCTCCAATGCATGAAAGTGAAAAGTGAAAGTGAAGTCGCTCAGTCGTATCCGACTCTTAGCGACCCCATGGACTACAGCCCACCAGGCTCCTCCGTCCATGGGATTTTCCAGGCAAGAGTACTGGAGTGGGGTGCCATTGCCTTCTCCGTCAAAAGGCCTGGGGGACTGTAAGTAAAAGACACCCTTTTCAAGAAACGTCCTAGGCCAGGTCATAGGAAAAATATCCAAAATATGGCAGGCATTCAAGAAGCCAATCTGAATAAGTAAGTTTAACTCACATTGTTTTAAAAAATCACATGAAAAGATGTCAACACCACTAAATATGAGAGAAATACAAATCAAAACTTCAACGAGCTTTATCACCTCTCACCAGTCACAATGGCCATAGGCAGAAACTCTACAAACAGTAAATCCTGGGGAGGGCATAGAGAAAGGAGAACCCTCCCACACGGATGCTGGGAATGGAGCTTGGGAGCAGCCATGATGGAGCGCACCAGGCAGGTTCCTTAGCATGAAAACGAGAATGAAATTAGACTACAACCTAACCCCATACACAAAAATAAACTGCAAATAGATTAAAGGTCTAAATAAAAGGACAATGCAATGGAACTCCTAAGGCAAATTGTACTCACAAAGTGTAAAAATAAAAGCACATGGAAAGATACTCCACATCAGTAATTATTAAATCAATGCCAATCAAAACTACAATAAGGTATCACCTCACACTGGTCACAATGCCCATCATCAAAAAGGTCTACAAAGAATGAATACTGCAGAAGATGTACATGGGATATGCTATATTAATATGACACTTCCAAAGGTTTTCACTCAGCAGTACACAGAGAAGCAACCCGCTCAAGTGAAAGCCACAAAGTGAAGATAAAGGACCAGAGGTTAATCAGGGCAACACCCTCACTTCAGACGCTGGGAATCTCCGAGGGGACAAGACACACTGCAGGTGAAGAGCAGATATGGGGTCTCTGTGGACACAGGATCCTGACCCGCGTGGATGGGCTGAGACCCACACGACCCCAGTACCTGGGGACACACTTCCACAGTCTCCAGGGTGACGCCACCTCCCCAGACCCTGCACCTGGTCCCACGACCCCTGGGTAGGACATGGTGTCTCTGCTGCTTGGGCCCCTAAGGTGGAAACAAGTGGGTTCCTGTAACTTCTAGGATGTCAGAAAGAACTGCAGGGTTGGTCTCCTCTCCCCACACTTGTCCCAGAGAAGTGTTCCTCTCCTCCCTTTGGTTCTGTGTGATATTAACAGTTTTTACAGCTGTCATGATAATGTTGAACACACTACCTTGGTTCTGGCAGGCTCGGTCCTTTCTTGTTCCACTGAGGTGTTGAGAAAACACGCCAGGCGCAGGGCTGGGAGACGAGGGGCAGGTCTGGTCTCTGCTGAGTAGGGAGGATCGACTGGAAGGAGATCACAGCAGCAACCTCACCTGCTGCCCATTGGCCTTTTGCCTGATCCATGTGCCCTGCAATCAACTCACCAGGTAAACCTGCCTCCCTTCTTGCCATGCTCGTGTTGGAAAATTGGAATAATTATAAGGTAGCCACCTGAGGAGTCTCCAGGAGCCCCAGGGAGGGTGAACCTCACAGGGATAAAGAGGCAAACAGGCACAGGCCTGTACAAACTGAATACTCTAAAGCATAAATTCCTCAACAAAGTGAGTGAAGTGAAAGTCACTCAGTTGTATCCGACTCTTTGTGATCCCATAGACTATACAGTGCATGGAATTCTCCAGGTCAGAATACTGGAGCCTTTCCCTTCTCCAGCGGATCTTCACAACCCAGGAATCGAATGGGGGTCTCCTGCATTGCAGGTGGATTCTTTACCAACTGAGCTATCAGGGAAGTCCAAACACACGACAAACTCTCATGTATTCTTACCTTTTCCTTAGCTTTGTGTGTGTGTGGTCTCCCTGTACACATGACCCTGACCCATGCAGATGGGGTGAGACTCACACAGTCCCCAGACTCCCCACCTGGAGTCACACGAGCCCTCGGTCAGGACACCATGGCTGTGGTCAGTGGGCCCTCAAAGTATGAACAAGTCAGGTCCCTGGGACCTCTGGGGACCCTAGAAAGAAGTCTAGGGTTGGTCTCGTCTCCCCTCAATTGGCCCTGAGAAGTCAAGCCCCTCCTGTTTTCACCTTGGTACCATATGATTTTTTGCTGGTTTGAAAGCTCATGCTAGAATTGAACATAGTACCTTGGTTCTGGCAGGCTCTGTCTTTCTTGTCCCGCTAGGGTGTTGAGAAAACACAAGAGAGCTGGGCTGAAAGATGAGGGGCAGCTCTGTTCTCTTCGGAGGAGAGAGTCGACTGGGAGGTCATAGCCGCAACCTCACCTGTTGCCCATTGGCTTTTTGCCCGATCCCTGTGCCCTGGAATCAGTTCACCAGGTGAACCTGCCTCCCTACTCAACCTGAATGTGCTAGAAAATTGGAATGATTACCAGGTAGCCCACCTGAGGGGTCTCCAGGAGCCCCAGGGAAGGTGAATCTGGCAGGGGACAGACTAGGAGCCTGACCACAGCACTGACCCCCGAGAGGACCAGGGCAGCCCACTCAGGGGAGAGCACAGTTCCCAGAGAAGCCTACCCAGCCCCAGAGCCCAGACACCTGAGCACTGACACTCAGACGCAGGCACGGAGTTTCCCAGACAGAGGCCAGGCCAGGCCTCCACCCGGGTCCGCATGTCCCAGCGCACACAGAACAGTCAGGCCTAATGTCCTCACTGTAGAAAGCACACGGTCTCATTAAACATCATCAGTGTAGACAGGACTTGGAGAGGTCTAAACCTACAATGTAGATGGAACTTGGTCAGGTTCAGACGAGTTTAGGGCTGGTCTCCCAGCAGGCACAGGTCACACACATGCAGGGTCTCTCATTTGGACAGGGGGCTCACCCTCGTGTGGGAACTAGGATGTACATTTCTTGAAGAAGAAATCATCACTGGGCTCCACCCTTCACCCACATTAGGAAACTGAAAGGATCTGTGTCATTAAACGTTTCAACAGGCAAAACAATAACATCACCAATTTTTGTGGCCACGTGATGGTCAGGACCCAGGGGAGAGCCTTAGAGTGCAGCTCAGTGTCCTGTAAAGACAGACAGGAAGTGGCCTGATTCCAGAATCCCAGGTTTGCAGCAGGACATGAGCACACTGGAAGCCTCCTGGAAAAGGATATTCTTAATCAGAATAAAAATATATTGTTGAAATTGCAAGCATACTAGTAATTATTTGCAAACCTAAGGTGAAGGTGAAGTCACTCAGTCATGTCTGACTCTTGCGACCCCGTGGACTGTAGCCTACTAGGCTTCTCTGTCCATGGGATTCTCCAGGCAAGAATACTGGAGTGGGTTACCATTTCCTTCTCCAGGGGATCTTCCTGACCCAGGGATCAAACCTGGGTCTCCCGCATTGGAGGCAGACGCTTTAACCTCTGAGCCACCAGGGAGGCCTAAAATATTCTTAAAAGCTTGGCACCCTGATATTTGTGGTTCCCATTGGTTCCTTTCTATTCAGATTTTTGGGGTAGAAACAAGCCATCATTTCAAATTAGTTTCTTATAATTCTGTTATTTGTTGTGAAATGAATGAAAAGTCATACTTGAAAAAATATATAAAATTCCTGCAAACAATAGCGACTCAAAGAGCCCGTAAGCTGCATGCCATTTGTCTTCTAATAGTTTCATTTTTCTCCCTGAAGAAACCTGAACAAATAGGCCTCCTGATTTTTTTGCTTCTCTGTTCAAATCGAGCTAAAATGAAATTGATATTCATATCAACAAGTAACAGTTTTTAAGTTTTAAGATGTCATAGTTGGACTGTGAAGAAGACTGAGCGCCGAAGAATTGATGCTTTTGAACTGTGGTGTTGGAGAAGACTCTTGAGAGTCCCTTGGACTGCAAGGAGATCCAACCAGTCCATTCTGAAGGAGATCAGCCCTGGGATTTCTTTGGAAGGAATGATAAGGGATTGGGGGCAGGAGGAGAAGGGGACGACCGAGGATGAGATGGCTGGATGGCATCACGGACTCGATGGACGTGAGTCTGAGTGAACTCCGAGAGATGGTGATGGACAGGGAGGCCTGGCGTGCTGCGATTCATGGGGTCGCAAAGAGTTGGACACGACTGAGCGACTGAACTGAACTGAACAGGGACTGGAGAAAATGGAACATTCCTACGCTATTGGCAGGCAAACAACGTGTTTAAAAATAAAGCTTTTGGGTGTTGGTTCAAGTACATGCCAGAATATTGTGTGAAGTGAAGTGTAAGTCACTCAGTCTTGTCTGACTCTGTGCGACCCCATGGACTGTAGCTTGCCAGGCTCCTCTGTCCATGGGATTCTCTAGGCAAGAATACTGGAGTGGGTAGCCATTTCCTCCTCTAGGGGATCTTCCTGACCCAGGGATGGAGCTTAGGTCTCCTGCATCGCAGGCAGATTCTTTACCAGCTGAGCTACCAGGAAAGGCTGGGAGGAGCAGAGTTCTCTGTTTCACCTTCTCTTGCTGCCCTCTGAACTGTGGCTTGCCATCCAGCACCCCACCCAGGGTTCTGCTAACGGACATTAACAAAGTTACAAGTCCCCTTTTTTCTAGTCAGCCTGGCCCCTGGGGTTTTGAGCCAGACACCTCACCTTGTCCTAGCTTGATTCATTCTTTCTTTTTTTAAAAAATATATGTTTATTTGGAGGTTCTGGGTCTTATCTGCAGCATGCGGATTTTTAGTTTCGGCATGTGGGATCTAGTTTTCCAAGCAGGGATTGAACCCAGGTCCCCTGCATTGGTAGCAATGACTCTTGGATCACCAGGATCACCAGGGACATCCCTGCATCCTTTGCTCTCACCCTCTGGATTCAAGACACCCCCGTGCCAGCAGGACACCATTCCTCAGTGCTTGCGACAGTTTTCAGTGTTGGCCATTTTCCCCAGAGCTGGTCCAGTTCCCCCTTCCTGCCTTCCATGGAGACCCCCGGCTCACCTCCCATGTCCTCCATGGGACTCAGCAGCTGGGATCATGTTCCCAACCCCAGGCCATCGCATTTGCTTTCTGCCCACCTACCCTGGCTGCCAGTTCCACAGAGGCCCAGGGACCACTGCTTCCTGCCGGGGGGAGCCTGGCGAGCTGCACCCAAGCAGATGGCAGTGGAATGTGGCGAACTCCCCTCCAGGACGGGGAGAGGGAGAGGAGGGGTGGACACAGGGCCTGGGTACGATTTGGAGCCGCTTCGTCACTGAGTGTACCAGGTGCATCCTCAGAGCCCTGGGCAGAGTGATCGCACTGCAGCCAGATGGGCTGCGGAGCTACCAGCGTGGGCTGCGTCTCCTGGCTGTGGAAGGACACAGAATGGGGGTGGAGAGGCCCAGAGGGTGCATGAAGGGGAGCCAAGGAGAGCATCTGGTCCTACGCTTGCTCTCTTCGCTATCGCTCTTCTAGCCTCTTTGCCGTTCACACTGTTATTTCAAACCCCTTTGTGTGAAGTCACGCAACGAGTATTATTGAGTGTCTGTTATGCTCCAGACGTGGTGCTGGGCTCTGGGGCTCTGTGGTCCCGCTGTGTTGGAATTCCAGTCTAAGGGGGGAGATACACTAAAAGGGACCAACACGTCATCCATCAGACAAGTGTGGACATTCCCCTGGAAGCATCCTGAAGGAGCAGGATGTGAAGAAGTGGCGTGGGTCCAAGGTAGGGAGATGCAATGCTCAGGGAGCTCAAAGCAGGCATCCTGGGAAGACCACATCTGAGCAGCCCTCTGAGGCATGAGCTGGAATTAAGTGCAAGGAGAGGCAGGAAGGTGTCCCAGGCGAACTTGAAGGATACAGGGAAAGTCAAGGTGGCACGAGTGGAAAGATGGAGGAGGGGTAGTGTGGTGAAAGATGAGGTGCTCAGCTGACTCCTTTTTTTAAAACTATTTGTTAATTTTTGGATGTGCTGGGTCTTAGTTGCCATGAGGGCTTTTCTCTAGCTGTGGCTAGTGGGGGCTAGTCTCTAGTTGCAGTGCGCAGGGTCTTCTGGTGGTGGCTTCTTTTCTTGCAGAGCACAGGCCCTAGGGCGGGCAGGCTTCTGCAGTTGTGGAGCACCAGCTTGGTTGCCCCGAGGCATGTGGGATCTTCCTGGACCAGAGTTGGAACCCGAGTCCCTTGCATAGCAAGGGCAGATTCTATACCACTGAGCTACCAGGGAAGTCCTGGAATTGCCATTTATTTTCCTGTTTTGGAATCCAAGTCTGCCCATAATTTAGGTCTTTACTTTGAAACATAGTCTTGCACCTGAAACCAGGTTCTGCCCCACCCTGGCTCTCAGACCTCAGTTCTCGGGGTCAGCGAGAAGGAGCTAGCCAGAATCTATTGGCTGGGTCTGTGGCTCTTGGACCTTGTCTACGTCAGGCTGCAAGTGCTGAGAAAAACTGGCTGTCCCCTAGCAGCTCCTTGCCAGTGACCCATGACCTCATGTGTGACCCCATCAGCACCCTCAGACGTGGCTGAGGGTAACCCCGAGGAGTGTATTCTGCACTGTTTCCCAGGTGGCCATATGGGGGCAAAGCACTGTCCCCAAATAGTAGCTGGTTGATAATACACACTTCATTCAGTGACTTCCCTTCCCTGTCTCTCCTCCTCATTCTCCTTCACACCCCCAATAAACCAGTTAACCTCAAATCCTTGTCTCACAATCTACCTCTGGGAGAACCGGAGCTGAGACAAGAAACTTTTCCTACACAACACGATGCTATTCCATTGTTATTATATAACATACACTCTGGCAAAGTGCTCCAGCAGGAATCTGCTCCTGAAGCCCATGAATTAGCCTTCGTTTCATTTCACTGATAAGGAAATAGAGATACATCAGAGAGGCAGAGAAACCTGCCTAACGCTGACGTGCTCAGTCGCTCAGTCATGTCCCACTCTTTGTGACCCTGTGGACTGAAGCCCATCAAGCTCCTCTGTTCATGGGATTCTCCAGGCAAGAATACTGGAGTGGGTTGCCATTTCCTCCTCCAGGGGACCTTCCCAACTCAGGGATCGAACCCCGCGCTTCCTGCATCTCCTGCATTGGCGGGTGGATTCTTTACCACCTGGAAAGCCCAGCCTAACGCTGAACATCTAATCAATTACAGCTCAGGTCTGTTGCTCAGAACACTTTTCTTTCCATCATCGGGACTCCTAGGCTGTGGGTCGGAGCCAAGCAGACGCCCATGTGGAGATGGAGCAGCTAACTGCACGGCCCAGGCTGGGAAGGATGCTCTGGTACTCCAAGACTGGCAACACACACAGAAAAGTATCCAGATGAGCCAGCATAGACATTCATTCCCAAATTCCCAGAGACTCATGCAGACCCTCAAATCCCACTGTGTGGACACTTACACTCACATATACAAATAGTGGAGGAGGAAATGGCAACCCATCCAGTAGTCTTGCCTGGGAAGTCCCATGGACAGAGAAGCCTGGTGGCTTATAGTCAATGTGGTTGCAAACAGTCAAACACGACTTGGTAACTGAACAACAACAACAACATGCAGAAACAGGCACACCTCTCAGCATCAGCCTTGGGTTTTTTTGTAATTAATTAATTTTAATTGGAGGCTAATTATAGTATTGTGGTCGTTTTTCCCCATACATAGATGTGAATCAGCTACAGGTGTACATGTGTCCCTGGCCTCCTGAACCCCTCCTCCCACCTTCCTCCCCACTCTATCCCACCCCTTGCACCAGTTTTGAGTGCCCTGCTTCATGCATCGGACTTGCACTGGTCATCTATTTTGCATATGGTAATACACATGTTTCAGTGCTATTCTCTCAAATCATCCCACCCTCAGCTTCTGCCACATAGTCCAAAAGTCTGTTCTTAACATCTGTGTCTCTTTTTCAACCTCGGTTTTCTAGTCAAAAACAAACAGGACAGGGGACTTCCCCAGTGGTCCAGTGGTTAAGACTCCGCCTTCCAATGCAGGGTGAGAGTTCGATCACTGGTCAGAGAAAAGCTCTGCAGGATGTGGCCAAAAATTAAAATAAACAAATAAAACTTGGGGGAAAAACAAAACAGAACAGTAAGGCACGTACAGCCCAGCATCTCACACTCAAGCTTACAAAAGCTAGGAGCTTTCTCACGTCTGGCTCAGCCTCCTGCTTCTAAACTCTTCAGACGCTAGAACTAGCACAGAGGGAAGCTTTGTCAGTTCTGAAAGGGCACTTAACTGGCTACTGAATGAGCTGTTAAGGACCCTGAAATGATAACAGGCTTCTCAAAATGAGAAGATGAGGCCTTTTCTTTTTGACAGTTTGAGGTTTAAAATTACACGGTAGGACTAATAGGCTCTTTCTGTCTCATAATGATGTTTGTCATGATACAAACACTTCAGCGTTTGGCTGCTGGTCTCCTTGGACGAAGCTCCCAGCATCAGATGGGTTTGTAATGCCACAATGAGTTGTTACATTGTGGGCTGATGACAGTCCCTGCGCAATGCTCGCTGCCCAGCAAAGCTGTAGTTCTCTGTACATATGACGTGGGATAATAGTCGGGGGGCGTGTTCTCCATGGAGCTGTCACATTGGCCCTGGGACTGGGAGGCAGGAACCAACAGCTCAGGAGCCCTTGGGAGTCAGATAATCTGAGAATCCTGACATCTCTCCCTCTGCTGCAAGCGTACAGAGCTGTCCAATTGTTATGGTCCAAACAAGGACGGCACTCAAATAATTTCATCTACAAGTACTGTTCCTTTGATGGAGTCATCACAGAGAATTAAACTGTAAATTATGCAATCTGTGAGAAGAAGGAACACTGAGACCATTCTGGCTGGAACATCTTAATTTCTGGAATCATTACAGTCTGATGAGTTCGGTCTTCAAATGGACTTTGTGGAAGTCGGGCAGTGAATTGCTTGCCTTTGTGTGGATCTCACAAGCTGAAAATGAACATTCCAGGAGGGATAAAGTCATCTCAGTACAATATTAGAAGGTTTTATGATACTACGTTTCTAGGTAGTTTGGACTTCTGAATCCTTAAGAAATTAAATTTTCTTTCCATCAAGAAATATCTTAGCACTCTTCTAGTTGCAAATGAGAGGGATCAATGTAAACTTATGAAAATGAAGAGCGATGTTGTGTAAGAGAGGCAGGATGACCTGCAGGAGAAATTGGGTGTTTTGTCTTTCCTTCTCTCAAAATGCTAGGAAAGGACTAGCTTCGCTGTTTTGAAGGGCTGCTGTATCCTTTTCTCTGAGGAGGCTTTTTAAAAAAAACTATTTTATTTTTAGCTGAGCAGCATACAGGATCTTAGTTCCTCGACCAGGGAAAGAACCTGCATCCCCTGCACTGGAAGTGTGGAGTCTTAACCACTGAACCCCCAGGGAAGTCATGAGAAGAGGATTTTTTTAAAGTCAGTTTTATTGAGATGATTTACATATGGTGTTCACACATTTATCCATCTCAGAAGCGCATTTGATGGGCTTTGAGAAAGATACACTACATAATATACCCACTGTCATCATGATAAAGAACATCCACTCCCCTCCCCTACAACAAAAGTTCCTGGATTCCCCTTTGGGACAGTCCCCTCCCCTCATCTGGGTCCCAAGAAGCTCTGCTCTCTGTCATAGTTTTGTCCTGGATAAAAGTTCCTATACATGTGAACTCTGCAGTATCACAGTTTTGCAATCCACCTATATTCTTGTTTATATTCTTGCTTCCTTCTTATTGGTGATTAGTAGTCTGTTGTACAGCTACACAACAATTTATCTACTTACCAGTTGGTAGATATTTGGTTATATCTACCTCTGAACAAAATATATTGCCTTTATGTGGACTTATGTTTTAGTATTTTGTGGGTAAAGACCTAGGAGGGGGCCTACCCAGATGGCACACTGGTAAAGAACCTGCCTGCCAATGCAGGAAACATGGGTTTGATCCATGCGTGGGGAAGATCTCACATGCCGGGAAGCAACTAATTCTGTATGCTACAACTGTTGAGCCTGTGCTCTAGATCCTGTGCTTTGCAACAAGAGAAAGTGAAAGTGAAAGCTGCTCAGTCATGTCCAACTCTTTTCGATCCCATGGAAACCTGTAGCTCAGCAGGTTTCTCTGTCCATGGAATTCTCCAGGCAAGAATACTGGAGTGGGTAGCCATTCCCTTCTCCAGGGGATCTTCCCAACCCAGGGATTGAACCCAGGTCTCCCACATTGCGGGCAGATTCTTTACCATCTGAGCCACCAGGGAAGCCTGCAACAAGAGGAGCCACTGCAATGAAAAGCCTGTGCACCGCATCTAGAGAGTAACCTCCCTGCTCATCACTGACTAGAGAAGAGCCAGACTAGCAACGAAGACTCAGCACAACCAGAAGCAAATAAATAAAATATTAAAAAAAAGAATTAATGAATAGAAAATATGGACATATAGAAACAAAGAATAGCTATTGGGCCAGGAATTTACTACCGCACAATTGCACTTATCTCACAAGCTAGTAAAGTAATGCTCAAAATTCTCCAAGCCAGGCTCCAGCAATACATGAACTGAGAACTTCCAGATGTTCAAGCTGGTTTTAGAAAAGGCGGAAGAACCAGAGATCAAATTGCCAACATCCGTTGGATCATCAAAAAAGGAAGAGAGTTCCAGAAAAACATCTATTTCTGCTTTATAGACTATGCCAAAGCTTTTGACTATGTGGATCCCAAGAAACTGTGGAAAATTCTGAAAGAGGTGGGAATACCAGACCACCTGACCTGCCTCTTGAGAAACCTGTATGCAGCTCAGGAAGCAGCTGTTAGAACGGGACATGGAACAACAGACTGGTAACAAATAGGAAAAAGAGTACATCAAGGCTGTATATTGTCACCCTGCTTATTTAACTTCTATGCAGAGTACATCATGAGAAATGCTGGGCTGGAAGAAGCACAAGCTGGAATCAAGATTGCCGGGAGAAATATCAATAACCTCAGATATGCAGATGACACCACCCTTATGGCAGAAAGTGAAGAGGAACTAAACAGCCTCTTGATGAGAGTGAAAGAGGAGAGTGAAAAAGTTGGCTTAAAGCTCAACATTCAGAAAACTAAGATCATGGCATCTGGTCCCATCACTTCATGGCAAATAGATGGGGAAACAGTGGAAACAGTGTCAGACTTTATTTTTTAGAGCTCCAAAATCACTGCAGATTGTGATTGCAGCCATGAAATTAAAAGATGCTTACACCTTGGAAAGANATGAAAGTGAAAGAGGAGAGTGAAAAAGTTGGCTTAAAGCTCAACATTCAGAAAACTAAGATCATGGCATCTGGTCCCATCACTTCATGGCAAATAGATGGGGAAACAGTGGAAACAGTGTCAGACTTTATTTTTTAGAGCTCCAAAATCACTGCAGATTGTGATTGCAGCCATGAAATTAAAAGATGCTTACACCTTGGAAAGAAAGTTATGACCAACCTAGATAGCATATTAAAAAGCAGAGACATTACTAGGCCAACAAAGGTCTGCCTATACAAGACTATGGTTTTTCCAGTGGTCATGTATGGATGTGAGAGTTGGACTGTGAAGAAAGCTGAGCACCGAAGAATTGATGCTTTTGAACTGTGGTGTTGGAGAAGACTCTTGAGAGTCCCTTGGACTGCAAGGAGATCCAACCAGTCCATTCTGAAGGAGATCAGTCCTGGGTGTTAATTGGAAGGACTGACGCTAAAGCTGAAACTCCAGTACTTTGGCCACCTCATGCAAAGTGTTGACTCATTGGAAAAGACTCTGATGCTGGGAGGGATTGGGGGCAGAAGGAGAATGAGACGACAGAGGATGAGATGGCTGGATGGCATCACTGACTTGATGGACATGAGTTTGAGTAAACTCCTGGAGTTGGTGATGGACAGGGAGGCCTGGCGTGCTGTGATTCATGGGGTCGTAAAGAGTCGGACACGACTGAGTGACTGAACTGAACTGAACTGAGAGTATAAATCTGCTACATAGTCAATCACCCAACTCCCAGTTCCCAGAAAGATACAGATAAAGGCCCAGCAACACAATCCCAAGTTGTTCTTATGGGAAGCAGACCCCTGCCAGATGAAAATTGCTGACCGCAGGCCCAGAGACCCTACACTGGTTGAAACCAGAAGGCTGATGATGCTCAAAACATCATCTTGATGCCAATCAAATTGTGATCAAACCCCTGGCTACATCCTCCCTCACACGGTATCAACCTCCTTTTCTGAAATCCAGGAAGTTGGGGAAGTTGGGGCCTTGATGACAGGTTCTCCTTGCTTGGCACCTGCAGTAGACACTAAATCTTCCTTCGTCATGACTTGGTGTCAGTAGACTGGCTTTCCTGTGTGTGGGAAGTGAGGAGCTCTGCAGATGTGATGAAGTTAAGGGCTCTGAGAGGGGAAGATGATCCTGAATTATTCAGGTGGATCCGGTGTCATCACAGAGGTCCTTTGAAGAGGGAGCCAAGAAGATCAAAGCAGAAGAAGACAGAATGACAAAGTAGAAGTTAGAATGACAAACTCTGAGGATGGTGGGACGGCCACAAGCCAAGGAACAAAGTGGTGTCTAAAAGCTGGAAAAGGTGGGAGAGATTCTATCTTAGAAACTTCAGAAGGAAGCGGTTCTGCTGACATCCTTTTTTTTTTTTAAGGCTTTTTTTTTTTAACTTGGGCCATTTTTAAAGTCTATATTGAATCTGTTACAATTTTGCTTCTGTTTTAAATTTTTTCTTTTTTTTTTGTCCCTGAGGCATGTGGGATCTTAGCTCCCTGACCAGGGATTGAACCCACAACCCCTGCACTGGAAGGAGAAGTCCTAACTACTGGACTGTCAGGGGAATCTCTTTGCTGACATCTTAATTATAACTAAGTGAAACTGATTTTGGAGATCTGGGCTGCAGACCTGCAAGAGAATAAATTCATACTGTTTATTTATTTATTTATTTTTAAATTTATTTATTTTAATTGGAGGCTAATTATTTACAATATTGTATTGGTTTTGCCATACATTGACATGAATCTGCCACGGGTATACACGTGTTCCCCATCTTGAACCCCCCTCCCACCTCCCTCCCTGTACCATCTCTCTGGGTCATCCCAGTGCACCAGCCCCGAGCATCCTGTATTATGCATCAAACCTGGACTGGTGATTCGTTTCTTATATGATAACATACATGTTTCAATGCCATTCTCCCAAATCATCCCACCCTCTCCCTCACCCACAGAGTCCAAAAGACTGTTCTATATATCTGTGTCTCTTTTGCTGTCTCACATACAGGGTTATCATTACCATCTTTCTAAATTCCATATATATGCGTTAGTATACTGTATTGGTGTTTTTCTTTCTGGCTTACTTCACTTTGTATAATAGGCTCCAGTTTCATCCACCTCAGAACTGATTCAAATGTATTCTTTTTAATGGCTGAGTAATANTTTGCCTTGTCCATATGCCCACTTCTGGACCAACCATGATGAACAGGAGGATGAGCTAGCCAGGCCAGAGTGGCCAGATTTGGACCACATGCTCACTTTGAAGACAGGAAGTAGAAAAGACCCATATGGAGGGATGAAGCTAGGCCATGCCTATGGAGGCATGGCCCACCTGCACCCTCCCCCAGCATGCCCAAGCAGCTTTTGCTTTGAAAGCCCATTGAAAATTACCTTCATCCTTCCAGGACAAAGCCTTGACTGCGATGAGAATATTCTGAAGATCATGCTTGAGGTTCACAAAGCTATTTCTAAGGAAGACTATTTTGCAGTCTCTTGACAGCCTATTTGAAAGAAGAAAACTTTAATCGGATGCATAAGATCTGGTATTTTTGTGGTAAATTGTGTCTTTTTTCAGTCAAAAGAAAGATCTGAGTTTATCTTGCTGTGCTTTCTGATTTTCAGTTTTCTCATCTGTAAAATGGAGATAATAATGCCTTTCCAAGGATTGTTGAAAGGATTAAAAAAGATAATTTATGTAAAACCTAGCAGTGTTTAAATGAAGTATGCAAAGCTTAGCACAGTTGTTCAATAAAGGATTGGTATATTTGTCTTTTCTGTATATACAGTAATAGGCAATTGGCTTATGAAAGTCAGTTGAAATCATGAGTGGGCTTGAGATGTTAAACATCTATATTTTGGTACATGGATTACCAAAATAAGCAGACTGTTAACATTTATTCTCACTGCATATGTATATATGGAATGACTTTTTAAAAAAGCTAAACATTTTCACGTTAAAAAAAATCTTTTCTGGTGCCTGCTCCATTCTCTGCTGAATTTGAATATTTAGTATTTAGCTGATTACACAGAATATGAGTGTTAGTTCAATGGAAATCACTGTGAAAAGCCATAAGCGGAGAAGAGAAGCTCCCACTTACGCAGCAGCAGCGCCCAGGGCCTGGCCTGGGGAGGGAGCCAGAGCCAACAGCACACAGCTCCCCAGGGGAATCTGCTCCTACAGGGCGGCCCCTGACTGGGCCACACTCTACACATGCCAGCACTGTGTGTGCCTGGTGTGGCCCTGTCGCCACTATGTGACTATGCCCCCCACTGCTGATTCGTGGAGCAGCAGCCTCACCTTCATGCCTGAGTGGCTCTGGTGGAGCGTGGGCAGGCAGGGGTCCTGAGGCCAGTCAGTGCTTCTCATCCTGGGGGCTGATGTCCAGTCCAACACCCAGCAAGAGTGCTGGTACCCCTGGGAGGGGGGGACCAGTGTCTAGCTGGTCATCAGGCTCATTTCAAGGTCTAGAATAGGAGGAAACTAAGTATGAGTGATGTGCACTAGTCATTTTCATAGAAGATGATGTCATGGTGGTAGAGCCCTAGGGACCAAGCAGACAGGACTAGACTCCTGTTTTTCTGCATAGGTGACATCTGTACAAGACACCTTCACCTGCATTGGTTTCATGTGGCCTTGCTGCGTCTAGTGGATTACACTCATGGCAGCCTCAGTTGGCCAGAGCAAGAGCTTAGTTTTTCCTCCATTGCTCAGCAACCACACAGAGTCAGGCCATGTCTAAAGTGGCCTGGGGAACCCTATATGGTAGTCCATTGGCATATTTTTCTCTGATTCCAAACCAAGGCCATTTAGCACCATTCACTCATCATCTCAGCTTCTCTGATGGCTCAGATGGTAAAGAAACTGTCCACAGTGCAGGAAACCCATGTTAGATTCCTGGGTCAGGAAGATCCCATGGAGAAGAGAATGGCAATCCATTCTGGTATTCTTGCCTGGAGAATTCCAGGGACAGTGGAGCCTGGCAGGCTATGGTCCATGGGGTTGCAAAGAGTCAGACACAACTGAATGACTTTCACTTTCACTCATCATCTTACCTTTTTTTTTTTTTTTTCAAATTTAGCACATATTTTTTACTTTCTAATTAAAAATTTTTTAAATTTTATATTGGAGTATAGTTGATTTATTACATTGTGTTAGTTTGAGGTGTACAGCAAAGTGATCCAGTTATATATATACATATATAGATAATATATGTATATATATACTGTCTCTTATACACATCTCACAACCCCTGCACTGGAAGGAGAAGTCCTAACTACTGGACTGTCAGATTGTATCATTTAAAGTTTGTGTTTCCTTGTTAATTTTCTGTTTAGTTGATCTATCCATAGGTGTGAGTGGGGTATTACACTCTCCCACTACCATTGTGTTATTGTTAATTTCCTTTCATACTTGTTAGCATTTGTCTTACATATTGCGGTGCTCCTATGTTGGGTGCCTATATGTTTATAATTGTTATACCTTCTTCTTGGATTGATCCTTTGATCATTATGTAGTGTTCTTCTTTGTCTCTCTTTTTTTAAGACTCCCTTCCCTGGATGGATCTCTGTCCCTATCTCTTTTGTCTCTCTTTTTATCTTTTATATTTTTTCCTACCTCCTTTAGAAGACAATGGGTTGCTTTTCTGGATGCCTGATGTCCTCTGCCAGCATTCAGAAGTTGTTTTGTGGAATTTACTCAATGTTCAAATGTTCTTTTGATGAATTTGTGGGGGAGAAAGTAGTCTCCCTGTTCTATTCCTCCACCATCTAAGGACTGCCTCTAAATTCATATTGTTTAAAACCATCAGGTTTTTTGGAATTTGTCACAGTAGCCAGAAAAAGAGGACTTTTCTTCAATATTGATCCATGAAAACTTAAAAAAAAATTTTTTTTGCAATGTTGTATTGGCTTTCACTGCACAACTACACACATATCCCCTCCCTCCTATGCCTCCTCTCCCCCCATCCCATCCCTCCAGGTCATCACAGACTGCCAGACTGGGCTCCCTGTGCTGCACTACAGCTTCTGAGCAGCCATCCATCTCACACCTGATACTGTGTACATGCTGATGCTACTTTCTCCACTCATCCCCTCTCTCCCTCCCCTACTGTGTCCACAAGTCCATGTTCTATGTCTGAGTCTCTGTTCTCTCCTTGCAAATCGGTTCATCAGTACCATTTTTCTAGATTCCATATATAATATATTAATATCTGATGCTTGTTTTTCTCTTTCAGACTTACTTCACTCTGTATAACAAGCTCTAAGTTAATCCGCCTCATCAGAATGGACTCAAATGTGAGCTTTCTTACCGCTGAGTAATATTCCATTGTATATATATACCACATTTTCTTTATCCATTCATCTGTCACTGGACATCTAAGTTGCTTCCTTGTCCTGGCTGTTGTAAATAGTGCTGCAATGAACACTGGGGTACATGTGTCTTTTAGAATTTGATTCACTAAATCTTAAAGAAGGTGTCTGATTTGCCTTGTCCATATGCCCACTTATGGACCAACCATGATGAACAGGAGGACGAGCTAGCCAGGCCAGAGTGGCCAGGTTTGGACCACATGCTCACTTTGAAGACAGGAAGTAGAAAAGACCCATATGGAGGGATGAAGCTAGGCCATGCCTATGGAGGCATGGCCCACCTGCACCCTCCCCCAGCATGCCCAAGCAGCTTTTGCTTTGAAAGCCCATTGAAAATTACCTTCATCCTTCCAGGACAAAGCCTTGACTGCGATGAGAATATTCTGAAGATCATGCTTGAGGTTCACAAAGCTATTTCTAAGAAAGACTATTTTGCAGTCTCTTGACAGCCTATTTGAAAGAAGAAAACTTTAATCGGATGCATAAGATCTGGTATTTTTGTGGTAAATTGTGTCTTTTTTCAGTCAAAAGAAAGATCTGAGTTTATCTTGCTGTGCTTTCTGATTTTCAGTTTTCTCATCTGTAAAATGGAGATAATAATGCCTTTCCAAGGATTGTTGAAAGGATTAAAAAAGATAATTTATGTAAAACCTAGCAGTGTTTAAATGAAGTATGCAAAGCTTAGCACAGTTGTTCAATAAAGGATTGGTATATTTGTCTTTTCTGTATATACAGTAATAGGCAATTGGCTTATGAAAGTCAGTTGAAATCATAAGTGGGCTTGAGATGTTAAACATCTATATTTTGGTACATGGATTACCAAAATAAGCAGACTGTTAACATTTATTCTCACTGCATATGTATATATGGAATGACTTTTTAAAAAAGCTAAACATTTTCACGTTAAAAAAAATCTTTTCTGGTGCCTGCTCCATTCTCTGCTGAATTTGAATATTTAGTATTTAGCTGATTACACAGAATATGAGTGTTAGTTCAATGGAAATCACTGTGAAAAGCCATAAGCGGAGAAGAGAAGCTCCCACTTACGCAGCAGCAGCGCCCAGGGCCTGGCCTGGGGAGGGAGCCAGAGCCAACAGCACACAGCTCCCCAGGGGAATCTGCTCCTACAGGGCGGCCCCTGACTGGGCCACACTCTACACATGCCAGCACTGTGTGTGCCTGGTGTGTCCCTGTCGCCACTATGTGACTATGCCCCCCACTGCTGATTCGTGGAGCAGCAGCCTCACCTTCATGCCTGAGTGGCTCTGGTGGAGCGTGGGCAGGCAGGGGTCCTGAGGCCAGTCAGTGCTTCTCATCCTGGGGGCTGATGTCCAGTCCAACACCCAGCAAGAGTGCTGGTACCCCTGCGAGGGGGGGGACCAGTGTCTAGCTGGTCATCAGGCTCATTTCAAGGTCTAGAATAGGAGGAAACTAAGTATGAGTGATGTGCACTAGTCATTTTCATAGAAGATGATGTCATGGTGGTAGAGCCCTAGGGACCAAGCAGACAGGACTAGACTCCTGTTTTTCTGCATAGGTGACATCTGTACAAGACACCTTCACCTGCATTGGTTTCATGTGGCCTTGCTGCGTCTAGTGGATTACACTCATGGCAGCCTCAGTTGGCCAGAGCAAGAGCTTAGTTTTTCCTCCATTGCTCAGCAACCACACAGAGTCAGGCCATGTCTAAAGTGGCCTGGGGAACCCTATATGGTAGTCCATTGGCATATTTTTCTCTGATTCCAAACCAAGGCCATTTAGCACCATTCACTCATCATCTCAGCTTCTCTGATGGCTCAGATGGTAAAGAAACTNGTTATTACAGACTATAAAAATAAGGTCATTGTGGATTACCTGTTTTATATATAGCAGTGTGTACATGTTCATCTCAAACTCATAACTTATCCTTCTCCCTTACCTTCCCTTTTAGTAACTGCAAGTTTGTTTTCTAAGTCTGTGAGTCTGTTTTGTAAATATGTTCATTTGTATTAGTTTTTTAAGTTATTCATATAAACAATATCATATGATATTTGTCTTTCCCTGTTTGGCTTCCTTCACTTAGTATGACCATCTCTGGGTCCATCCATGTTGTCACAAATGGCATTATTTCATTTCTTTTAATGACTGAGTAATATTCCACTGTATATATGTACCACATCTTCTTTATCCATTCATGTGTTGATGGACTACCCCATGTCTTAAGCCAGAATTTCTATCTTGCTTCATGAAGACAGTGCCTCCTCAGCTTTCTCCTTGTGAGATTCTGTACATCTGTCATTGATGGGTTGATTTCCAAGGCTTGGGTTCTTCATGTGCACGTTCAGTTTTTCTACTGGTGATGGTGGTGGTAGATGGTATGCAGTGGGGGTAGGAGGGGGCAGGGGTTGAAGAGATGGAGAATCTAAGAGCATGGAGTCAGGGTCTGAAGGCTAATTCCAAATTAGAGGCCTGTTGTCTTCAACTCAGAAATAAAAAGAGCTGCATTCATTCCTTTCTCATGGGATAGAAATCCTATTCTGCCTGTTGAGCACCATGAAAGGAAGGGTTAGTTTCTTTTCAGTTGGCTTTGCTGGCTCTTAGTTGTGGCATGTAGGATCCTTAGTTGCAGAATGCAGGCTCGTAGTTGCAGCATATGGGATCTAGTTTCCTGACCAGGGATGGAATCCAGGCCCTCTGCATTGGGAGCTCAGAGTCTTAACCGCTGGACCACCAGGTAAGTCCCAAGAAAGGGTTAATTTCTACTGCACCTGGCCAAAGATCCTCAAGGTATCAGAGGACTAAAATAGATAAAATGTAGCCCAAGAGTAGAATAAAGGCCTCTTGATTTCTACTCTGATGATAATAATAATCACTATTATAGATATAAATAACATTTAAGCACCGTCTGTGTAAATCACCTTATTTTACTTACTTTCCCCTGTTGGTCTCTGCTCTCCAGCACTGCAAGTGAACCTGTAGAGAAGAGAGGCTGCAAGGTTAGCAGTGTGTTACTAAATTTATCTGATTACTATGTACAGAATATTCAAAGTATAGGTCAGGTCCCTGAAGGATGAATTTACAGAGAATGAATTTAGTATATATCAAACCTGGATTTCAACTATGCGACCTGTTACAGCCTCAGTCTCCATTTTAAGTTCATTAATAAGAAAAATAAATTTATTTAAATGCAAAGTGCATCCACATTTAGGACATAAGTATGAGAATAATTTTCTGCCTGATACAGTTCAGTATGCTGGCTCCTGACTCATCAAAAAGTGGTTGAGGCCTACGTGAATATTTACATTTAATCAGACTAAGGCGTCCCCCACCATATTTTTGCTGGAGAAAGAGAAGTTAAGAGAAGCCCGTCTAATTTGTATATGCAAATCTGGCCAATATAATATGTATTCCTTGTTCATTATCACTTCTGTACAATCAGAAGCCAATTTTTCTTTCCAAAGAAGCCCCACAGCTGAGCTTTCAGCTTTTGCCAGGCCTCTCTTGAAAACTATTGTCAGATGAAGGAAAAATCACTTTTCCATGCATAATTGAGCTTACCCAGGAATAAAAAGTCTCTGCAGGGTAAATTGGAAAGTTGTGTGTGTGTGTGTGTGTGTTTGCACGCGCGCATGAGTGTGTGTGTGTCCGCACATGAGTGTGTGTGTGCCTGTGCATGAGTGTGTGTATGTCCACGTGTGCATGAGTGGGTGTGCGTGTGTGCGCGCGCGTGTGTGTGTGATGAGTAGCAAACTCAAACTGATAAAATTTAATGAAAGGGATGACTTAATGTCCACTTCTGGCCTGAGAACATTAATTGCAATAATCAGATAGTTTCTAGTTCATAAGAATATTTGAAATGGGGATCAAGAGACAGTATTTTTTCACCACTTTCAGGCCTCCTGCCCCTTCGAAGCTGTGTCCTGTGGGTTCACAGAGTGACACAGGGAAAGACAGACTGTGATTTGGCTCATTGCCTATTGGGTGGGCTTCCCGGGTGGCTCAGTGGTAAAGAATCCACATGCTAATGCAAGATACATGGGTTCAATTCTTGGGTCAGGGAAGATGCCCCAGAGAAGGAAATGGCAACCCATTACAGCATTCTTTGGAGAATTCCGTGGACAGAGGAGCTTGGTGGACTACAGTCCATGGAGTCGCAGAGTCGGACACGACTTCATGACTAAGCAGCACAGCTATCAGTGCAGCTTACAGGGTTTTAGATGTCTGCTGGCATCGCCAGGGCATGCAGTGCCATGTCTCCTGCTCAGCGCAGTGAACTACGATCAAAGTGTCCGGAGATCAAAATCCCATCGCTGAAACTAAATGAAGCAAAATGAGACGTAAAATGTACAATTCTTGTTAAAATTCACATAGAAATACAAAAATGCAAGAAACCTAAAATAGCCCCCCCCCCCCCAAAAATCACTGGAGAGCTCACACTTTTCAACTTTAAAATTTACTACAAAGCTATGGTAATCAACAGTGTGATATTAATATAGGGATAAACATACAAATTGATGGAATATAATTGAGGATCCAGAAAAAAAAACCCTCACATTTATGGTCAGTTGACATTTGCCAAGGGTACTAAAACAAATAAGAGAAAGAATATGTAGTCTTTTCAACAAATAATGCTGGAACAACTGTATATCTACATGCAAAAGAATGGAGTCGGACAGCTTCCTCAAAGCATGTACAAAAATTAACTTGAAAGAAATCAAAGACCTAAA
Source organism: Cephalophus harveyi (assembly GCA_006410635.1). NCBI lineage: Eukaryota > Metazoa > Chordata > Mammalia > Artiodactyla > Bovidae > Cephalophus > Cephalophus harveyi. Next base: position 30,480 of record SJYT01021123.1, read on the forward strand.
TATAATAACTAAAATGATAAAACTTTTAGGAAAAAACACAAGAGTAAATCTTCAGTTCTTGGATTAGGAAATGGTTTCTTAGATATGAAACCAAAAGCAAATGTGACAAAATAAAAATAGATACATTGGACTTTACTGAAATTAAAAAATTTTGTGTTTCAGAGGATACTATGAAGAAAGGTGAAAGAAAGAAAAAAAGTTAAAAGACAACTCATGAGATGGAAGAAAACATTTGCAAGTTAAATATCTGAAAAGGGACTGATATTCAGATCTCTTACAACTCAATAACAAAACTTAAAAAAAAAAAAACAGTTAAAATGGCAAAGGATCTGGAATAGACATTTCTCTAAATAACATACAAATAGCCAATAAGCACATAAAAAGATGCTCAACTGACGTTAATTATTAGGGAAATGCAAATCAAAACCACCATGAGATTCCTTGTCATAACCATTATGTATTCTGGTCAGAATGCTGTTTCTATTTTTGGAAATAATTTAGATTTTCCTTATGACTTAAAAATATGGTCTGTTTTCATAAATAATCTAAACGTAGTTGAAAAGAAGGAATAGTTTGTATTATAACGGTACAGGGTTGGACATATAGCTATAAGATATACTTTATTGACTCTTCATTTAGGTTTTCTTTATTCTTTCTAGGTATTTTCTCTTTAATCTGTCTAGGTCAAAGGGAGGTATTTTGAATTCTTATTATTAATGTGGATTTGTCTAGTTTTCCTTTTATCTTCTATAGTTTCTGCTTTATTAAAATTTCTGCTATTTTCTTTTGTACATAGAAATTTATGCACAATTTCATTATATATTATGGTTTTTAGCATTATAAAGTATCCTTCTTTGTCTTTTTTAATGCTTTTAATCTTGAATTATAGATTACTTGACACCAAGATCATAATACCTGCTTTCCTTTTATTTTTATCTTACTTTTCTTTTTTTTTTTAACCCTTTAACCTTTCTGAATTGGTTTTGTGTGTGTGTCTCTAAGGGACATTTTACAATGTCTGCATACATTTTTGGTTGCCAAAAATTAGGAAGGGTTTCACAGGCAGCTAGTAGGTAGGGGTTAGTGATGCTGCTAAACAGCTTACAATTAATGAAACAGTCCCCACCACAAAGAATTATCCAGCCCCAAATATCAATAATGGTGTTCTAAGGTTTGGTGTGTGTGTGTGTTTCTGTATGTGTGTGCAAGCAACTGGGGCCAAGAGTCTTGGCGGGCTGGCTTTTCAGGGCTTCGACATGAATAAGCAGGCAGTCCCAGGAACACTAGCTTTGCAGTTAGAGAGATGAACATATTAAAGATGAAATACAAGCCTCTTGAGTCAACATGAAAAATTGTCCTATTCTTAGTGGGAAACAAAACACTCCGACTATGAAAACCACCATGGTGGGTCATCAGGATTGTACAGAAAAACAAAACCCATATAATGGTCTGTCTGTTCCATCACCCATCTGCCTCTGAAACCAGGAATTCTTTTGTTTAAAGGGATGTCTAGACAATTAAATAGGCAGTTATTTTTTCCCACTGTGCAGGACATTTTTGGTTTTAAAGTAATGATGTTTAATTACTCTCAAGGCACTATGCTAATCTCTAAGCAAGGTGTATTGAAAATTCGGCTGTTTATGCTCAGCAAACATGATTTGCAGGCATTCTCCGTGATGTTATTTCAGACAGAGGCTCATTAAATTCTCAGTGAATAACAGAAACGTCAGTGTAACAGAACCATCTTTCTAACACTTGATATACTTGGGGACGTGGTTTAATCAAAAATATGTTCATTCAACCTCAGATATCCATATTTGATTTTCCCTTTAAAAGTCTGGCCAGGACCCTGTATTTAGAAATCATCTGTGGCAAGGATAATTATTGTACTAGCATTTGATCCTGAATGCCCATCGAGGCAAGGAACAGGTCTCTAAATTCCCTTATGTCTTTTGCATGGACATCTAAAGATGTGAGAACAGAGGGTATAAGTTGGAAAACAGGGTCTTCTATCAAACCCCACTGAGGTTACCCACTTGTCAGCTTTTCCTTGGGGATTTGATGACCCTCTGTGGTTGGCTACTTTGTGTCCTGTTTCCTCTGCCTGCGGAAAGAGAGACAGGTCCAGTATCACTGCTGCTGTTGATGTATAATAATTACTCTGATTATCCACTGTTGCTGCCTTTTTTTATCATTCCATTCTCTTCCACCTCATGATAGAAATCCTCAAATCCAGAGAAGCAGGCTTCTAAACATAAGCCCAGGGGACTTCCCTGGTGATCTAGTGGCTCCACACTTCCAATGCAGGGGGCCCAGGTTTGATCCCAGGTCAGGGCACTAGATCCCACATGCCGCAACTAAAAGCTCACATGCCACAACTAAAGACTTTGCATGCTGTAGCTAAGACCTGGGCAGCCAAACAAATAAGTAAATAAATATTTGAAAAAATAAATTAAACCTAAGCACAACCATCCAGCTCAAACTCAGATGGCCTGACTTTGGCAAGTACATCTTGTGACTGGGCTTCATCTTCCAGCCTGCCCAGGACTGCAGGGTAACCTTAATGAGAGAGTCTGGAGGAGTCTCATGTCAATTAGAGGCTCTGTCTTTTTCAGAATCAATCCTAGATCAGGAAAGCACTTCAAATGCACACTCCTTCAGGTCAACACAGCAACCTCTAGTCAGCCCTTACCTTGGCCACCAGCTTTCTAGCCCTTCAGTGCTTTTTAAAAAGTAATTAATTACTTTGTTTATTTTGGCTGTGGTGGGTCTTCGTTGCTTTGCGTGGGCTTTCTCTAACTGTTGTGAGCAGAGGCTACTCTCTGGTTGTGATATGAGGGCCTCTCATTGCAGTGGCTTCTCTTGTTGTGGAGCACAGGCTCGGTAGTTGTGGTTCAAGGGCATGGTGGCGCTGTGGCATGTGAGATCTTCCCAGACTAGGGATCAAACGCATGTCCCCTGCATTGGCACGTGGATTCTTAATCACTGGACCACCAGGGAAGACCTAGCCTTTCAATTCTGGTAGATTGTTGCTTGGGTCCTTCAACCTTCCTGCTTTTTTTTTTTTGCCCCAGGCTAGAACTTGTCTCTCTCACCTCCTGGTTCACCTTCCACTTCTTTCGTTGGCCCCAGGACTCCCTCTGGAGTCCTTCTGGATATTCAGAGAATCCTGAATTCTGTAGGAAGGCTGGTGGAGGCAGAGGATGGAGACAGAGCTTGTTGAAAATGTAGTTTGGAACCAGATTGAAAGTATTCTTGCAGTCTGTGGAATGCCTGCCAAAGAAACACAGAGAGTGGATCCTGGGGCTCACGAAAGAAGTGGGAGCTGAACCAAGAAGCAGTGAGAGACAAGTCCTAGACTGGCGCAAAAAAAAAAAAGCAGGAACGTTGAAGGACCCAGGCAACAATCTACCAGAGTCTCCTGAACAGAATCCCCTGCAGAATCCCCTGAACAGGGAGCCTGGTGGGCTACAGTCCATGGGGTCGCAAAGAGTCAGATATGACTGAGCCACTGAGCACACATCACGTTGAAAAAGTCAATTAGTTTCTCTGGGTCTTAGGAGCCCTTCTGGGGCCAACTTTTACTAATAACTGAATCGTTGTATCAGAGGTAATTATTCATCTATTTTTGCCGGTGGAACTGCCCATTTCGTCTCCCTGCTTACTGCTAGCCAAAGCAAGGGGGAACTTGTACCCGGGAGTGTTGGGCCATGGCTTCTGCAGCGCTCTCCACTCGTCCTTTGCTCCTCTCCAGGGAGCAGGGGTGACCTGCCTGCTTGGCGAGGTTTGGGAACATGCCACCGCACAGGTGTGTCCTTGCTTGTCCTCCACAGCTCAATGTTAGAATCTTTCTATCACCTGCCTTCTGTCTTCCGCTCTGCCTCCTACACAGGACAAGCAACCAGCGGCAGGCTTTGCCCGCACCGGGGCGCTGTGGAGCTGGACATTCAGGGAGGTGCCTAAGGATATGATTCAGATATTCAGACGCTTTGCTTGCCATTGGACAGGGGCAAAGAGCACTTTGGCCTTGGGCCCAAGTCCCATTGTCTAATTTTACCCAACTGTGTTGCTGTTCAGTCGCTAAGTTGAGTCAAACTATTCAGGGCACTGCCTCTGGAAAAGCAGCTTTGCTCCGTGGGAACTTCAGCGTCTCACACGGAGAAGGCAAGAGCTTTGCCTCCTCCTAGGTTGCCGGGGAGGAGTAAGACCCTTCATGGCGTTTTTATCTAGTCCTGGGGCCTCAAGTGTGCATGTGCTAGAACCTTTACAATTAATGTACTGCGAGGCATTGAACCGTAGAGGGTAAATGTATTTTTGCTTGTTTTCCGCCTTCATCCTCTTTCTTAGCTCTGGCTAAGGGGCTGGTACCCCAGGAGAAATTAAACCCTGCTGAAACAGGGAAAAGGCTGATGGAAAGGAATGGTGATGTGTGTGTGTGTGTGTGTGTGTGTGTGCGCGCATGCGTGTGTCTATGCTGTGTGCTCAGTTGCCTCTGACTTTTTGTGACCCCATGGGCTGTTGCCTGCCAGGCTCCTCTGTCCATAAGATTCTCCAGGCAAGAATACTGGAGTGGGTTGTCATACCCTCCTCCAGGGAATCTTCCTGACCCAGGGGTTGAGCTGACATCACTTATGTCTCCTGTATTGACAGGCAGGTTCTTTACCATCAACGCCACCTGGGAAGCCCTAAGAAATGGTGATACTCCCATCGAAATTGAGAATCTTAACCAAGTGGGAAATTAAAGGCTGAGAAGGCAAGACTTGAGGTGAAGCAGGTAGAGGATGGCATTGTCTCTATTCAGGGTTCCAGGGGAGGCCCCAGGGCTGAGAGACCATTGGTCTTCTGCCTGGTCTGGGAGGAGGAGGGCTTGGGAGCACAATTACACCTTAAATGAGGGGTTTCTTCTGCTTGAGTGAATGCTTATTGGCGGGGAACTCCAGGCAGACAATGTAGAAGGGCTGGCATCCTGGCAGGACTGAAACAAAAAGGGATTTCTTTTTTCTCTTGTGATTTTTCTGTTTACCTGAGGCCACTGTGTCTCTACGTGATCACTTGTTGCCCACAGTGATGTGGGTCTGGGTGATGCTGAACTTGGCATTCTGCACACCCTATGTCCCCTAGGGTGAGGGGGGATCTAAGGGTGACTGTGGTTGGGGGCTGGTGCTGTGTTCATTTTCTGTATCTTGTGGATACTTGCAGTCTAAAATGTTGAACCTGCAAGTACTTCAACCCCCCCAAAAAACCCCCAAAAACAGAACACCCAGATTTTGAGCTGCTGAAAGAAATTTCTCTTTATCCAGACTCTGAGTGAAACCCCTATGACTGGAAATGCCAGACTGAGGGATCAGGAAGAGAAAAAAATTGTGAGAATTTGCATGAGCCTCAAGTTACAAGGGATGGGAACTTAAGTTTTTGGACCTCAGTTTTTCCCAGGAAATAAGAAATGGGAAGGGGTTCAGAAGAGTTCCAACTTTAGCATTATCTATGTGACCAGTTTTGTAAGTCTTGGGAAAATTCTGTATGGTCGTTTGCATTTATTGCTTCATCTCTGAGTGGCCTGTTCTAGACAATGTGGCTTGGCATGATTCATAGCTGGAAATAGGATGTGGTACGTGTATACAATGGCATATCACTCGGCCATCAAAAGGGAATGGGCAGTGCCACTTGCAGACACGTGGATGGGAAAGCAGAAGAGCAGTGCTTCTCAGTGTCTCAGTTCCAGCACTTCATTCTGTTTTCTTTCCTGTGGCCACAGGCTTCACACAAAGTGAAGCTAGAACCACACGGCCACAAACGGTTCATCCATTTTCATCCACCCTCAGCCCTTGGGGGCCCTCCTGGCACATATTGAGCCCCTGCTGAGAGGGAAGAACCTGGAGAGCAGGGAAAGCCTGTCTTGTTGATGGGGCTTCCCTAGAGCCAAGCACAGTCGGCTTTCAAAGACTGCTAGTGGAGCTGGATTGTTCCTTAAAATTGCCAGAGAAATGTTCTTGTCTTCCCTAGAAACACATTACAAGACAGTGATGTTCTTCCAAATGCTTCCTTTTAACTTTCTAATTATTTGATTAATGTTTCACATCCTGCCAGCTCTTAAAGATGCTTTGAGAACTCATTGGCTAATTGGAGAAGGAACTTCACAGATGCAAAAATAAGGCAGCTTCTATGCTGTCTGATTTGGTAACCACAGGACTTCCCTGGGGGTCCAATGGTTGAGATTCCAAATTTCCACTGCAGGGGACACTGGTTCCATACCTGGTCAGGGAACTAAGATCCCACAGGCTGCACAGCGTGGCCAAAAAGTAGGAAAAAAATATATAGTAGCCACTGGCCACATGTGGCTGCTTCCAGTTAAGATGTGCTGTAAAATTGAAGTGCTCATTGGAATTTGAGGACTTAGGATAAAGAAAAGAAAGTGAAATATCTCATATTAATTTTGTTATTGATTGCACATCAAAGTGAGAGTATTTTGGATATATTGCACTAAATAAAAATGTATGTTAGTAGTACTTATTTAATCTCTTTTTAACTTTTAACAAATGTGGCTGCTGAAACAGAGTTGTTCCAGGTGGTACTCATTGTAGTCCTTTATTCTCTTTCCATCTTATAGCAGGAAGTGAGTGAGTGGGTCTTAGTCACGTAGTTGTATTAGACTCTTTGTGACCCTATGGACTGTACCCTGCCAGACTCCTCTGTCCATGGGATTCTTTAGGCAAGAATACTGGAGTAGTAGCCATTCTCTTCTCTAGGGAAACTTCCCAACCCAGGGATTGAACCCAGGTCTCTTGCATTGCAGGCAGATTCTTTACCATCTGAGCCACCAGGGAAGCCTCTTGGGCAGGAAGGGGAACTAGAAAGGCATTGACTTGCTGCATGTCTTTGGAGAAATCTTTCTCTTTTTCTGGGTATCTCTTTTTAACTCCTGTGAAATGAGAGTAGGTTCCATATCCTATAAGGTCATTTCCAAATCCTTGTTTCATAACTTATTAAAAAAGAAGGGCCAATTGACCAAAAGGTATTAAGATACTTAATGTCCACTCACCTAGAGCCAGACATCCTGGAATGCGAAGTCAAGTGGGCCTTAGGAAGCATCACTATGAACAAAGCTAGTGGAGGTGATGGAATTACAGTTGAGCTATTTCAAATCCTAAAAGATGATGCTGTGAAAGTGCTACACTCAATATGTCAGCAAATTTGGAAAGCTCAGCAGTGGCCACAGGACTGGAAAAGGTCAGTTTTCAGTCCAATCCCAAAGAAAGGCAATGCCAAAGAATGATCAAACTACTGCACAGTTGTACTCATTTCTCACACTAGCAAAGTGATGCTCAAAATTCTCCAAGCCAGGCTTCAACAGTACATGAATTGTGAACTTTCAGATGTTCAAGCTGGATTTAGAAAAGGCAGAGGAGCCAGAGATCAAAGTGCCAACGTCGGCTGGATCACGGAAAAAGCAAGAGAGTTCCAGAAAAACATTTACTTCTGCTTTATTAACTATGCCAAAACCTTTGTCTATGTGGACCACAACAAACTGTGGGAAATTCTTAAAGAGATGGGAATACCAGACTGCCTGACCTGCCTCTTGAGAAATCTGTATGCAGGTCAAGAAGCAGCAGTTAGAACTGGACATGGAACAACAGAGTGGTTCCAAATCGGGAAAGGAGTATGTCAAGGCTGTATATTATCATGCTGCTTATTTAACTTATATGCAGTGTACATCATGTGAAATGCCAGGCTGGATGAAGCACAAGCTGGAATCAAGATTGCTGGGAGAAATATCAATAACCTCAGATATGCTGATGACACCACCCTTATGTCAGAAAGTGAAGAACTAAAGAGCCTCTTGATGAAAGTGAAAGAGGAGAGTGAAAAGGTTGGCTTGAAACTCAACATTCAGAAAACAAAGATCATGGCATCTGGTCCCATCACTTCATGGCAGAAAAATGGGAAAACAATGGAAACAGTGAGAGACTCTCTTTTGGAGGGCTCCAAAATCACTGCAGATGGTGACTGAAGCCATAAAATTAAAAGACGCTTGCTCCTTGGAAGAAAAGCTATGACCAACCTAGACAGCATATTAAAAAGCAGAGACATTACTTTGCCAAGAAAGGTCCGTCTAGTCAAAGGTATGGTTTTTTCAGTAGTCATGTATGGATGCGAGAGTTGGACTATAAAGAAAGCTGAGCATGGAAGAATTGATGTTTTTGAACTGTGTGGTGTTGGAGAAGACGCTTGAGAGTCCCTTGGATTGCAAGGAGTTCAAACCAGTCCATCTTAAAGGAAATCAGTCCTGAGTAGAATATTCACTGGAAGGACTGATGCTGAAGCTGAAGCTCCAATACTCTGGGCACCTGATGTGAAGAACTGACTCATTGGAAAAGATCCTGAAGCTGGGAAAGATGGAAGGCAGCAGGAGAAGGGGGCGACAGAGGATGAGATGGTTGGATGGCATCACCAACTCAATGGATATGAGTTTAAATAGGCTCCAGGAGTTGGTGATGGACAGGGAAGCCTGGTATGCTGCAGTTCATGGGGTCGCAAAGAACTGGAGATGACTGAGTGAACTGAACTGAATATCCACTATGGTGGCTACCTGTCAGTTATGAATACTGACAGAAGGTGGCTTATGACAGTGTGGACTAGATGAATGTAATTTGATCCCACCAGCCAATATGAAAATCTCGCTAACAATAAACACAAAACAGGCTTAAAAAGATGAACCAAAAGGGAGGGAGAGCAAATGTTCATGTCTCTGCTGATTTAGACATTCTGGTTTTTTTTTTTTTTTTTTTTTTAACTCCCAACTGAACTGCATCTTGACAACAATTAGAGGATGAATCAAGCCTTTGCATCCAGGCAAACAGCTAGAAGAGGTGTTTAACACAATGCAGGAGAAGGATGCTGCGTTTGAAATGATGACCCTCTGTGCCCTAATCACTGTGTCTACAGATTTAAATATGCTGCTCAATACTGGTTATGGAAACAGAAATTTAAATGGCTTGATTTTTCTTCATCAGACTTTGCTTAACACAGACTCATTGAAGTGGAAATCTAGTTTGTACAGAATTATTTACAGTTTGTTGGTTTTTTTTTTTAAAGGATCTGTTTATAAGGAGACACATCATGGGCTCAAGAGTGCCAGTTTCTGAAACCAGAATCCTTTCTGTTGGTCTCATCTCATCAGACCCCTACTAATGGGCTCTGATGTCGTTATCCCATTCCTCTCTTCTGCTCTGCCCCCTGGCCTAATTTCTTGGTTTTTGTCCTCTCAGTGGGTGTCCATTTCTTTTCTCCGCCTAGGATCTAATGTTGTGGAACATTCTAGTGGGAGAGGGAACCTACCTCCTGCATAGAAGCAGACACAACCAGGCGCCTGCAGTGCTGTGTCCTGGGAGCCGGGATGCACTCCTGTGGCCCAGATGTGTCCAGGCAGGTAGCACACCTGAGAGGGGCTGAGCTAGCCCTTCCAAGGAGCAGGGAAGAGAGAATTCATCCCCCTTGTAGTGACAACCACTGTCTTGAAGGAGCAGTGACACTAGTGGCCTCCAGTGGGCAGCAGGGGCCAAGGTCATGGCCGAGGTGTGGCGGCGATATATGTCAGCTGGACTCATAGCTTAATGACACCTGCCTGTCACCTGTCACTACTCACACCCAGTACCACGTCCCCCTTACCTTGCTCTCTCTCTCTATTTTTTTAAATTTAGGATTTCCCTGATTGTATAGTGAATAATAATTCACCTGCCAATGCAGGGGAAAACAAGCTCCATCCCAGGTCTGGGGAGATCCCATATGCCTGGATCCCATGCTCCTCAAGAAGAGAAAGTGAAAGCAAAGTCACTCAGTCGTGTCTGACTCTTTGCAACCCCATGGACTGTAGCCTACCAGGCTCCTCTGTCCATGGGATTTTCCAGGCAAGAGTACTGGAGTGGGTTGCCATTTCCTTCTCCAGGGGATCTTCCCAACCCAGGGATCGAACCTGGGTCTCTCCCATTGTAGGCAGACGCTTTTACCATCTGACCCACCAGCCACTGCAATAAGAAGCCCATGCACAGCAACTAGAGAGTAGTCCCTGCTTGCTGCAACTAGAGAAAAGCTCACACAGCAATGAAGACCCAGTGCAGCGAAAAAGAAATACACTTAAAAAATTGATTAGGGTATAGTTGCTTTGCAATGCTGTGTTCACTTCTGCTGCACAACAAGAATTGTCCTGTCCTACAGAGTCCAGGGAACAGGCCAGCAGGCAGGCGAGGAAGGGCCCAGCTGGGCCTGGGCATGGCCAGGGCAGGTGCACACCAGCTTCCCCAAGTGCTGCCACTTGGAGGGACTGAGTCTGCAAGGCCAGCTCTCTCTGGGGTCTACTTTGTGTTCTCTGTGTGTCACCTGGTTGGTGAAGGAACCTGACCTCAACTCATATGGTTTCAAGGTCAAACTTCCCATAAGTGGGCTTGAAAACTAACAAAGGTTCAAGGTCCAATTTTTGATGTAGAATTAGGTGGAAATCCCAGATATCTGCTAGTAGCTATGTGCTTTGTTGCTGTTGGTTAGTCACTAAGTCATGTCTGACTCTTTTGTGACCCCATGGACTGTAGCCCACCGAGCTCCTCTGTACATGGGATTTTCCAGGCAAGAATACTAGAGTGGTTTGCCATTTCCTTCTCCAGGGGATCTTCCCAACCCAGAGATCAAACCTGCATTGCAGGCAGACTCTTTACCACTGAGCCACTAGGGGAAGCTATGTGCCACTAGGTCTTAATCTTTCTGTGTCTTGCAGACTTAATTTCTCTGTGTCTTAGTTCTTTCCGTTGAAAAATTAGGGTAATAATACTTAACCTCTTTTGGAGGTGTAAGGTTTAAATAAAATAACTCATGTAAAGTGGTTAGTACATAGTAGAATTTCAGTAAATGTTAGTTCTTCTTCCATTTCCCTTTATTAAAGAGTTTAAACATCATTCTTTCAGTGTTGGGGAGCTACTGAAAGATAATCAGATGACATTACTGGATGTGATTTTTCTCTTTGAAGTGCAGGAGCTATATCAGAGAGGAGGAATATTGTGTGAAACAGTAATAGGCAAGAATTTCCATGTTGTTTTAGAATTCCTGCTAGAGTCCTAATGCTAAGTAAGTTCAGTTCAGTTCAGTCACTCAGTCATGTCTGATTCTTTGCGACCCCATGAATCGCAGCATGCCAGGCCTCCCTGTCCATCACCAACTCCCGGAGCCTACCTAAACTCATGCCCATTGAGTCGGTTATGCCATCCAACCATCTTATCCTCTGTCGTTCCCTTCTCCTCAATTTTTCCCAGCATCAGGGTCTTTTCAAATGAGTCAGCTCTTCACATCAGGTGGCCAAAGTACTGGAGTTTCAGCTTCAACATCAGCCCTTGCAATGAACACTCAGGATCGATCTCCTTTAGGATGAACTGGTTGGATCTCCTTGCAGTCCAAGGGACTCTCAAGAGTCTTCTCCAACACCACAGTTCAAAAGCATCAATTCTTCAGTGCTCAGCTTTCTTTATAGTCCAACTCTCACATCCATACATGACTACTGGAAAAATCATAGCCTGGACTAGACAGACCTTTGTTGGCAAAGTAATGTCTCTGCTTTTTAATATGCTGTCATAGCTTTCCTTCCAAGGAGTAAGCGTCTTTTAATTTCATGGCTGCAGTCACCATATGCAGTGATTTTGGAGCCTCCCAAAATGAAGTCAGCCACTGTTTTCACTGTTTCCCTATCTATTTGCCATGAAGCAATGCGACCAGATGCAATGATCTTAGTTTTCTGAATGTTGAGCTTTAAGCCAACTTGTTCATTCTCCTCTTTCACTTTCAAATAGGTCCTAAATATTCCACCTCAAGAGGGTTGCTGGAGACATCTCCCTGTGTCTTAGGAGAAGGCACAGAAATCACCCAGGGGCTCTCATCAACTCCATTTCTGAGGCTGTGTATATGCGGTAGCTGTGGTGTATGTGCTAAGTCACTTTAGTCATGTCCGACTCTTTGAGGTCCTATCGACTGTAACCCAGAAGGCTTCTCTGTCCATGGCAAGAATACTGGAGTGGGTTGCCATGCCTTCCTCCAGGGGGTCTTCCCAACCCAGAGACTGAATCCATGTTTCTTGTGTCTCCTGCAGCTGTGGTGTATCCCCAACTAAAAATGGTCTGCTTTTTATTATCACTATACACTGCCAATTTTGAACAATGTCAGTGATAAAGTAGTGCTCCCCACCTAACTGTTTTAGTCTAAGTTCTAACAACTGCTGTAGTTACTGAGTTCTAGCAAACTGTGTGTAAATATAGTAAGTCCCTCGCATAGGGACCTTCAAGTTGCAAACTTCCAAAGATGTGAACGTGTGTTCACATGTCCAGTCACATGAGTTAGTTCACGTGTCTGGCATCCATTGTTATGTGTGTGCATCCTCTACAAGTAGTTGTGCTCGTGTGTACCTTACTGTACAGTTCGGCACGGAGTACAGTAGTACAGTGTCTTTATTTCAAGCCCAGAACCTGTGCCATCAACGTCAGCTGTGAGTGACATCTCAGTTTGCCCTCCATCTCCTATTGCTGACGACCCTTCAACTCTACCATCTCCCACCTCCTCTCCCTCCTCCAGTCAGTAACTCTTGTGTGTTCATTCGATTCCAACTCTGGTATGCCAGCTATTATACTGTACTCTTGTACTTTTCAAGGTACTGTACTATAACATTAAAATGTTTTCTTTGTGTTTGCTATATATTATTAGTGTGAAGAGTATTATAAACTTATGACAGTATAGAACCATATAGCCGAGTGTGTTAGTTGGGTACCTAAGCTAACTTTGTCAGATGTATGAACAACTTGGACTTAATAAATGTGCTCTCGAAATAGAACTTATTGGTATAAAGGACTTACTATAAGGCTCACATTTGCACTTACTTATTAAACATTGTGGAGAAGGCAATGGCAACCCACTCCAGTACTCTTGCCTGGAAAATCCCATGGACAGAGGAGCCTGGTAGGCTGCAGTCCATGGGGTTGCAAAGAGTTGGACACGACTGACCATTTTCACTTTCACTTTTCACTTTCATGCATTGGAGAAGGAAATGGCAACCCACTCCAGTGTTCTTGCCTGGAGAATCCCAGGGGCGGGGGAGCCTCGTGGGCTGCCCTCTATGGGGTTGCACAGAGTCGGACACGACTGAAGCGACTTAGCAGCAGCAGCAGCATTAAACATTGTAATTTACATGGAATTTAATTGGAAGAATTCCTAGTGGTACGTGTCCCTGACCCCAACCCCATGGACTCAGCTACAGGCATTCCTTTGGAGAATAAGTTCATAAAGATTCAGAATCACTGTGCTTTTTTCAGAAACAATTGGTATCTCCGTTCCTCGTACCATACCTCCCTACATCTAAATGGTGGATTAGAAATATGTTATAAGGGTAGCAGACTGATTGCAAAGACAATGAAACAGGATCCAAGTTACTTCAATTCTATCATTCTATGAAAGTCTAGAGAAATGACAAAAGATGTTGATCCTCACTGCTTGGAGTAGCCAAAAGGGCAATAATTTTCACCAAAAAGCAGGCAATCTTTCTAAAGCCCTGGATCAAATAGTGTCTGCTATTATCAGCCATTTTTCTCTGATCTTTGCAGAAGAAGAAAAACTTCAGACTTCTTTTTTTTTTTTTTTTTTTACCAAATGCAATAGGCCATAGGCTTTTATATATAGAATAGACCTTTATTTTCTGGTGATGATATTTTAGTGAAAGTTTTCTATTTGATTGCCTACAGAGTTCATCCCAAAGAAACAAAGACATGGACATTAATTTCTGGAATTTATTGTAAAATGGTATTTTTAATGAATCTCTGTCAAACTTAAGATTTTCCCCAACTCTTTCTCTATCTCTTGCTTCATGTTAAAGAAACTTTTTGAAGTTAGAATTTATAAAAAGTGTTCTTTTATCAACTACAAGCAAAGCAATATGACAAATCTGGCTCCACTGTCTATTGAACGTGAACATGCAAACAACATCAATTTTCAGAAGTCATTGACAAATGTGCAGAAATTAAGCCTTGAACATAGAAACTATAGTGCTATTTTTCATGACTGTGACAGGTCAATATGTAGGTACAAGTTTTTCTTTAAAAAAAAAAAGGTTAATTAAAAAGAAGTAATCCCTTACTTTTGAACTTTTTTGTGCTTTAATATTTATTTTATTTTTATAGGCATGATTGTGTATATGAAGTTCAATGAACATTTTTCTCCCCAGCATTTTTTTCCTGGCTATTATTATCTGTTTCATTTCATGTTTATTCCTGAAAATAGTTTTGTCCTGTAGAGGATGGGAGCTTTAACAGAATGATTCACCTGATATATCAACTATACCACTGAAAGTGAAAGTTGCTCAGTCATGTCCGAGTCTTTACAACCCCATGGACTATATAGTCCATGGAAATCTCCAGGCAATAATACTGGAGTGGGTAGCCTTCCCCTTTTCAAGGGGACTTCCCAACCCAGGGATCCGACCCAGGTCTCCCACATTGCAGGCAGATTGTTTACCAGCTGATCACTGAACAGAAGTCTAAACACTGAAGCATTCATCAGCCCCATGCCTCTAAGCTGAGAGTGGAGGCCTGATAGCTCCACTGTGGAAACAGGTAGTCCCCACAAGTGGAAGAAACTAGGGTACCATTCCCCAGCTGGGCAGTCACCTGTGCTGTAAACTTGCTGATGTGTCCTTCACAGCAGGAAGAAAGAAGAGGGAGAAGGGAAAGGGGAAGTCAGGGTGGCATGGATGAGTCTGTTTCCGGTAGTCAAGAACACTGTGGGGGATGCTGCCTGACAATGCAGGAAACATGGGTCCAATTTCTGGTCCAGGAAGATTCCACATGCTGCAGAGAAACAGCTCATGCGCCACAGCTACTGGAGCCTGTGTACCCTAGAGCCGGTGTTCTGAAACAAGAGAAGCCGCTGCAATGAGAAGCCCACTCACTTCAACTAGAGGGTATCCCCCGCTCGCTGCAACTAGAGAAAGCCTGTACACAGCGACCAAGACCCAATGCAGCCAAAAAGAAAAAAGAACACTATGGAAGGCAGATGGACTTGGGCTGTTTACAGATTCCTTGCCCAAAAGGGTGGCTTGCAGGGTGAAGGAACCCCAGCAGTGAGAAGGACCACAAGGCAGGCACTGAATCCAGTTCGGAAGAGTCAAGCTTCAGTTTATCTCCTGAACTGGGCAGCTACACCCTGGAAAGTGCCTTCTGAAGAATTCACAGTAGGCTCACCTGAGAACCAGCGTCATGCCTGCTCTGCAGAGGATGTGGATGGTCTGTCAGTATAGCCAAGAGAACACCTAGAGAGATGGGTAGGATGATAAGAACTTGAAGTTTTAAATAAGACTGGACTTTAGAGAAAAATTATCAAAAACTGACCAGGAAGCTGTAGGTTTTGCCCTTAATGTCATCCAGGTGTTGATAAGAGGAATGGACAAGGCAGAGTTGAAGGTCACAGTGGTTGGAGAAAAAAAAGAAGTTTAAGTTCATGTCCACTGTGTTTAGATTATTAAAAAAAGCAGCCTCCTATTTCCAATATTTCATGATGGTAGCAAAGTATTTTATAATTTTAACTTGAAAACAAAATTTGCAAAAATAAATATATCTTGGTGAGATTTTGAAATTCTTTACTATAAAGTTAAGCACAGTATCTTATAATTTTTTGAAAAAGTTTTCTTTTTATTTATTTATTTATTTGGCTGCTCTGGGTCTTAGTTGCAGCATTCGCGATCTTGATCTTTATTGCTGCGGGTGAGATCTTTATTTGTAGCATGCAGGATCCCTGTGGCACGTGGGATCTAGTTTCCTGACCAAGGATCAAACCCAGGCCCCCTGCATTGGGAGCATGAAGTCTTAGACACTGGACCACGAGGTCAGTAGTCTTAGTCACTGGACCCTGGCACAGTATCTTATAATTTTAAAATAATCCACACCTGGAACTCTGGCTCCTATTTGCAATGTAGAAAGCTGAAAATAGAACTATTCCTACCCTTATGATCACAACAACATTTGAAAGCCTACAGATTCACAAGTTTCTCTGAGTCTACCAGAGTCTTGAAGATGTAAGAAAACTGACTGACTATAAAAGAGAGAGGTATATTCAGGCAGGGTCTGAAGGTGGTTAGTCAGAAATTATAGATACTAAGCTACAGTCCAGCCACAGCGAAAATATTCACAACAACAATCATTATGAGAAGATCGGTGGAAGATTTAGCCTCGTCTTTGTTCACTAAAAAGCTTTCAGAAGTTTCATATTTGACAGAGTGTTCAACAGAGCGGTTTATAATCCATCTGTGTGGGACAAAGATGTGTAAACCAATTTCTGGGTTAAGATTGATGACTTTAATTTTCTTGTTGAAAAAGCTCTCTGGGTGTGGGCTGTTATCATGAGTTCATTTGAGGTTTGTACAGTTGGTAGATACCAGGCATGCCCTCAATTCTGGGGCCAATAAGCTGAATCAGTTGACCATGACCTTGGAGCCTCACTGCAATAAAAGTTGGTCCTGAGTAGCAGAGGTAACCAATGAGGAAGGTCTAACCAGAGGGTTAATTTGACACTTGGTTTTTCTGAATCTTGGTTTCTTCATCTGTTGTTGTGCAGTCGCTAATTCATGTCCGACTCTTTGACCCCATGGACTGCAGCACGCCAGGCTTCCCTGTCCTGTACTCTCTCCTGGAGTTTGTGCAAACTTTTGTCACTGAGTTAGTGATGCCATCCAATCATCGCTTCATCTGTAAGACCATACAATTTGTAATTGCACAATCCTGCCCCTGCTTAACTCACATGGTTGTTGGGAAACAATAAACAGCAAATGAAGGGAGATCCAAACAAAGAAATAATGCTGATGAAGTCATTTGTAAATATTATGCAAATTACATGATTAATTAGCTTATCTTTCTATTCAAAAGTGTTTGATGAATAGTTACTCTGAAGGTCTAGTGTCAGTCACTCAGTCAAGTCCAACTATTTGCAACCCACTGGACTGTAGCCCACCAGACTCCTCTGTTCATGGGATTTTCTAGCAAGAATACTGGAGTGGGTAGCCATTCCCTTCTTCAGGGACTCTTCCTGACCCAGGGATTGAACCTGGGTCTCCTGCATTGCAGGCAGATTCTTTACCATCTGAGCCACCAGGAAAACCCCTGAAGATCTAGAGCTAGAAGCTAATGGAGGACCATGAACACCAGGTGGCAACTTTAGGATGTAGTCTACAAGCAGTGGGAAACCTCTGAAGGTTTTGGTCAGCCAAGTAGCCTAATAAAAATGTTCTTTTCAGAAGACAAGCTAGTTGCCATGTGAAAACTACAACCCTTTCGATTCTGTTTTCTGAATTCCTCTTGAATTTGTTCCCTCCTCCTGTCCTATGTATTCTTGCCTGGAGAATCCCATGGACAGAGGAGCCTCGTAGGCTACATTCATGGGGTTGCAAAGAGTTGGACATGACTGAGTGACTGGGCACATGCACTTGTCCTATAGACACTGCCATAGTTCATAACTTAACATCTCTCATGTGAAATAGATATTGCAATAATCATCTAAATGGTCTTCTTCCCTCTAACCTTGTTTATTCTGATTCATTCTCCATGTGAACAATTTTTTTTTCTCAGCCGTGCTGCATGGCACATGGGATATTAGTTCCCAGACTAGGGATCAAACCCATGACCCTCTGCAGTAGAAGAACGGAGTCTTAATCACTGGACCCATCAAGGAAGTCTTATATTCTCCAAGTCTACCTAGAGAATTTTATCTGATTATTTATTGGTTGATTTAATGTTTACTGAGCTCTATCAAGTACAAGCCCTTGGGAACATGGCAGCAATTTTTGCTTAAGCATAGATCTTGACATATTGCTGTTCTCTATCAGTACAATAAAGTAAAAACTCCTCCCATGGCACACAATGCCATTTATAACCTAGACTCTTAGCAGCCTCAAGGCTTGGCATTCGTTTTTCTGCCTTATAATCTTCCTTGTATTCTGTACACAACTGTTTGCTATTGAAGTTGTGGAAAGTACTCTAGGATTAGGATTGGGTATGAATTCTGGTTGGGAAACTTAAAAGGGAAATGACCCTGGATAAGTCAGTTAGGTTCTCAGTTTACTTATTATAAACCAGACCTTAAACATCTCCTGTAAAAATCAATGATATAGGAATGTAAATTGACTAGCACAGTGTCATATCAGTTGATTTGGTCACAAGTAACAGAACACCTGACTGTAGAGGTTTAGACAAATAAATGTACAGAGAGTGGAAGTAGTTTCAATCTTGATTCAGTGGCTCAAAAATGACAGGGTTGAATTTCTTGATCTCATGCTGGTCACCTCATGCTCATAGTATTGTTGCTGTGGCTCCAGACTTCACATCTACATTCAAGGAAGGAAAGGGGAAGGGATAGTGACTGCTATATTACTCTTTTTCATCAGGTTAGTAAAAATCTCCTGAATTCCACATAGAAGATTTTTCATTAGACCATTTTTTCACCCAGAAGCAGATCACATGGCCTTCTTCTCTTGTTATGGAGGTTGGGAATTTGGAGAGATGAATTTTCCAGACTGGTTGAAACAAATCATGATTTGTCATTTGGGGATGGGCACCTTGCCACTCTCAATGAATTTGGAGTTCAGTTAACAAGGAAAATGAGTAAATGGTATTGACTAGCATTACTCAATAGTATTTTCTAAACACATCAGTCATTACCAGCATTACTCATTAGTGTTTTCAAATCTTTCCACAAGAAATCCCACATATGTTCATGTCACTAAGTATTTGCACATGGTATGTTGTGTGCTCACACACTAGCAAAGTAATACTCAAAATTCTCCAAGTCAGGCTTCAACAGTACATGAATTGTGAACTTCCAGATGTTCAAGCTGGATTTAGAAAAGGCAGAGGAGCCAGAGATCAAATTGCCAACATCTGCTGGAAAGCAAGAGAGTTCCAGAAAAACATCTACTTTTGCTTTATTGACCATATGAAAGCCTTTGACTGTGTGGATCACAGCAAACTGTGGAGAATTCTTTAAGAGATGGGAATATCAGACTAACTGACCTGCCTCCTGAGAAATCTGTATGCAGGTCAAGAAGCAGCAGTTAGAACTAGACATGGAACAACAGACTGGTTCCAAATAGGAAAAGGAGTACATCAAGGCTGTATATTGTCACCCTGCTTATTTAACTTATATGCAGAGTACATCATGAGAAACGCTGGGCTGGAGGAAGCACAAGCTGGAATCAAGATTGCCGGGAGAAATATCAATAACCTCATCTATGCAGATGACACCACCCTGATGGCAGAAAGTGAAGAAGAACTAAAGAGCCTCTTGATGAAAGTGAAAGAGGAGAATGAAAAAGTTGGCTTAAAACTCAGCATTCAGAAAACTAAGATCATGGCCTCTGGTCCCATCACTTCATGGCAAATAGATAGGGAAACAATGGAAACAATGAGAGACTTTATTTTGGGGGGCTCCAAATCACTACAGATGGTGATTTCAGCCATGAAATTTCTTCCACTAATTCCTTGGAAGAAAAGCTAGACAGCATATTAAAAAGCAGAGACATTACTTTGCCTACAAAGGTCCGTCTAGTCAAAGCTATGGTTTTTCCAGTAGTCATGTGTGGATGTGAGAGATTTATTTTTTGGGGCTCCAAATCACTACAGATGGTGATTTCAGCCATGAAATTAAAAGACACTAATTCCTTGGAAGAAAAGCTAGACAGCATATTAAAAAGCAGAGACATTACTTTGCCTACAAAGGTCCATCTAGTCAAAGCTATGGTTTTTCCAGTAGTCATGTGTGGATGTGAGAGTTGGACTATAAAAAAAGCTGAGCGCAGAAGAATTGATGCTTTTGAACTGTGGTGTTGGAGAAGACTCTTGAGGGTCCCTTGGGCTGCAAGGAGATCCAACCAGTCCATCCTAAAGGAACTAAGTCCTGAATGTTCATTGGAAAGACTGATGCTGAAGCTGAAACTCCAATACTTTGGCCATTTGATGCAAAGAACTGACTCATTTGAAAAGAAACTGACGCTGGGCAAGATTGAAGGCGGGAGAAGGGGACGACAGAGGATGAGATAGTTGGATGGCATCACCAACGTGATGGACATGAGTTTGAGTAGGCTCTGGAAGTTGGTGATGGACAGGAAAGCCTGGTGTGCTGCAGTCCATGGGGTTGCAAAGAGTTGGACACTGAGCAACTGAACTGGACTGTTGTGTGCATACAACACCCCCCTCCCACATCATATGTACAATTTTTTTAGTGTGCCTTTTCTCAATACATGGCCATTTCCCACTTATTATCATTTTTAGTTTTAAGTTTTATTATTTTAAAATATCTATTTCTTTATTTGGCCATGCCAGGTCTTAGTTGCAGCATGTAGGGTCTTTAGTTGTGGTATGCAAGCTGTTAGTTATGGCATGTGGGATCTAGTTCCCTAATCAGGGATTGAACCGCAGCTCCCTGCATTGGGAGCCCTGAGTCTTAGCCACTGGACCACCAGGAAAATCCCTCATTATCCTTTTTTAAAAGATGCACAGAGAAGATCCATTAACTGACTGCATCATGATTTACTTAACCATTTCTCTTTAGTTGGAAATTTGTTATTTTCTATCTATTATATTATTATAGGAGAGGGAAATTTAGTTAAGTTTATGTTCTGGTCCACATATGTTACACGATTATTTCATTCAAACCTCAAAACCTTCCTACATAGGAAAAATACCCATGTAGGTATTATTTCCATTTAACAGATGTGGAAATCTAGGTGCAGGGAAATTAGTTTGCCCTAAGTTCTTGGAAAGATCCCCTGGAGAAGGAAGTGGCAACCCACTCCAGTATCTTTGCCTGGAAAATCTCAAGGACAGAGGGCTGCAGTCAATGGGGTCGCAAAGAGTCAGGTATGACTGAGCGACTAACACTAACTAACTAAAGTTCTACAACTAGTGAGGAGCAGAGTCAGGATTCACAAAGAAGATGCTTTATCTACAAAGGCTGTGCTTTTTGATTGGAATCCACACTGAAATGGACATTTGTGTGGGTGTATCAGTCATGTTCAGATCCTGTTAGCCTCTCTGGCTTTGCAGCATGTAGTCCAGGCTCCACTGCCTCTATAATGACTACATCAGTACAGACTTTGTCCAACTTCATGTCAGCCATGCTACTACACTTCTTTGGGTGCCCCAGTGTCTCCTGTGGAATCTGAGGTGTGAGCCACTGAGGGACTCTCTGGACATTCACCGGTCTGTAGCCTGGAATTTTGAAGGTATTAATGCCTCATGGGGTAAACTTTGACCAATGGGAGATGGAAACCAGGGGATAATTTCTGCCAGAGGTTAACCAGAGGATAACCAGAGTTAACCAGAGGATAACTTCCTCCTTGTATATGGACTGTGTTGATTCATGGTTATTGCATGGCCTTGTTCAAGGTGGTCTTGTGACATCAAATAATCAGTTTTGCTTAATACCAAGCAATGGGCAGCTCCCTGATCACTCCATGTTGATTCTTTTTCCTTGTCTTCTTCATTCTCCTCCCCACTTCCCTGATAATGAAGTTCAGTTCAGTTCAGTCGCTCAGTTGTGTCTGACTCTTTGTGACCCCATGCATTGCAGCACACCAGGCCTCCCTGTCCATCACCAACTCCCAGAGTTTACTCAAACTTATGTCCATTGAGTCAGTGATGCCATCCAACCATCTCATCCTCTGTTGTCCCCTTCTCCTCCTGCCCTCAATCTTTCCCAGCATCAGGGTCTTTTCAAATGGGTCAGCTCTTCGCATCAGGTGGCCAAAGTATTGGAGTTTCAACTTCAACATCAGTCCTTGCAATGAACACTCAGGACTGATCTCCTTCAGAATGGACTGGTTGGATCTCCTTGCAGTCCCAGGGACTCTCAAGAGTATTCTCCAACATCAGTTCAAAAGCATCAGTTCTTCAGTGCTCAGCTTTCTTTATAGTCCAACTCTCACATCCACACATGACTACTGGTAAAACCATAGCTTTGACTAGACGGACCTTTGTAGGCAAAGTAATGTCTTTGCTTTTTAATATGTTGTCTAGCTTTTCTTCCAAGGAATTAGTGTCAATTTCATGGCTGCAATCACCATCTGCAGTGATTTGGAGCCCCCCAAAATAAAGTCTCTCATTGTTTCCATTGTTTCCCTATCTATTTGCCATGAAGTGATGGGACCAGAGGCCATGATCTTAGTTTTCTGAATGCTGAGTTTTAAGCCAACTTTTTCATTCTCCTCTTTCACTTCTATTAAGAGGCTTTTTAGTTCTTCTTCACTTTCTGCCATCAGGGTGGTGTCATCTGCATAGATGAGGTTATTGATATTTCTCCCAGCAATCTTGATTCCAGCTTGTGCTTCCTCCAGCCCAGCATTTCTCATGATGTACTCCGCATATAAGATAAATAAGCAGGGTGACAACATACAGCCTTGATGTACTCCTTTTTCTATTTGGAACCAGTCTGTTGTTCCATATCTAGTTCTAACTGCTGCTTCTTGACCTTCATGCACATTTCTCAATGAAGTAATAGTAAACAATTGTGTACAATTTCAACCTGGCTTTCTGGTCAACCCAGGCTGAGACTGTACATAATGCTATTTAATTATTTAGGATGATTTCCTTTGTCTAAAAGTGTTCCCATAGTGGGGTTACTGGATTAAAAAATATGAATATTCCTATGGCTTTGAGAGCTTTATGATTGATTTCAAATCTATCCTCCCTGGCCCTTGGCTCATCCAATCAATGAATATTGTTGAGGAAGAAGAAATTTTCCTCTGTCTTTTTGTGTTATTCTGGCTGACCTAAGAATTAACTTGACATGAGATAGATTAACAAGAAATAAATCAAACAAAAGTTCAGTAACCTATGTAAATAGGAGAGATCCAGGAAAATTGAATAACTTGCTAAAATCATCCAAATCCTCAGGTGATTAATTAATTTTTGTTTTTTTTGGCAACACCATATGTCACTTGGGATCTTAGTTTGCCACCAGGCATCAAACCAAAGCCCTCTGCAGTGGAAGCTTAAAGTCTTAACCACTGGACAGCCAGGGAATTCCCCATTTTATTTTTTTTAAACTTTAAAAAACTTTATTTTGGGGTGTGCTGGATCTTCCATGTTACATGGGCTTCCTATAGTAATGGAGGTGCGGGACTACTCTCTAGTTGTGGTGCGTGGGCTTCTCTTGTTGCAGAGCTCAGGCTCTAGAGTACAGATTCAGTAGTTGTGGCACACGGGGTTAGTTGCCTCGAGGCATGTGGAATCTTACGCGACCAGGGATGGAACCTATGTCCCCTGCATTGGCAGTTGTATTCTTAACCAATGGACCACCAGGGAAAGTCCTCGTGTGGCAAATTTTACTCCCCTCTATGTCTCTCGTCTTTGTCAGCCTGACTTCACTCATTACTGCACTAAGTGTAGAGCTGAGATCCTCCTGGGAATGAGTTATAAAGAAGGCCGTAAACAGAAACATTTTTTACCACATACAACCAACATTGGTTCAATGTTAATGTGTGGGAAAACGTCATCTTTGCAGAAAGGGAATTTTAACCATGTGAGTTATGTTCCCTAGGGGAAAATCCTAGGCATACAGTTTCTAGGAGTGTGCTGGCCCCTGGCAATTGCTCTAATTACCTGTGAGCTAATTAGAGACCATTATGTATTCAGAAGTGAGATTTTCATCCTTCAAAATTTGCATCTTCAGTGAGGAGCTCATTCTCTATGCATCACAAGGTGAGTGTTCCCTGCTAATTTCTTCTCCTCATATATAAGCCGGGCGCACTCTGGGACTGCTTTAATCAGAAGGCCATTAAGCAGAGACCAAAGAAGCCAAGAAGAGGAAGCTGACTTCTGGAGCACACAGATGGGTCTGGAGTCTATCTTAAGATAGAAAACAACTATTTGTAGAGATAATTTGGACAGCTCTTTCCAGAGGCTGCTTTTGAGTTTGTTCAGTCATAATCAGAGGCTTTCCAGAAGAAACCAAATATTAGACACCTCCCTGAGTAAGAATGACCATTGTTAGGGCCCTTCTAAGATTGGAAACAGTGTCAGACTTTATTTTTTGGGGCTCCAAAATCACTGCAGATGGTGACTGCAGCCATGAAATTAAAAGACGCTTACTCCTTGGAAGAAAAGTTATGACCAACCTAGATAGCATATTCAAAAGCAGAGACATTACTTTGCCGACTAAGGTCTGTCTAGTCAAGGCTATGATTTTTCCAGTAGTCATGTATGGATGTGAGAGTTGGACTGTGAAGAAGGCTGAGTGCCAAAGAATTGATGCTTTTGAACTGTGGTGTTGGAGAAGAGTCTTGAGAGTCTCTTGGACTGCAAGAAGATCCAACCAGTCCATTCTAAAGGAGATCAACCCTGGGATTTCTTTGGAAGGAATGATGCTAAAGCTGAAACTCCAGTACTTTGGCCACCTCATGCGAAGTGTTGACTCATTGGAAAAGACTCTGATGCTGGGAGGGATTGGGGGCAGGAGGAGAAGGGGACGACCGAGGATGAGATGGCTGGATGGCATCACTGACTTGATGGACGTGAGTCTGGATGAACTCCAGGAGTTGGTGATGGACAGGGAGACCTGGCATGCTGCGATTCATGGGGTTGCAAAGAGTCGGACACGACTGAGCAACTGAACTGAACTGAATTGAACTGAAGATTCTAGGAGGACCCTGTCTTTCTTTCTTTTCTCTTTTTCTTTCCTCCTTTCTTCTTCTTTTTTAAATTGGGGTATAGAAGCTATTGTTTTTCTAATAGTCACATATGGATGTGAGAGTTGGACCATAAAGAAGTCTGAGCACTGAAGAATTGATGCTTTCTAATTGTGGTGCTGGAGAAGACTCTTGAGAGTCTCTTGGACGGCAAGGAGATCAAACCACTCAGTCCTAAAGGAAAGCAACCTGGAATATTCACTGAAAGGACTAATGCTAAAGCTGGAGTTCCAATATTTTGACCACTTGATGCAAAGAGCCAACTCATTGAAAAAGACCCTGACACTGGAAAAGGCTGAGGGCGGGAGGAGAAGAGGGCAGCAGAGGATGAGATGGTTGGATGGCATCAATGACTCAATGGACATGAATTTGAGCAAACTCTGGGAGATAGTGATGGACAGGGGAGCCTGGAATGCTCCAGCCCATGGGGTTGCAGAAAGTCAGGCATGACTTAACGACTGAACAACAACCAATAGTTACTTTACAATTTTGTGTTAGTTTTTGCTGTACAACAAAGTGAATCAGCTGTACACACACGTATATCCCCTCAGAGATGAGGTCTAACTGTCAGTTGAGATGATGCAGAAGATAGAAATAACGAGGGCTACATGACTAGAAATCTGGGGGTAGGGTGATCTTGAGGTCGACTTGATCCAGGGGTGCACTTTCCATTTTCCTGCATTCCTCTTGATTCTGCTTTACTCAGGCCAGCAACCGAGTTCTAGACCACCGAAGAGTGCAGCGACACCCAAAGAAAGAACCCCCAGCAACCTTTTCTACAGTTTTCTTGGCCCAGTTGGGTCAGTCATAAAGGCAGAAGAAAACCTTGTGCTGATTACCATCATCCTGGGGTCTTGACCCATTCACTGGTGAGAGGATGGGAACACCAGGACTGACTGAGATGAGCCAGGATGCACCTGCAATCTGCCACTCGTTGGAGGTCGGGTGGAATCCACTCACTGGCTCTGAGTCCTGGCCCCTCCCCCACCTCAGGCACTGAGGACTTTGCCCAGGGACCAGAAATCAATCCAGCTTTGCTGAAGCACTGATGATGGAGTAGGTAATATTACAGGACGATTTCAGGTTTTAGAGCAGTGCATGCAAAAGAGCCTTGTGGGGCTTCTCTGGTATCTCACTGGTAAAGAATCTGCCTGCCAATGCAGGAGACATGGATTCTATCCCTGGTTCAGGAAGATCCCACACGCTGAGAGGCAACTAAGCCTGTGCACCACAACTACTGAGCCTGTGCTCTAGAGTCTGCACTCTGCGACAAGAGAAGCCACCACACTTAGAAGCCCAAGCACCGAAACTTGAGAGTAGCCACTGCTCTCTGAAACTAGAGAAAGCCTGCTCAGCAACGAAGACCCAGCATAGCCAAAAATAAATTTTAAAAATTATTTACAAAATAATAAGAGTGCTGTGGAGAAGCACAGCTCGCCCCAAGCAGTGACTAACGGTACAACTTGGAGCACTGGGACAGTAGGTCAACGCCTAACAAAATCACTCAGCAGTAAATTCATGGGCTAAGGCTTAGAGGCCATTTGAGCAATCCTCCGTAAATAGGCCATGTTCTTAGAATAAAACATAGATAAATGATTCTCAGATAAAGATGTCTTTTCGCTTTAAATCAAGCCTTCTTTTTATTCAGGCAAAATTGAAACAAAAAAAGTTCAAGTGCAGGGGCTCTGCTTCTCCACGCTGTCGCTCTGCACCATTGATTCAGTCTCATTTCAGAGATGCAGGAATTTATAATTGGTTTTCCATTTGTCACCAAGGCACCTTAATGGCTTCTTACAAATTATCTGTTGTATGAACAACATTGATGGAAACCAAACAAAAGGAAAATAAAAATTAACCCATGCTTTGACAACAGACCAAGCTGTTTATTTTTATTCATGCTTTGTTCAAGCTCTTGCCCAGGTCCACACAAAATTTTATCATACGACAGTCATATTTATATTGCTGCATTGTGAGCACATTCTGTGTTTATTGTGTTAATGTCCTAATTATGCCTTTTGGTCTATTATGGATTTTTTGGAAATGAAAAATCAGTGTCTGTCTTTGACACAACCATACCCTTGCCCTCTCCTGCATCCCACCCAGATTTGGAACTGAATTGAGGTTAATTCCTCCACCCTTTGTTTTATTTTTGTGTCAGGGGAATGTGTGCTCTTAGGTGAAGGAACATATGTTGTCCTAACATGGCATAAATTGCATGTCTGCAGAAGAACACCTACTTCTGCAGAATTTTTTCCTTATAATCTTGGTATTCTAATTGCATATCTTTTTCTAGGCTCTATTATTTAGGATTTATACCCTGTATACTTCCTAAAGGAATTGTGTGATTTAGGGATAGAGATGCTGTGAGGTCTAATTAGAGATTTGTCTTAAAACAGGATTGAGTCCAGGGACTTTCCTGGTGGTCCAGTGGTTATAAGACATCACACTCCCACTGCTGGGGGCACAGGTTCCATCCCTGGTCGGGAAACTAAGTTCCCACTTGCTTCACAGTGTGCCAATAAATGAATAGAAAGCAAAATTACCATCTCCCCCTTATCATGTTCTAATTCTTCTCTAATAACTGCATACACTGTGATGGGTATGATGGGTGTCATGGAGAGTTTCTGTCTTGAAACAAACTTGATAATTACTCTGTCATTTAAACAAGTTAAAGTATCATTTATGCTTCATAAGTTCCATGGGAAGATTTTATACTATTGTATTTCATATTCTATTATGTTTTGGACTGTTAGCTTTTTTTTTTTTTTTAATGAGACTTTGGGTAATATGCTGTGTTTCAGGATTTTTGTCAATCAGATGGGTTAGGGTTACACTGCTGTAATAGACAATGCCTCAGTGTCACTTGCTTAAAACAATAAAGGTTTATTTCTTGCTTATACTACAAGTTCATCCCACTTGGCTGGCAAACCTTTATCCACATCTCATTCAGGAATGCTGACCGATGGAGGCTTCACCACCTTCTGTCGGTAGCTGGTCACCATGTCAGGAAGAAGGAAAACGTGGAGAATTGCACACTAGATTTTTTATTTTGTTTTGCTTTTATTCAGTTTTGGGGGGAGTATAACTGAAGTATCACAAATGGTACTTTTTTTTTTTTTCCCAGTGAAGCTATTGGTCCAGGTTCTATGTATTATAGCATTAGCTAGCATTCTTTGTCTTGTTGTGTTTGGTCTGAACCAGGTTAGTCTTTTTATTTCTTTCTCTCCCCACCTATGGCAGATGTATAGACTCTGTATTAAAGGTGTCCTCCCACTTTCCTAGAACCTGCATCCCCAAGAATCTCTGCAGATTCTGATTCCTGTTTCTGTCCTGTCTTTCTGATTTCACTGGTAGATCCTTTATTTTTTTTAACTTATTATTTTGTATTGGAGTATAGCCAATTATCACCCCACTCCAGTACTCTTGCCTGGAAAATCCCATGGATGGAGGAGCCTGGTGGGCTGCAGTCCATGGGGTCGCTGAGTCGGACACGACTGAGCGACTTCACTTTAACTTCTCACTTTCATGCATTGGAGAAGGAAATGGCAACCCACTCCAGTGTTCTTGCCTGGAGAATCCCAGGGACGGGGGAGCCTGGTGGGCTACCATCTATGGGGTCGCACAGAGTCGGACACGACTGAAGTGACTTAGCAGCAGCAGCATAGCCAATTAACAATGTTGTAATAGTTTCATGTGGACAGTGAAGGGACTCAGCCATATACATACATGTATCCATTCTCTGTCAAACTCCCCTCCCACCCAGGCTGACACATAACACTGAGCAGAGTTCCCTGTGCTATACAGTAGGAACCTGTTGGTTGTCCATTTTAAATACGGCAGTGTGAACATGCCAATCCCAAACTTTTTAGACCTGACTTTACTTTGCCTGCCTCCTTTTTCCATTCGATGTCTTTGGCTGCAATTCCAACGCAACCTAATCCCAGGGCTCTTTTTTTTTTTTTAATTTTTAAATTCTCCTCATTAAAAAAAATTAATTGGAAAACAATTGCTTTACAACAATGTGTTAGTTTCTGCTGTATAACAAACTGAATCAGCAATTAAGTGTTAGTTGCTCAGTTATGTCCAACTTTTTGCAATCCCGTGGACTGTAGTCCACCAGTCTCCTTTGTCCATTGGATTCTCCAGGCAAGAATACTGGAGTGGGTTGCCATGTCCTTCTCCAGGGGATCTTTCAAACCCAAGGGTTGAATACACGTCCCCTGCATTGCAGGCAGATTCTTTACCATCTGAGTCACCAGGAAAGCCTGTAGATATACAGATATCCCCTCCCTTCTGAGCCGCCCTCCCCACCTCTCTAGGTCATCGCAGAGCCAGAGATGAGCTCCCCCAGGGCTCTTTTGACTCAAATGTATGCCAAGCACTGAGTTAAGTGTGAGTCCCTCCCTCTTCTAGTACCATCCAGGTCCCAGAGAAGTGATTCCTAAGCCAGAGTCCTAGACAATCTACCATCCCAGGGGCACTCAGACAGCCTTGAGAAGAAAATGATATTAAGCAGGACAGTTTGTATGGTATAAAGAATTCATGTGAAAACTATGCTGACATAAAATCCATTCTGTTCATCTCAAAAAAAAAAAAAAAAAATTAACCAGCTGAGTCCTGTTGAAGTGCCTTCCAGATCTCCTGTCCAGAGCATCCTTCCTTCCAGCAGCCAGTCTGAGATGTGAATCGGAGCTGGATTTCCAAGGTTATGGCAGATTCTGGGTGATGCTGGCAGACAACTGTCTAGATAAATTGGTAGCAGGAGAGTGTAGCTGGTTGGTTAAGCATCTGGCAGATTCGGCCACTGTGATGGGAGGAGCTTGTAAAGGAAAATGTAGGACTCCAGAAGGGGGCTTGGGTGTGGGCAGGTGACAGAAGGAAAACTCAGGAATACAAGCCAGAATACAAGCTGAAGCAGACTGACTGAGGCTCAAGTGGGAGCTACCTGTGAGATCTAGTAGTTTTTCCAGACCTGATGATTACCCTGAGACTTCAGATCCACAGCTTACCCAGATCCTGCAGGTTGGGGGGGATGGAGGTGGGGGTGTGGGGTGCTCTCCAGCTGTGGGTGCTGATGAATGAGTGGAGGAGCACCAGGCAGAGGGTGATGAAGGGAATCATTTGTTAGTTTATTTATAGAGGACTAAAAATGATGATCTCTTCCAGATGCAAATACTCACACTCCTCCTAAGAAATCAAGAAAAGAAGCATACAGTTGCAGCTTATGGAGAGAGAATCTTTCTAAAGGTCTACAATTGTATTATCATCATACTGCATGGATGCATGTGTGTCAGGTTGCTTCAGTCATTTACAGCTCTTTGAGACCCCATGGACTGTAGCCTGGCAGACTCCTCTGTCCGTGGGGATTCTCCAGGCAAGAATACTGGAGTGGATTGCCATGCTCTCCTCCAGGGGATCTTCCTGAACCAGGGATCAAACCCAAGTCTCTTATGTCCGTGCATTGGCAGGCAGTTTCTTTACCACTAGCGCCACCTGGGAAGTGCTACAGCTACACATACATCATATTAGTTTGCTACAGCTGCCCCAGCGAACAACCACACACAGGATGGACTTAAACAACAGAAACTGATTTTCATAATTGTAAAGGCTGGACGTCTGAGAGCAAGGTCTAGGCAGAGTCTGTTCCTTCTGGGGGCTATAAAAGAGCATCTTTTTCATGCTTCTCCCCTGGCTCCTGATGGTTTGTTTGCAGTCTTTGGTGGTCTTTGCTTGGTGAAGGATTGCTCCAGTCTCTGCCTTTACTTTCACCTGGCATCCTCTCTGTGTCTGTCTCTAACTTTCTCCTCTTTATCAGGACACCAGTCATTGGATTGGGGGTCCACTCTAATCACCTAACTTTAGCTTAATTATCACAGTAAAGGGATATGTGACTACATTACATTCTGAGGTCCTAGAGGACTGACTCTTTCTCTGCATTGTGCATGCTCAGTCGTGTCCTACTCTCTGCGGCGCCATGGACAGTAGCCCACTAGGCTCCTCTGTCCACGAGATTCTTCAGGCAAGAATACTGGAGTGGATGCCATTCCCTTCTCCAGGGGATATTCTCGACCCAGGGATCGAATCCACATCTCTTGCATCTCCTGCATCTCGGGACCCTGAAGAGATGTGTTTTTCAGGTTTTGCAGTCAGTTCATCACATCTGCATGTCTTCCATCATGTGTGAAATGAATTTTTCTGGAGTTATCCTTTACCATTGCTAAGCATACATATTTTGTGATTTGTGCAGTATAGGAGAACTTGAGTTCTCACTTCAAAAGGAAATGTAGATTTTCCATTTAAAGTCAAGTCTTTCATTTCTGAATGGTGAATAGGATGGCAGTCTTTAAAGAATTTCAGATGGTTAAATTAGGAGGATAAAAAGAGAGAGACCAGTCTGAGATTACTCACAGAGTTCCAAGCATTTTAATTTGGTTATGAATGAAATGCATTTTCACTTATCTTCAGTGTGTGACTTTTCATACTTTGTTTGGAAATAATTGCCAACCTCACAAGAAGCCCTTGGGCATGTTAAGGTCCCCCCCCCCCTCCCCCGACCCCATCTGCCCATGACCCCATGGACTGTAGCCTGCCAGGCTCCCCTGTCCATGGGATTTCCCAGTCAAGAATACTGGAGTGAGTAGCCCTTTCCTCCTCCAGGTAATCTTCCAGTCCCAAGGGTCAAACTCACATCTCCTGCATTGGTAAGCAGATTCTTTACCACTGAGCCATGGGAAAGCCCAGGTGTTTTCCTATACAATTTGTCTCTTTGAAGGGGACAAGTCTGGGTGGGTCACAGAGAAGGCTGGGGTGCTGTGATGCTGATGTTTCTTGGGCTCTGAAGCTGGGGACCCTTCCCCCAGATTCCTCTCGGGGTCAGTGTTCAAAACTGGCACTTGGTCATTTCTCTCAGGGAAGTTGAAGCCCTCCCCAGTGGGTCATCCGAAACCATCCTCTTTACTGAGATTCTCGGAGATCAAGTTTCTTCTCTCTGTGCTGTTGCCTTTCTGGTTCTCCGAGCCAAAGATGTACAAAGAGGAGGAAGAGGAGGAGAAAAGGAGGATGAGGAGCATTTGAGACACCCTCTCTGTGGTTAGGATTTGCAAGGACACATTGCAAAAGTCCTCAAGGAATCAGGCTGTTGCTCAGATACTCCTAGTATTGACTTTTAAAATACTCATAACCTAAAAATTGAGGATTATGTTTTACTTGGTGGGAATTTTTAGGACTTCAAGCCTGGGAGACAGCATCTCAGATTACCCTGAGAGAACTGCTCCCAGGAGGTGAGTTGGGGAGGAGTCAGGTTATATAAAAGTTTTGCAAGGAGGGGCAGGTGATCTGAACATCAAAAAATTCAGTCAGTTCTGTTCAGTTCAGTTGCTCAGTCGTGTTTGACTCTTTGTGACCCCGTGAATCACAGGATGCCAGGCCTCCCTGTCCATTACCAACTCCCGGAGTTCACTCAGACTCATGTCCATTGAGTCAGTGATGCCATCCAGCCATCTCATCCTCTGTCGTCCCCTTCTCCTCCTGCCCCCAATCCCTCCCAGCATCAGAGTCTTTTCCAATGAGTCAACTCTTTGCATGAGGTGGCCAAATTACTGGAGTTTCAGCTTTAGCATCATTCCTTCCAGAGAAATCCCAGGACTGATCTCCAGATTATTGTTAATTAAAACCAGATATCCCAAGTTCTTTGTATGGGAAGATGGAAACATCTGGGCTCACTGAGATCATTCCTTTGACAGCACCTCAGCTAACTGGGGCCAGTATCCTGTGTATTCTCATCCTGAGTTTCCCTGGGGCTCACCGTGGGGAGTGGCTGTAGCCTGATGACTAGATAGCAGATGTTCTTTTCCTTCTTGAGTTCCTTCAGTCTCACTGGCTCACACTGGAGGGCTGCAATAGCTGATGATTGTGACATCCTTGTCTACTGATATGGCAGGAAATACTCCATCTCTCACCAGACATTTCCATGTTCAGATGATGCCCACGTTGCTTTAGGAGCCTGACTTCAGCATCCTGAGGTCCCTTTTTAAGCCAGGAGATTTCTGCTGCCTTGTGATGTGGCTGTTGAGTCCCTTATGGCCAACCCAGGGACCATAGATGCTGGTCTCATGGAATCCTCAAGGATTTTAGCAGTAGACAGATTTGATTAGGATCCAAGCCCTGATATGTATAGGAGTTTTAGCTCCATGGGCATATACTCCACTGGAAAAACTAAATGACTCTTAGACTTTATTGAAAGACTTCTTTTTTCAAATTGTTATAGCCAACGTTTTAATTTTTTTAATTGAGGTATAGTTGCTTTATAATGCTGTGTTAGTTTCTGCTGTACAACAATGTGACTAGCTATATGTGTACATATATCCCCTCCCTTTTAAGCCTCCCTTCAATCCCCATCCCATCCCCCATCCCACCCCTCTAGGTCATCACAGAGCACTGAGCTGAGCTCCCTGTGCTATACAGCAGCTTCCCCCTAGCTATCTATTTTACACATAGCAGTGTATGTATGTCAATGCTACTCTCTTAATTCATCCCTCCCCTCTCCCCCATATCCAGACGTCTGTTCTTTACATCTGTGTCACTATTCTTGCCTTGGAAATAGGTTCATCTGTACCATTTTCTAAATTCCACATGCATGTGTTAATATACAATATTTGTCTTTCTCTTTCTGTCACTTTGCATGACTCTCTCTAGGTTCATCTACATCTCTGCAAATGACCCAATTTCATTTCTCTCTATGGTTGAGTAATATCCCATTGTATATATGTACCACATCTTCTTTACCCATTAATCTATCATTGGACATTTAGGTACTTCCATCTTCTGGCTATTGTAAATAGTGCTGCAGTGAACGCTGGGGTGTGTGTATCTTTTTGAAGGTTGGTTTTCTCAGGGTATATGTCCAGTCGTGGAATTGCTGGATCACTGGGCTTCCCAGGTGGGGCAGTGGTAAAGAATCTGCATGGCAATGCAGGAGACACGAGAGACATGGGTTTAATCCATGGATTGGAAAGATCCTTTGGAGTAGGAAATGGCAGCCTGCCCCCAGTATTGTTGCCTGAAAAATTCCATGGACAGAGGAGCCTGGCAGGCTGCAGTCTGTGGAGTCACAAAAAGTCTGACATGACTGAGTGATTGAGCACACACAGGGTAGTAATGTGTTTAGTTTTGACCTTCTGTTTTATAGCATAGTAGGGAATCCATATAGCATGGAGACTAAGAATGCAGTCTCTGACCCACCGTTTGCCACATTTGTGATTTGTGTAAGTTACTTGAACTCTGTTAGCCTCTGTTTCCTGTAAAATGAAAACAATCACCCTCATGCAGGATGCATGTGCCCAGCACAAAGTCAGAACTCAGTATGAGTCATTTTAGAAACCTGGACTCTTGCTTCTGTTTCACTCCCATGTCCTCAGCATGATGGTTTGTCATCTCATGGTCACAATATGGCAGACATAGTACACTTAATGCAAGTTGGCAGAAAGGGGTGGGTGGGATATGTCTACTCAAAAAATATTATGTGTTATTTATTTGAAATTTGAAATTTACAGGGTGTCCTGTGTTTTTATTTGTTATGCCAAGCAATGCTACTGCGTACAGATGACCATCGAAAGTCAGCCAAACAAAGAAGTGAGTTAGGGAGTTTGGGACTGACATGTGCACACTGCTATGTTTAAAATAAATAATCAGCAAGAACCTACGGTATAGCACTGTTCATTGTTATGTGGCAGCCTGGAAGGAAGGGGACTTTGTGGGAGAATAGATACATGTATATGTATGGGTGAGTCCCTTGGATGTTCGCCTGAAACTATCATAACATTGTCAATTGGTTATATTCCAATATAAAATAAAATTTATTTTAAATTATTAGAGAAATTCAAATCAAAACTATAATGAGATATCACCTCATACCAGTCAGAATGGCCATCATCAAAAAGTCTACAAACAATAAATGCTGGAGAGTATGTGGAGAGGAGGGAACGCTCTTTCACTGTTGGTGGGAATGTAAATCAATACAGCCACTATGGAAGACGGTATGGAGATTCCTTAAAAAACTAGGAATAAAACCAGCATATGATGCAGCAATCCCACTCTTAGGCCTATACCTTGAGGAAACCAAAACTGGAAAAGGCACATGTATCCCATCATTCATTGCAGCACTATTTACAATAGCTAGAACATGAAAGCAACCTAGATGTCCATCAGCAGATGAATGGATAAAGAAGTCATGGTACATATACACTATGGAATATTACTCAACCATAAAAAGGAATGCATTTGAGTCAATCCTGATGAGGTGGATGAACCTAGAACCTATTGTACAGAGTGAAGTGAGTCAGAAAGAGAAAGATAAATACCATATTCTAATGCATATATACAGAATCTATAAAAATGGTACTGAGGAATTTATTTACAGGGCAGCAGTGGAGAAACAGACATAGAGAATAGACTTATGGACATGGGGAGAGGGGAGGAGAGGGTGCGATGTATGGAAAGAGTAGCACGGAAACTTATATTACCATATGTAAAATAGATAGCCAGTGGGAACTTGCTGTATGGCTCTGTATCAACCAAGAGGGGTGGGATGGGGAGGGAGATGGGAGAGAGTTTCAAAAGGGAGGGGATATATGTACACATATGCCTGATTCATAGCAAATTAAATTCAAAGCAATTATCCTTCAATAAAACATAAACAAATTTAAAAAGTCAGCCTAACATGACAGTGCCTGTTTCCCTTCATCCTTAGCAAAAAGAGAAGAGGCCGGCAGAGGATGAGATGGTTGGATAGCATCATCAATTCAATGGACGTGAATCTCAGCAAACTCTGGGAGATAGTGAAGGACAGGGAAGCCTGGCATACTGCAGTCCATGAGGTCACAAAGAGTTCAACACAACTTGCTGACTGAATAGCAAAACGTGAATGTCACTTCTAGGTGGGGGCATGTAATTACCTATATGTGAGTGTCTAGAATTTCCCTGATGATGTGATTGTAGAGGCGGAACTGGATTTGGAGCCCCCAGCATCCTGCATCCCTGAGTGTCTGTGATGAACTGAACATCCCTGCTGACCTGTGATGTACATGTCCATATCAGGGAGACATAAAACCTAAGCCAGGAGTTGGCCAACTATGACCCACAGGCCAAATCTGGGCCATTTCTTGTTCTTTAAGTAAACAGAGCCACACCCATTCATTTATGAATTATCTATGTGTTGGAGAAGACTCTTGAGAGTCCCTTGGACTGCAAGGAGATCCAACCAGTCCATTCTAAAGGAAATCAGTCCTGGGTGTTCTTTGGAAGGACTGATGCTAAAGCTGAAACTCCAGTACTTTGGCCACCTCATGCCAAGAGTTGACTAATTGGAAAAACTCTGATGCTGGGAGGGATTGGGGGCAGGAGGAGAAGGGGATGACAGAGGATGAGATGGCTGGATGGCATCACAGACTCGATGGACATGGGTTTGAGTGAACTCCAGGAGTTGGTGATGGACAGGGAGGCCTGGAGTGCTGCAGTTCATGGGGTTGCAAAGAGTCGGACATGACTGAGCGACTGAACTGAACTGAACTGAACTGATGGTTGTTTTTTTGCTATCATGACAGAGTTGAGTAGTTGTCACAGAGACTGTGTGGCTCACAAAGCCCCAAATATTTACTATTTGGCAGTAATTCACAGAAAGCATTTGGAAATTACTGTTTTCAGTCACTTCTTGTGGTGGTTACTACAGCATAACTAGCCTCTCCTGATTGCTTTCCTGAGTAGTTTTTAAAGCTTGCTAATTTAATGGGTGAAAAAATAAGGTAACATTGTGTTTAGTTCACATTTCTTCGATTATTACTGGAGTCACAACTTTTTCTGTTTGTTGACTAGTTGACTCTCTTGTCTCTTTATGGCCTTTACCATTTTATCATTAGGAATTTAGTGATTTTCTTATTGATTGAGTTCTCAAAGGAGAAAGGATACTAATTCTTAGTTTATATTTGATTTATTCTACCAAGTCTTAGCTTAGGAAGGAGGTAGTCTTGTTTCTCCAGAAGTCCAATAAATATTTAATTATATTTGCTCTAGTTTTTGTATTTGATTTAAAAAAATCTACCAGTAATTCGTTTTAGTGGGAGAAGATAGGGACTTAAATGCTTTTTTCAAATTGTTAATCAATTTTCCAACACTATTTATTGGTAAACCTTTCCTTTCATGTGTATAAGAGACAGCTATTCTTGCCTTGGAAATAG
The DNA here is from genome assembly GCA_006410635.1 of Cephalophus harveyi. Classification (NCBI taxonomy): domain Eukaryota; kingdom Metazoa; phylum Chordata; class Mammalia; order Artiodactyla; family Bovidae; genus Cephalophus; species Cephalophus harveyi. Next base: position 67,455 of record SJYT01021123.1, read on the forward strand.
GTTCATCTGTACCATTTTCTAAATTCCACATGCATGTGTTAATATACAATATTTGTCTTTCTCTTTCTGTCACTTTGCATGACTCTCTCTAGGTTCATCTACATCTCTGCAAATGACCCAATTTCATTTCTCTCTATGGTTGAGTAATATCCCATTGTATATATGTAC